>CM029379.1:21839084-22173802 GCA_017165825.1 Hepsetus odoe | reverse complement strand
AGAGAGAGAGAGAGAGAGAGAGAGAGAGAGAGAGAGAGAGAGAGAGAGAGAGAGAGAGAGCCTGCAAACCTAATCCCAGGATAAAAATCGAATGAACTGTTTCAACCTGGATCACCAGCTAATTCTGTGAATCATAAAGTTTCACACAGCAACAACACAGAAGGTGTTGGTCAATAAAAGCATCTCTGACCTTTGGCATACATCTCACCCCTGCTGTTGAACAGAAGCTACCATCCTTATCTCCACATGATGATAGCGAAGACTGTGGGCAGATGATGCCGTGCTCCCTTCCATGGTCTCAAGATTATGTGCCTGTACTCGGTGAGTTTGGGGAAAAGTGTGACATTAAATTTATGGGTGCCCAGTGAAGGTTGTACAAATTCCTGGGGTCCGTCACTTTTGAAAAACTGCTTAAATAGAAATGTGTTCATCACAATGTCAGGATTTCCTGAGGAAGCTAAACTAAATGCTGAAAGCATAAAGAAAAACCTCTCGTTGATTTGCTGGTTGAACTAACAGTTCATAACAAGAGGCACCTTCAAAATACTGTGAACACATGCTACAAGGCTGCATCTTCTGCTCTAGCTTCACTGCATGATCAGCAAACACTCCACAAAGTCCACTGAATCCTACCGCACCCTGTTTATGAACTACATAGGGCCATCTTCACTCCAGTCAGTGTGTGTGTGTGTTTAGCAAGGCTGCTTATAAGTGTCTCACTCCTCTGTGATAACATATGTTCCATATGAAATGTGAACTATGGGAGTGTAGTACATTAAGACAGAAATAGATGAACACTGCATGGAAGTCCCACCTCTCAGTCTTCTTGTTCTCAACCTGTTTTTCCATCTCTCTCCCTCCCCAAGTCTCTTTGGCAGGTGGGTTTGGAGAGTGATGCACAGTGCTGTTCTGTTAATTACAGCTCATCATGCCTTCAGCTAACGAAGGAGACTCTAATTAAGTTCTAATTATCAAAGACATTGTAAAGGAAGGATATTTGCTTGCATTTTTGCAGAGAGGAGGAGAAGGTAATGGTAAAGAAACTTATCTGAAATCTGAAAGACACAGAAAGAAAGAGATGCAAAGAGTCGAGGAGATGAAGACGTTGAGGAATAGAAAGACAGATAAGTAGCCGACTGGGAGACAGATGGAGAGACAAATGGGCAAATAGATAGATATCGGCAAAGAGAGACAGAGAAAGAAGAAGACAGAAAGACAGTAAGAGTTCTACTTCTAATTGATAGCAAGAGCTAGATAAACAGAGAGATAAAAAGTCAAACAGAAAAAGTAAACGCAATTGTTTATGCTGTAGACAGAACAATCTGTTATTCCTACAACAAAAAATGGATTTCAAATGAACTTTCTGCATAAAGAAATTGTGCATAGTAAGTAAACAGAAATTACAAAAAAAAAGTGTCAGTTAAGGGGGGCAGTGGTGGCCTAGTGTTTAGGGAGTTGATCAGAAGATCATGGGTTCGAATCCCAGACCAGTAGGCTTGAGCAAGGTAACTCCCCACGTGCTTTCAATAGCTGCCCCCTGCTGCACGTGTTTGTGTGTATGGATAAAATGCAGAAGTGTAATTTTGTTGTGGTTCACTGTGTGCTGTTTACTCACAATGACAAAGAATAGTCACTTTCACTTTGTGTCCATTAGGCTCAATTTATTGTAATCGAAAGCAAAAATCTAACAAACTAATCTGCAAACTAGTCCATGCACATTCATCTATGGGGTCATTAAAAAAAAAAATAGCTTTATCGAGTTAGCCCTGGTTTATTTACTCTCTGGCCTCTGACAATGCTGGCAAGTGTGTGCTCACATAACTGTCATGATTGTGTTTGAGTTGGCTGGGGAAAGTTCCAGTTGCTGCTTTAAGAGTAATCGGGTTTTCCTTCCTCACTGCTGCGTCTCTTCTGCTCCCAGAAGTGTGTGCTAAATTATACATGCATATCTGACCCCATTTACTGACATTTTAAAAGAAACTACAGAGTTTTTCCACTTTTAATGATTTTTTATAATGATCTCTCCCTCCTTGCCACTCTGCTCTCTCTCTCTCTCTCTCTCTCTCTCTCTCTCTGTGTGTTTTAGTGAGTTTGAGGAAATCTTGAAAATGGATGTGAAGACCAGGAGGGGCTCTGCATATGATCAGCTAGTGCTGTAGTTATATTTTACAAAGTTTGCTTCGGTCTAAGTGTGATGCAATAGTAGATTTAACAACAGCAGATAGATACAGCATCATTTAAAACCTGAAGGATGGATTGACTGTTGACAAACTTGTCCAGACAGCCCTTCTAATCTAGGATTTCAAATACTTTGTAAAAACAGGTGCTCAGCTTGGGAAACACTGTTTCTATAGTCTATATGCAAAAAAACACTGACATAAACATGAGGTCACCATGTCCAATGCCATGTGTCGTCTGGAAGGGTATGAGAAGGGTAGAGGCAAAGGAGGTGGTCTCCTCAAGGTGGTCTGCACCACACTTGAGTTCAGAGGAAACGCTGTATTTGTGAACTGCTAGATGACGGTGGTAATGAGTTACAGTCTCCGGCCTGTGAAGTAAAAGCACATTCGACGGCATGTGAACATTTTCAAGACTACAAATGGACTGACACTGTGTATTGGGTGGGCAACGATGAAGTAGGACAGCGACTTTTAAATGGCCACTGGTCGCTTCACTTTTTCCTGGCACATGAATGTGATTTTATCTTTAACAATCTGTGCATAACATTAGTTGATAAAACTTGACACAGGAGTAACACTTGGCTGCCCTGGCCAGAAATCAGTCATCTGTAATGAAATGGCAGCGTGAAATGACTAAGTTAGCCCATCAGATAAAATCTTTTGAGTGTTTAAATGATGATCTACAAGGTCTATTTGCATCAACTAAGTTCAGGTTACTGATGAACAATGTGTATTGATGTAGACAAAAAGGTCTCACCCATGCCTTTCAGTAATCTTTTGATGTTGCATGTAATTTGCTGTCCTTTTTTCGTTATCCCATTCTCTAAAGAAAATCATGTTCCAAACACAACCTTCTCTGAACTGATTTTTTCCCCCATTGTTCTCTTTTAAATTAAGCAGGAAATTTACCATCTCAGTTTTGCATGATTCTGTGAATCCATGCTGATTTCACACTATCAATGGTTGTGATGCCAATCTGCACCCATACAACCTGAATGAGAGCTGCAGTGAAAACAAACTGTTATGAGCTGCTCCGGAAAGAGACACTTTACACCAACATTCATACTCATCATCACAGGGCAGGTGTGAAGCTGATGACAGTAAACACAGACACACTGTTTCAAGATGAGAAAAGCATTGGACGCTTTCACCTGCAACTCACCCACTTTGATTTCTCTCTCTCTCTCTCTCTCACTCTCTCACTCTCTCTCTATATATATATGAGTTTAGTTCATGGGGCTTATTTGCATTCTATACAGTGACGTGAATTTGCTTGTACATATGAGATATTCTGCTGTCACGGTCTAGACAGTCCATCTTTATTTCACCTTAAGTAGAGTGGAAAACAAAGGAAACTGTAAACCTTGTAACCAGAAATTGTCTCACAGAAACATCAATAGTGCTGAAACATCTACTCACCCCAAGGAGCTGACAGAGCAGAATCAGGTACAGTTTAGCCAGCCTTCATAAGTCATTTAGTTTTCCTTAACTCTCCATTTTTCTTGCTGAAGACAAATATATACAGTACTGTGCAAATGTTTTAGGCAGGTGTGGAAAAAATGCTGTAAACAAAGAATACTTTCAGAAATATAAATAATGAGTGTTTATTTTTAGCAATTTGTAAAATGCAAAGTGAGCGAACAAAAGAAAAATCTAAATCAAATCAATTTGGTGTTACTACCTATTGCCTTCAAATCAGCATCACTTCTTCTGGCCCCCACAGAGCCCTGATCTCAACATCATCCAGTGTGTCTGGGATTACATGAAGAGACAGAAGGATGTGAGGAAGCCTACATCCACAGAAGATCTGTGGTTAGTTCTCCAAGATGTTTGGAACAACCTACCAGCCGAGTTCCTTCAAAAACTGTGTGCAAGTGTACCTAGAAGAATTGATGCTGTTTTGAGGGGAAAGGGTGGTCACACCAAATATTGATTTAGATTTCTCTTTTGTTCATTCACTGCATTTTGTTGATTGATGAAAATTAATGATTAACAGTGTCTTCTACAAATCTTCTACAATAAACTCCCTGTATAGTGAGTAGGGAGCAGTGAATGATTAAGAGAATGATTTTAGTGCATGTACTGTTTGTTGGAATCAACAGCGCTGGGTGGAAGCTCTGATATTCACTACATCTACTCCCATCACTTTATATTGGAATCAAACAGTCCTCCCGATCAGCAAATTGATTAAATCATACAACATACACCTGTATATCACATAAAAAAGTGCAAACAAAAATATTATTTGCAGCTCTAAAACACCAGCTTAAAATTATAACCTGTAAATTTTACATCATCATTCACCAATGTATATAGACAGTAGCGTGTCCACATTAAAGTAGAAGACAGTCTTTCTTTCCCAGAAGAGGTTCTACACAGGCAGCCGAGCTTCCATATGGATGAGTGATCCTGTGACAGTAGTCTGATTGATGCTGGATCACTCCAGAGACAGCAAACATCTCTTTATAGACCCCATATATGCTGCTTTAACTGACCTGCTGTCACACACTATAAGATCAGGATGTAATTCAGGCCTGTTAGCAGGTTCTATCCAAGAATGATTTCAGCTACTGGGGTATACTGGGGTATGTTGTTTATGTGATGCATGTGATGGTGAGATATGTGCAGTTCTCAGTATGAAATATCTGATCTGTAACGGAACATAAACACAGTGCCGATGATCCCTGTAATCATGTCGAGTGTACAGAGCAGTCCAGTTCTGCTTGATAATGTGGCCGATGTTCTGTAAAGCCTTGGCCAACCTGGCAAGAGGGGCTACAAAACAACACTATTGTGAGTGAAGTGCTGACAGGTCAATTCCCTTGACATCACATCACCTCTCTCTCACACACACATACACACCACTGTTCTTCAGCTAAAAGAGAGAAGAGAAAAGAGCCATAAAAGAAATTCATTATTTGAATCTTTGAACCCTTAAGAAGAAAAGAGTAACACACTGCCCTTCAAATCCATACAGAAAGAGAGAGAGAGAGAGAGAGAGGGAGAGAGAGAGAGAGAGAGAACGCAGTGTTGAACTGTGTGCAAGCATGTTTATTATAAGCTATTATTTCCTAAAGAAGCTGACAGTCACATTCTCACAAAGTAGCAGAGTTCCTCCTTATAGAAACTCTTTATTGGATTACCATGCTAAATTCAACAACTTGCATCTCATTAAAAACAAGCTGGGCAAGCGGTCACGATGATTTTAGCATGATAATCCAATAAAGAGGGTTGCACCTTTTATAGAGAGCCAGAGAGTCTATGTTGCACCTTTCTTCTGCTCTGTGATTAACGTGTTCTTGAAGGCAGCACTTCGACTCGAGTCGTTTGAGCCGCACTTTTCAATCCGATGTGTCAGGATAGATGGCTCTCTCTCTTTCACTATCTTAAGTATAAGTGGAGGCAGAAGCAAGCAGTGCTACACTGAAGCCCAATGGGAGCCACTTTACATCCATTATTTCTTAATAAAGAAACATATTAAAGCGTTTATAAAGCCTGTGGTGGAAAGTGAAATTGCCAGCCAGAACCGTATAGCAACTGAGCTACTGGAGCTACTTTTATTCTTTTATTCTTTCTTTTCTTTTATTTAATTTTATTCTTTTATTCTTTCAAAGGACAGAACTTAGTCTAATAGAAGCTTAAGAAAGTAATATATATATATATGGGTTGTGGGTGCTCTCCTGCAAAAAGGAACCTTCATGATTTGCTTGATTTGCTTAGTGCTACAAGGCTAAAGCAGTGGTCCTTCATATATTTTTCTAGTCAGTGTGAACAAAACTATAGTCTGTTTGGGTCGGTCATAAGAGAGAATGGTAATGCTGTATTTTGGCTTGGAAACCAGACGTGACAAATTTATTTAAAATTTACTCTAGAGGTCGGGATTCAGCCTGTGATGAAGCTGGTTTCAGAAGAGTTAGGACTGGGGTTAAAGTATGTTATAAAGTATAAAGTATGTCCAGTATGTTCATTAGGACTTATTTTCAGGAAATACTGGAGTGTTTAGTCTGCTTGAATAGTTTTTCACATGTAGAATCCTGGAATTGAACAGAGCTAAAAGGCAAGCTCTGTATCGGCTTCATCCATCTGATAAATAATGAAAGAGCTGATTTTGGTCAGACAGTAGTTTGTGTTAGTGCCTGCAGGCTTAGCCGCACATACAAGGGATGCTGAACCTTCACTATGTTCAAAGTGCCACTTACTGCAGCTCATACAGGGTAACTCCAGGGAAAGCCTATTCTAGAAATATGGCAATGATATTTTTTGAGCTGTTTAGGGTTAACAAAGAAATGTGATAATGATCAAACACACTCCATGTTTTATTTAAAGCTCCTTACACAACCTAGCATATATTTGAGCTTGTACGAAGCATTTCTAAAACGTCTCCCTCAGTTAGAAATCCCAGCTGCTGTTTGCTCACTGGTTAGACTATCACTCGTATTCACAGTCAGTGATGTACCTAGAAGTTTTAAATGGCCTACAGTGATGTATTGCCTCACAAAACTGGCTCCACAAATTGAAATTAACTTGTAAGATGTTAACCCCTTTGTTACCAAACAAAGCATATCTATTGGCCCTGATGGTGCCGCTCTGGTTAAGAGACAATAGAGCCTAAAAAGTCTAGATATACTGCTGTTTTACTAAACAATCCAAAACTACAAAACTAATGAAATGGCAACGACAGTCTAACAGTCTAGATCAACAGGCTTTAGTTTTTTCTGTTCATTCTGATGATCTCCTCCTCTTCCATTTAAACACCTTTTGGAATAGATTTAAAACCGAGAACATCCATCTATCAAGCCTCTCAACCACTTATCCTGTCCTAAATGCAGGGGTTGTGGTTGTGAAAGGTGGAAAAACACCCTGTGAAGGTGCCAGTCCATCTTAGGGTAAAAGACAACAGTGTGAGCAGAAACAGATGTAACATTCCACAAGAGAGAAATGTTTCATACAGACCACTACAATTTCTAAGGGTTGAATTAGGTCCATTTTAGGAACATCCACCAAAAACAATCAGGGAAAATGACTGAATCCAATTGGCCCTTAGTATTTCAAATATAGTCAGGATAAAGGCTTTTTTTTTTTTTTTTTTAAATCTGACACGCACACACACACACACACACACACACACACACACACACATTAAGAGACCGTCAAAGTGAGTATCAAAGAGTGATTACTCCAGTAAGGACAAGAAAGTGCATACCAAAATGGCAATGGCTCTCAAAGAAAAGAATCTTATCTTCAGCAAGAACCTGTTTCTTTCTCCTTTCTCAGATAGAAACTACAATATATGGGGACAAAAGTATTAGATCATCTGGCAATTTCACCTGTTTAGGAGATGACCATTTAAATCTAAAGAAAGCAGTGTGGAGTTTATCCCTTGTTTGCAGCTAAAACAGCCTCCACTCTTTTGGGAAGATGTTTTTCGGAGTATGTCTTTGGAAATTTTTGCCCATTCATCTGAAAGTGCACTAGTGAGGTCAGGCAATAAAGTTGAATGAGAAGAACTTCTATTTCCAGTTCATTGCAAAAGTGTTTGATGGGGTTGGGTTCTGGGCTCTTTCAAGTTCTTTCTCACTGAACCATATCTTCATGGACCGCTCCTTGTGTACCGAGATACCAAAAAAGTTTAAAGATAGAATTATTCGAAATATTTTGGCATTTGGCATTAAGATTTCCCTTTACTAATAAGGTGCCAAAAAATTGGATATTTGGTCAAAACTTTCATGAGACATTTACATTAAATTAAACCGAAAGTTAACAAATCTTGGTCTTTTCATCTACTGTATATGTACATTTGAGTAGACCTAAGGTTTTGGAAATACAAGCTCTAATAATATAACCCCTACTTGACCCCACATTCTGAAAAAAAATGACCTTAGATACAGCCTGTGTGTGTGCCTGTGTCTTCAGGGTGGTATTAGCTTTGATTTGACAGGACGTGGATCAAAAGAGTTTTAATTCTCTCACTTTGACACACACACACACACACACACACTAACACACACACACACCTCTACAATTCTCTGTGACATTTTGCCCCCAGCTTTGGCCCAAACCCTTGAATTTTGTTCGGGTTATGCAAGAAGCAAGAGTTTGATGCTAAATGTGTGTTTCCTTTCCTACAGCCTTAATGCCTGTGGTTCAAAACAACTGTTACTTAGTGAAGAACGTGGAGGAAAAAAAACAAGCAAGTGAAAAAGTCTTGTCCTAGTTTTATCTTAAAAAGGAGTAAAGACTGTGCACGTGAGCTTGTGGATAAAGTGATAATGAAATCAGATCAAAAGTCAGAGACAGACTTTAGAGTCTGAGCGTGCCTCTTTGTGGGTGTGGGTGTGTGTGTGTGAGCAAAGAGAAAAGACTAAACTGTTCTTTTCATTCTATCCGTTAATCTGGACAAGTGGATAAACTCCAGTACCTCTTTTATTGAGTGCCATCAGAACACAGCTCAGTTTACAGTAAATGTAATACAGTGCTTTCAATTCTCTCCTGGATTTTTTTTCTTGACTTTTGCTGTCATCTCTCATTCTTTCTCTCTCTTCTATTTCTAGAAAAAGACACTACTGTTCTCAATTTCTCTCTCACCTTAAGATACATTCTGCCTAATTCTTCTCTCCTCTCTCTCTCTCTCTCTCTCTCTCTCTCTCTCTCTCTGTATCTGCACTAGCTCTAACCCAGAAAACTCTCTCTCGCCATTTCACTCTTACGTCTACTTTTTTCTCTTCAAGAAGAGTCTAAGCACTCAGCATTTAACTACATTGCTGTCAAATTGCCTGAGCAAAAGAGTCAGTCAAAACAGCAAGAGCACAAAAACAGAGACAGAAAAAGAAAGAGAGTTGATAAAGTTGGAAAGTATTGCCTAAGGCACATAAACACTTTTGGGTAGGCAAATGGAGGGGATCACACTTGTTTACTTGCCTGAAAGTGGCTGGACTGATAATTTCCATTTTTTATTTTTTAAGGCAAAAATGCACCTCATTTTACAAAGTCACTCATGAATTTGAAAAATCTTTGCCTCAATCTCATTGATTTTTCAAACATGCATTGTGCACTTTTCCATCAGAATGTACCCTCAGGTTTCCCATTATAACATGCACTTAATGACATGATAATGATGTTCTCATTACTCGTATAAACTCATATCTTTATTCTGCGGTGAGTGCATTGAGTCCCGCTGAGTGAAATTTATACTCTCTTTATGTTGCCTTATCTTTCTCTTAGCAAACACCTGTTCTGCTGCTCTGTTGCCATGGCAACTATCTCACCTGGCTGCAGGATTCTAGAAGCATTTGAGTTGGAGGCTTCCACACACACACTAAACATTAAGATGCTAAACAAGTCAGACATCTTAGAACGATCATCTCAAGCGAACACATGAATATAATAATCAGCAGCTGCATCAATGCTGATGTTGCAGGGACGTGACGGATGCTGCAGTCTTCAGAAAGCTGCCAGATTTACAGGTGACGAGTGGCAATCTTAAATGAACGTAACTCATTAAATAATTATGTATTACACAGAAAATTTTTCATTAGCTCACAAGCATCAAACGTGGACTAATGAGGAATAGAAGGCGGTAGCTCCTGTGGGTTACCAAATTCCCTAGACCTCAGTCTGTGTTTGCATCTGTGGGATGTGCTGCAGAAACTGGTCCAGGGAAGCTCCAGCCTTGCTAGGAAAATAATCTGCAGTTAATATCTTCATATTAGTTGCCACAGTTGCAGCAGAGGTAGATTAGTGGTTATAATTGGAAGGTCATGGGTTCAAGTCCCAGGCCAGTAGGTTACCCTGAGGCACTCTTGAGCTAGGTACTGTCCCAATCGCTGCTCCCTGGGTGCTGAATGTATGGCTGCCCCCTTCTGCACATGTGCGTAATGGGTTAAATGCAGAGAAAGCATTTACTTGTGGTTCACGGTGTGTTGTGCGTTCACAAAGACAATCACTTTCACTTCACACTTTCCAAGGTCTTTCCAAAAGCTGTTTTGGTGGCACAAATGGAACCTACTCAATACTATGTAGGTGGTTTCAATTTTATGGCTAATGTGTGTTTACACAGACTAACTAAACAATTTTACTTGGAGCAGTTTGAATTTAAAGCATCCTGTGTCCTAGATAGAGCATGGTACGCTCACATGAACATCTGGGCAAGGCAAATTCTGAAATTCTAACCAAAGGCTGACCACCCACAGAGAGAAGCAGAGGGAGAAATGAGAGAGTGAAAAATAGAGAATGTGTGCCAAAAGAGGTGGGGGGAAGGGGAGGAGGTGAAGGAGAGCTAGATCAGACCTCTTCTACGAGGGCTGGAGGCGCCACTTAAACCTGCCAAACAGACAGGCAGCTAGGGACAAAGCTCAGGAAGACTAGAGGACTGGGGACCCAGCACACTTCACTGCCATTGAAGGGAATGATGATGTTCCTAGATTCATTTATTCAGCAGACAGTGTATCTGAAGATAAAAAAAGAAAATGTAGAACGAAAGCACTTTTTAGGTTTATTTAAACCTCTATGTGAAAAGTAGTCATGGAGTGTCAAGCTGCAGGGTCACAAGCAGATCAAGTGTGATTTCTGTACACACAGATGCACATCTGTAACACTTCACACAGAGAGAAAAAAGAGAAAGTGCTTGAAACTTGATCAGACGCAGAGTGACGAATGAAGGAAAGCAATCGGACAGATGGACGGGTAGACAGATAGAGAGAAATGGACAGGAAAAGAGGGAGTCGATATACATCAACCAGAAATGAGTCCTTTTATCAGCCTGATTCAATTCTCAGAAAGGATTAGCACTCAAACAGATATGTGGACACACACGCTTCCAGACCACTCAGAGAGAGAAGAATCATGAAAGATGGCATCCCTCCCTTTAATGGCATCTTTAATAGTATTTGGAAAATAGAGCATCACAAAGCATCACACTCCCTCTGATAGCTTGCCTTCTTCTCATAGTGCACGCCCAGCACACACTCGCCATCCACAAGTTGTAAAAAATAACGTGATTCATCAGACCAGGCCACCTTCTTCTCCTTCACTTTCTTTCTCTGTTTCTGATGCTCGCATATGCTTTCAGCGAAGGGCAGTGAACACTCTAACAGGTCTGTCTGTCCAGCATGAACCTTTTCTGCAATTGGTGCTACAGTAGATCTTCTCTGGGATGAAACTTGGTGTGCTAGGCTTCACACCCCCATGCACCAGTGAATCTGTGTTTCTTGGGCACCCCTGACCCTGTCACTGATTCACCAGTTGTCCTTCTACTAATAACCACTACATACTGGGAACACCCCACAAGGCTTCCGGTTTTGGAGATGCTCTGACTCAGACTGCCTCCACCACATCAAGATCAGAAGAACAGAAAATGTGTGAGAACAGGCCTATATATATTTATATATATATATATAAGTGTGTATGTGTATGTGTATATATATATATGTGTGTGCATGAAGAAACTCATTTTGTAAAAGCAAGAAAAGTTAATTCATCAAACACACACACCTTTTTCCCCATTTGTGAAGGGTGTAATCCTTCAATGCTGTTCTGTGATAGAGCAGGTATTGTGTCGTCTATTCCCTGGAGCGACAGCCCCCTCACCCCAGGGACAGATCTGCCACGCTCGGCCTGCTCCCTAATGTGACGGCATAGAGCCTCAGAGAGCAGCAGTGGGCTTTTTAGCTTTGGGTCATTTAGCCTTGCAGTACACACACACACACACACACACACACATATATACACCAGGGAATCAGCTGCCCCCAGTGTCACTAGTCTATTACTAGTGAAAGCTTCAGGACTATCTGAGGGGCGACTTAAAAATGGGCTCTGTAATTTAATGGACTCTTCACCATTAACAAAGCAGTTAAAGCATCTAAAGCTTGGGACTCTTTAAAGAGGCATTCCACGGCTTTTTCCAAATGTCATGTTGTAGATCTTTGTCTACAATACAAACACTATAATTACATTTCAAAACATGAAGTGAACTGCGTTTGAGCTTAGATATAATGAATATAAAACGGAAAAAGTGGAAAAGGAACATTTGCTTTTCTTTAAGCTATTCTGCTTTCATTTTCCCTGCATGTTTCTCCTGCTATAAATTGATTAAACAAATACAGTTCAATACAATTAATGAAATGATGCCTCAGGCATCAGAAGCTTATTCTAAACCAATTTGTGTAAAAAAAAAAAAAAAAAAAAAATCAATCTGCGAGGGAGTTCTTCACAGTGACATTAAACTCTTCAGGCTTCTGGTTCCATTCACCATCAACGTGAAGGATTCTTTATTTCTCCCTCAAAGAGAATTCCACATCAAACCCACTCTAAAAGACGTAATGTATATGTCAGCAATTTAATATTTCATAAAGGATGAGAAATCTGTGGAATGGCCCTTTAAGTGTAAAATGAAAACTAATAGCTGTGCAAGTGCTTCAGCTGCATAATGTCATTGCATCGATGCATTTAAGATACTAGAAAATACTCAAAAGTGTAAATGTTATTTTTTTCATTAAAAGCTATGTGTGTTGGTTTTGCTTGTGCACTCTGGCTGTGTTATCAAAGATCATGTCATGTCTGGGTCACATGAACCAACAAGCTGCATACATTTTAAAAGAACAGGTGTTATGCAGTGAGAAGTGGGTCCAACACACACACACACACACACACACACACACACACACACACACACACACACACACACACATCTGTTCATGTACAGCCTTCCAGGTGTAATCTGCCCAAGCCAGTTAATAACAAACAGGTCACGAGTCAAAATCTCACCTAAACAGAGCCTCCTTGAAAAACCAGCTTGTCTGTTCCGCCATGTGTTCAAATGTGCTACACTAAGAAGCCTCATGTACAGCAGATTTTTCCAGGGCACATGCTGCATATTCCACATGAGTGTCTATTGGCCAGCAAGGCACAATATGAGCCAGGCAGCCAAAAGACAACAAACTGGACCTGAAAACATTCATTATCTACAATTAGCATCATTGCAAATCTAATCAGATGCAAAGGGCTGTGCTCACGCCCCCGTTCAATAAACCAATATACACAATTAATTATCAGCTTGCACGTTCCCTCATCATGCAACATGCAATCGATGTTTTTCCAAGTGTTTTATTCCAAATGCAGCCCACTGACACATTGGCAGATGTCTAAATAAAGGAAATCTGTCATTTAGGAAGCAGACAATTGAATTATGGGAGGCCATTTAATATCTAGCGCGTGTGCGTGTGTGCGCGCGTGTGCCCAATGTGGCAGTGATATTAAAGTGCTATTGCCTTCAGCTTCGATTCAGTTTGAGGTCCTCTGCTGTAAAATGGATCTGAATACGGCATTTGATGCTCTATTCGCCTTTATCACGCCAGCACAGATTTGCAGCATCCTTTCCAGACATTTTTGGAAATAACTTGTATCCTTTCCAGACATTTTTGGAAATAACTTGTGTCCAAACTCCCCAGCACCTTTACAAGTGTGCAAACGGTCTTGTCTCATTTGCTGGATGTTCATCTTGAACTTGTCAGTTCAGCTCATTCCATGCAGCTCAGAAGAGGCCATCTGGAGGCTGTAGAGGCCAAGACATAATTCCCAAAACTTTTTTTGCTTTCCTTTGGACTGGATCTAGTAAGTTTGGTCCATTTTGAAGAAAGCTTACAATCAATATCCTGTTGTAGAATAAAAGTTTGTCTGTTGATTAGTAAACCAGAAGGAATTCCTCGTCATAATTTGGACCAAGTCTCCAGATCTCCCTCTCCCAAAACCAATCCACCTCCATGTTTCATAGCAGGAACTGCCTGATATGAACCCTTTGGTTACCCACAAATAAACATGTTCCCTGTGCATTTTACATTATTGGGAACACTCCAGTGTTCGTGTTTCATGGCCTTCAAAGTCTCTTTTTTTAATAGCTTAAAGAAAAAGACGTGGCAGCAACTAGAGATATGGCATTAGTGAATTCTAACACAAGTGAATATCAGTGCACTAAAGAGAGACCGCACATGCCTTTGAGGCTAAAAATATCCATTAACAGTTCCATTAACATTTTTTCAAACTTTTTCATGTAAAGCAATGCAATACTTTTATTCTTTAATCTGACGGTGGGCACAAACGTCAATATTCATAATCATCCTCCTCCTCTAAAGATTTATTTTCTGTGAATTAGTATGTTGTTTTCAGTCTGTGGTTGGTGGTACTGCTGGGGTGCTTGTTTGTTTTAAACACAAAAAACCTATTCACACCGACTTCATGTGAAATAATAGCCAATAATTGTCTTTTTAGTGCAAGTCAAAGCAAACACTGCTCTTTTTTCGGATGTAGTCTAATACAGCTCTCAGGGACAAATGGTTCCAAACAAAGCCTTTAAAAATGAAATCCTGAGGCTGGACCTTCCAGCAGAAAAATGCTGTGTGTCAGACAAACAAAACTGAGAACAAGGAAAAGCGAAAGCAATACAAATGTAGCAGTGAGTACCTGGTGCGAGACGTCTTGTGTGTGCTAAGTGCTGCATGCTCAGAGTCTTGGACAGTCTTGTCCAATAAAGCTTTAAAGCAAAACAAATTACACCGAAGACTAAAACACAGCAAGTATATGTCTAAACTTATCAAACTGACTTTCATCAGCCTTATATTCATTTTCATCCACTTCATCCAATCTCATCGGGGGGATTTCTTCAGAGTTTCTTGGCTGTTTTTATTAAACAGAGTGTTGTGCAATATTTATTTGCAATGCGAATGATCAAATCAGTAAACACTCTTTTTGAAAGCTGTTGTGATTGGTTGTTTGGTCCACATGTGAGCCACCACTCACTTTATACTTTGCTTAAAAAAAAAAAAATAAAAAAAAAATCAATCATCAGGCTGGTGCAGGAATACTATTTTGTGTCTGTCAAACTGTCATTTCTTTGGCATATTGAGTGGATTAAATGAAAGAAACAGGAACCAATGTTACTTTATTACTTTAATGAGCTATAAAGTATATAAAAGATACAAGTGTCTATATAAAGGGATTTCAGCCACTTAGCAGCAAACTAAATTACCAGCTTGAACATCTGGAATCATGTGGACCTATTTGGTTTGATGCAAAACTGTACCAAATTGTCAGAATCACAACCGTCTCAGTATTCGAACCAGATCGCTCTGCTTGTCCGATGGGAAATGACTGATTCTCTCCTCCGCTCTATGCGCTGTTGAGTTTTTTTTCTCCCCACTGTATTTCAGGCACACTTGCAGGCTACAGTGCCCACTATTGAATCCGCTTAAGGTTTAACACTGCATTTGCATTACTTTGCTGTATTCGGCACTGGTTTGCCTTGCGAAAGTTCACCTTGCCCATTACTGTGCTGCATTTCTTTCTAATGAAATGCAAATACACATATATTTAATAAAAAAGTGCAGAAATGCTCCAGTTAATGCTGGATATTTTAATATCTAATTCAAACACAAGCTTGGCATACTCTTAATAAGCACAACAGAGACCCCCCCATCTTCCTCAGAGATACACGTTTGTGTGCGTGTGTGTGTGTGTGTGTGTGTGTGTGTGTGTGTGTGTACTGTAAAACCAGAAGCAGACAGATGAGGCTTTCCAGGCTGAAACTGACATTCAGTCTTACACAAAACACAATCACAGTGGAGGCAGATGAGACACACAGGAGGAACCCCTGTACTGGAGATCAGATTCACACAGTACTTTGCTGCAACATGCTACTACTCTGATGGCTGAAGATGGACTTGCTGAGCATTCGACTCCATCACTCAATTCACTGTTTTTTCTTTATTTGCCTCTACTTCCATCTTTCTCTTTCACCCTTGTGTCGCTCTCATCTTACTTAACTCTCCTCTCCATTATCTGTTTCTCTAAACCAACCTACCTTTCCTCAGTTTCTAGGTATTCTCTCTGACTCTCATACACCTGCCCCCACCCTGTCCCCCCTCACTAGTCCTACCTCACTCTCCCTCTCTTGTCCTACATTGCCCTTTCATTTTGCTGTAGGGTGCCCAGTGCTTTGGGAAAAATGTTCCTCCATCATACCTGCACTGCTTCCTAGTTGGAGAAAGGCACAGGAGGGATATAGAGGGCAAAGAATAATAAGATCTAGAAGTGTGTGTGTGTGTGTGTGTGTGTGTGTGTGTGTGTAATGGAATGAAACTCTGTAGTGTCAGACACAACCTCTGGATGAAAATGATTAGTTCTCATGCATAGCAGACTGCTATATGCATTAACCTATTAATAAACACTTACTGCTTGGTCATTTTGAAAATCTCTCTTTACTCAACGAATCACTAAAATAAGCAGCAGATTAGTCATTTTGCATATATTATTACTCACTGTAATAGATAACGACTGTACCAACCCAACCATAAGCCACATCATTTGAACGTTGAGAGTGAGAGCGTAACAGAAGGTGCATTTTCCTGCAGTGCTATTTCTGCAGTGTATGTGTTCAGGGCTCTGTTAGAGGAGTCTTTGGCTCCAGTGCTGGATCCCATCTCTATCAGCAGTAATGAATTCCCCTTCTCCTTATCTCCACGCTGCTCTTTAATCTGCCTTTTTGCAGGTATCTTTGATTTAATCCCAGCCTTTCCTGGCTGAATTCATGCTGGCAGTACGCCAAGTCCCCCCAATATATGCCTTGCAGTTTCTTTGTCCAGGAAACAGGGCCATGCTAATTGAGCAGAGTTTTACAAACCTCTTCAGCAGATTTTTCCAAAGCCAGAAAAGTCTCTTGGACAGCTCCCGTGAATGCATATTTTACAATAAGTGCTTCTGGGATTTCTCTGTTTTTGGCTGTTGTTTGTAAAATTCCTATTTTGCTTCTGAGCTTTACCACTCATGGATGGATGCTTATCTTATAAAAATCCCATCAATTGCTTTTTGGGTAGTTTCCTGACTTATACTAAGAGTATTTATACTAAGTGCTATTATATTTAATAACATTGACTCAATAACATAATGACTTTATTTAAAAGGAAAAAACAGGACTGGGAAAAGATGATTGAAATTTCAAGATATAGAAGATACACCACCAAGTTTTTATATGTGTACACAAGTCTCAAAGAAAAATTAGGAAGACCTAAAGGCCATGAAAACGGAGAAAAAAGATGAAACCTCAACATCACAAAAGGCATTCAAGAAGTATGACACAATGTGTTACTGAGAAGAACAGAAACTTCTGGTCACAAAGATCAATATTTTCTAGGCAATGTATTGTTCCTGTGGTTCTTGGAATGTGCAAGGAAATCATCCTGAAAAAGAATGAACAACTAACATATGCTTCGTTAATTCAGTTATTTCTCACTCAAAAGTTAAACAAAGTTTAAATCTTATTTCACAGAATCAAGTTAGTAGAAAGGAAATGCAGGCTTGGATAAGTAGATGGTGGAAAAGGATGATGACTAGGGATGAATCAGAGATGAATATGTGCACGCCATTAAGTCTAAAGACCTAAATAGAAGAAAGTTTTTTTTGAGAAATGCAATCCACATGATATCCAGTCAGAACTGACTTTGACACCTTCAGTTTCACCTGAGGTGCCACCCAAAGAATCCACTGCATTTATGCGCTACGTGGAGGTCACACATATACACACACATGAATGCTGAATGAAGTGAAATACGGTCCTCTGCTTTGGGTCCACCTTCACCGGAGTGGTGTTGACAGTGTTGACAGCCTAAGAGGTTTTGGAAGGAAGGTGAGTGTGTCTAAAGAGGTCAGAAACAGTGCCATCATTAATATTCGATCGATGTTTTTTTTTTTTTTCAGTTTTTCATGTAGGTGTAGTTTGTACAAATTACAGATTACTCACGTTATGACTAATACTTCCTTACAAGCAGGACATAACTTCCCATCTTCTATATGCTTTTGATTCAAAATAACCCATTTCCTGTCCTATAAGCTTATTAAAATCAACAAGTTCACATCTCAGCTTTCAAAACACCGGTGCTCTTTTATCTCTCTCTCTCTCTCTCTCTCTCTCTCTCTCTCTCTCTCTCTCTCTGTCTCTCACTCTTTTCATGTCATTTGAATTCTGGGCAAAATCTATGAAATCTTATGCAGCAATTTACTGCGACTAGATGGTCGCACCCCTGCAAGCATTTTTTCCAACAGCTTTTTGGGGGGATTAATAGAATCAGTGCCACAAAGTCCTCTGTCTCACACTAACACATGCGCACACACACACACACACACACACACACACACACACACACACACACACACACACACACACACACCTCCACAGCAAACGTAATTGCAGTAATTTACACTTGGAGCCTACAGATTAATCAAAGTTATCATCAGCTTCAAAGGTATGGCGTAGGAGTGAGAAGAATAAAAACTGCACATTGTTGCGACATGTGCTGAAAAGGGTCCTGAATGCTGTTTAGAATCTGTCTGGCACAATTTAGCCAACTGGCAAATCTTTCTGGAGTGTTCTCACTCTGAGATCTGTAGTTTTTCAAGAGCCTTGTCAAAATATTCAACCCCTTTAATGCCATGTTTACATTACCACAGCAAATCAGTTGAACCTTTCTGTCAGTTGAGTCAGGCTGGGATATTCTGCTAGTATCGGCGATGGTCTGTGAAGTTCAAATTTCACAACTTGCTGTCCGACACAGCCGTCATTAGTACAAACTGCTTTATAAGCATAGTGAATAAGAACATAGTCTGAGTGACAAATGACATACTTTTGCCAGTGATGCCATCGCTGTGGCAATGTTTTTGGCAATCATGGCAATGCTTTCAGTCATGTAATGTTGCTGTTTATAGCAATTATGCAATAAAGCACAGAGTAACAAATATAGTCCTTAATAAAACCTTTCAATGCATCATGAGGTCTCAAGAGTCACCAACACTGATTATCTTATTGTGGAAATGTATTCACACAGTAGTGGAACGCAGAAATTTGATATGCTTGAAAATATCCAGAGAATAATATTTTTAAGTGCATCCTTTATTAAATTTTCTTATCATTTTTCCTCTGTTTTAATAGCTGCAATTTTATTGTGAATTAATGTTGAAAACCCAAAAACGAAAACTTTGGAATACTTTGGCAAGATACTATAAAGTAAGCCCTACTCAGAGCGATTGGGTCTGGCTATCCATGGCGAAACATTGCAGGAATGAAGACTAAGCTTTCCCCAGCCCCTTATCTAGGTGGACATGCATCGGAAATTCTAATGCACTCCAGAGAGCAGCGCAAGCTTCGTTTGATATGCGCTGTGACCCGGCTGCTCTGTGCTACCTCGCATATTTTTCATTCCGACTGTTCAGAGGAGTATAATTGAGAGGTTGAGTGGCAGAGCAGGGCAGGATGGGGGCAGCATGCCTTTGACCTTCCACTACCTGATCTGAATAAAGGTTGGTCCATAAAGAAGCTTTCACAGTCTTCGTTCTCTTCTGTCTTCTTTCTCCTTCTATTCACTTTGATTCAGTTCAAAGCAGACTATCTCTACTGACATGGCCATGATCAGTCAAAGTAATGTTGGAGCTTTTAGACCTGTCAATCAATTATTCAATTAAAAAAAAGATTTTAATTCTTACTATAAAAGCTCTATTGACTACAGCCTTGATGTCAAGATCGCTCTCTTGCACCCTCTCACTCAATTTCTCATCGCTCTTTCTTCCTGGAGATGAAACCTGTGCTCGCAGAGGCAGCAAGTGCTTCAACTATTAGTGTCTAATTACACCTTACAGGCTAACGTAGAATCGTCATTGCAAGTCATTAATCTTGTTAGAGTGGCCGGTTCCACTTTGAGGATAACCTTTAATCCCATCTGCCTCTGCCCTGAGGAAAAACCATCAGCGTTATATCAAACCCAAAGCTTCATGCAAATCTATAAGACTGCACTAACTGCTTCCCACACAATCAAGCTCACATTTACTTGTACTTCAGGTCAGGATTAGAAAAAGAAAATAAGACAGACAGGCTTTCTCTGTGCCAGCTCTACCCTCATCGGTCTCCCCAATACTCGATTATCAGTCATGTTTAGTAGTCAGTTTGATATGATGTTTCCATTCTTTGCATGGTTACTGGGTTTTTCCCAGTTCCTGTGCTACAGCAGGGATGACGTACGCTAAGGAAAGATGCAGCTATAGTTATGCATTCTAATACTTTATTACACAAACTTTGTACACAGCAGTGGAGGAGCAGTGACGGGGACGGTACCTTGCACAAGGGTACCTCAGGGCAACCTACTGGGAATGGGTTTGAATCCACAGTCTTCCGATCATGTGGCCAACTCCCTAACCACCAGGCCACCGCTGCCCCATGCTCATAAGTTAATGTTAATTATAATTTGTAATAGTTTAACGTAGCACCTTTACTAGATTCGACCTGTTTAAATTCAGTCTGAGTTTATCGAGTAAGTCAGAATAAGCCTGAATAAGTTCAAAAAGACATAATGGCAGATATGGAGGATGAGAATGTAAAAACACATTAGCAATTCCCCAGCCCAAAAAGATAATTCAGAAATGAATATATGATTTTATCAAATTAGCAGGACGCCAGTGAGCCCTGTAGCTATGGGATGCAAAAAAAAATACTTTACCTAGGGCATGCTATTCTTGCTTACAAGATTAGATTGAAAGCTTTCAAAGCAAAACATAGATGAGAGCATTTTTCATTAACTCAGTCTTTCGTAGCAATTTATTCCCCAGGGTGGAGGAGCTCAGGTTTCTGTGCTTTACCCTAAGGCTCAAACAATGCAACATGGCCTTGTCCTCGTCATGTTGGCCCAGCTTAGTCTAGTGATCGTGGCTGGGGGAAGCTAATTCCGTCCCTGTATTAATCAAACAGACGTGAGGGCTTTGCTAATTGCTCCGGGAAAGGTTCCAGCAAACACTGCTTCTTCTCTCTTCTTTATATTCAGCCTTCTGAATTGCCTGGATATGAACACAGACAACACAGGCAAACTGCTTGTTAGCTGGCTTGGAGCTTCTTCTAGCAGAGAAGAGTTGCAGCTGTGGTTTTTAGGCCAGGACTGGATGACACATCATCTCTCCCTCTGCTTAAAAGAAAGTCAACCTTTCTGCTGCCGTAATCAAACCTCCTGTCCCTAGCTTTGTTAGCCAGAGGTACGCTGTCCACTTGGACTGCAGTGAATGCAGATGATGAGTGTGTGAGTGTGACACAGATTCCACCCTTAAGTCACACAGAGGGTAAAGGGCCACGATGTTTGCAGAGATTAAGATTTTTCTATGCATATTTATCCCTTAACATACATGTATTAAAACAGTGTTGTGATGTGCACAATGTGTTTAATAACCATGCCTGCAACAGACTGTATATTTACAGACTACATTTCAGCCTGTATGTTTTAAGCCTCTAAAGTAAGAAAATAAAATAAGTATAAATATGAAGAAGCTTCCATTACTATATATGGACTTTATTAATTATTTTGTTCAAAGCGGTAAAAAAAACAAAAAAAAAACATTTTAAGCTAGCTCTGCTTGTTCTTTTCAAAAACTATACATTCTGATATGTCGTATACAATAACCATGGTAGGTGGATGTCAGGAAAAGTAAAGTAACTGTTGCATATTTCCTTTACCTTTACAAGATCCAGGCCACTAAAATAAGGCAGTTGATTTGCCATCAGTTACATATTATCGGTGCATGGTCATTGGTTGTTCGCTCTATTGAAAATTAAAGATTAATTAAGGATTTAATGAATCATTAAATTATTGATGTGCCTTAGAGGTTTTTTGCCCTTGCTGGTTTACTTTTTGGCACCTCTTTGCAGTAGATCTGTGCAGTTTAATGTGCATATGAAACGAACACAAAAAGCCCTTTTCCTGCTGCATTTATATAAAAAGGCAAAGAGAAAACCCCTTGTTCTCAGCTGAAAGCACAAAATGCATTCCAAAATGGGATTCCTTGCTCTCATGAGATATCTCTAAATTTATATATATAGGTTTGTGTGTGTGTGTGTGTGTGAGTGAGAGAGCGAGGGTGGGTGGGTGTGTATCCTCCAGGGTGAGGCAGGAAGCAGAGAGATGGAGGGATCTCTCAGCATTAACCAACAGCACTGAGCTAACATGAAAAGAGAAGATGAAGAGTAAGTTCAGAAGGGATTTTCTTGCTCTCTTTCTTTCCGTTCACATCAGACTCAGTGCCGTTGCCCATGGTCCTGAAGAGCAGATGGAGGAGCTTCCTCAGGCTGCTGCTGAGGGATACATTTAGCCAGGAGCCCCTGAAGTAACAATGGAAATACTGGAAGCAACTCATTTAAAACTGAACTAGGAAAACCGCATGGTTTATGCCAATATTCTGAAAGTTTTATGGAGGGAACATCATAAAACTCTCTTATTTGTGTGTGTGTGTGTGTGTGTGTGTGTGTGTATGTGTGAGAGAGAGAGAAAAAGAGAGAAAATGTTTGTATGCATGCGTGTGAGGCCCAGTGAAAGCCAATGTGCTGCATAAACAGATTGTGGATGCTCAGAGGTCTTTCCTCTGGTCATTGCAGCTGCGATTAACCTCCTGACCTCTCATCTCGCCTTCTTTTTCATCTCTCATTTTTCTATTTTTTTCCTTTTCTGAAACATTTTCCATGGATCCCAAATGCATTTCTGTGAGATCATTTGTCCTATACTTGTTTGCCTTTTTTCCCCTCTTGTCTGCTTTCTCTTCTTCTCAATTTACTCAAATACAAAGTTGAGAGTTTCAATTACACTACCCTACTTCTGCTCTTTAGTCATTTACCATCTTCTCATCTTATACATTATTATACTTTTAAACATTATACTTCTCATCTCATACATACATTCTTATGCTTCTTCTTTCCATCAAACAAATCTGCATTGTTTAATATTCATCAATACAGTAGTGTGCATATTTTTCCCCCTCTCTCTCTCTGTCTCTCTCTCTCTCTGTG
Organism: Hepsetus odoe; assembly: GCA_017165825.1. NCBI lineage: Eukaryota > Metazoa > Chordata > Actinopteri > Characiformes > Hepsetidae > Hepsetus > Hepsetus odoe. Next base: position 22,150,771 of record CM029379.1, on the reverse strand, counting down.
AGTGAGATTGAGAGTGAGCTGCATAATCCTGCATTCTTTGTGTGAGGGCTATCAGTTTTTGGCTTGTCATCTTCGTATCTCTCCTTCCCATGTGCCCTTCATACATGAACAACTGCCTCCCTCACTGCAGCCTATAATCAAAATTGCACTGGCTTTAGTATGGTTGACACGTTCGCAATGAAGGATATTTGTGCCTTATCGAGTGGGCCGATAACTGGGGAAAGATTCAGCCCATGCGGCGGCCTGGCATGGACACCCCTTGGGATGTTTAAGGCTTTCAGTCTGTGATACCTCTTACAATGAAAGCCAATCAGAGCAGAGCATGGGGAAAGCGGCTCTGTTCACTCAATTCTAATCTCAATCTTTCATATCGTTCCTGCTGGGCAGTGGGGGGGTGGGGTGTGTGGGGAGAGAAATGGACAAGGCACAGATAGAGAGCAAGTGCAGTATAATAGAAAGTAGAAAAATGGGCCAAGTGAAGTCACTTTTACTCAGGGCCCTCATCATTTAAATCAATATTAAGCAGTTCCCCCAAAATCCCAACTGTATTCAATTGGTCAATTCAATTTTAAAGTGTCGGAAGTTTGCTTCTTCGATTTTGCACTTGAGCTATGATGCAAATATATATAATAAGTAAACTCCACCAAATAACATCATATGAACCCTGTCCTTCAGTCATCACTCATCTCAAACTGTCCTAAACTGTGTTTAGAACCAGGTCTATGAGGTCAATAATGCTAACAAATATAAGTCAGTGTCCATAAATGTAATCCAAAATTTCTTTCAATCCTATTCAAACTACAGTTACCTCTTCATTAAGGTGGCACGGTTATGTTTTGGAAAAAAACATGTAGTATTTCTACAGACAGCAGTAAGTCGTTCTTAATCTCCATCATGGCTCACTACATGTGGGGTTAGAAGCTAAACTGCAAATTACATTTCTCCTTGAACTGTCGCTTTAATGCTTTATTGGCACGACTGTCAAAATGCTATTTGCAAAATGCCATACAAGGCAGTACATCTCTCTAACACCTCCCTCTCTCAGTCTATCTCTGTATCATTCAGTGCCATCAGTAAAGGACACTACATGGGAGCATGACATCTGCTGACAAGTCTTTTATGTGCTGTCAATCAATGTGACACCAAGGCAAACCCAATGGACCATCTTTCCTCGGGACACACTCACACAGCAGGATGTAGGGACATAGGGTAGGCTAACCAATGGAAATGTGCCAGGCATGTCCTCTGCCCAATCAGTCATGAGAAACTGATGATGTTCATCATCACACTCAAAAGAGAACACTGTCGGAAATGCAGGAAATAAACAATGGTGGCACTCTAAAGAGAAGCAGTGATGTCTGAATGAAGTGCATAATGGCGTTTATCCTAAAAGGACCTAAATATGATAAAGTGTTTAATGATGCCAGCATGGAACAGACACAAACACAATTCTAAAAAGCATTAGATAGGTGTAACATAAATGTTAAAATCTTATAGCACAATTCAGCTTTTCCCTGGCATTAGCATAAGAGCTGGTGGCAAATGCCATTTAGGTGGTTCTTACAAGCCTGATAGACTCACACTTTTAGCCCATGCAGCTGGACCTTTTGAGCTGGAGTTGTGACATTTTAGAGCCACTCAGACCAAAAAGGCTTCACCGAAAATCTTCAAAAACCTGCAGTTAAAGGACCAGGTGATTTTTCTCTTCTAAAGGCTTTAGTCTCATCCCAGCTTTTCCTTGGGCCTCAAGAACGCGTAGCCTCTCACCTCTTTTCAAAAGGTTTCCACTCTGGGGTGAGCAGCTTTCTCAACCTCTCCCAGACTCTGGAGAGAGACTTTTCTGCTCAAGGATGAACATCATCTAGCTAAAAAGATATTATTGCTACAAGATTCTATGGCAAAAACAGGAAATGATCTCACCAGTATGACAGATGTAACGCTTATTTTACATCAAGTGCCTCCTCTTCCTCTTTTACAATTGGCAAGATCTATAAATTATGCTTGACACCACCCTTTAGGAGTTAGAATAAAATAATAACATTCTAAGGGTGAAATAGAACAGAGCAGAATGGAACTGGAGCAGCAGGAGGAGCTATTTGATTGGCTGTGGCGGTGAGTTTGCTGGAAGTGGGTGGTGCTTGGAGCCAACTCGATAAAATCGTCTTGTAATGAATTCTTGCACGCTGTTATTAGTGCCCTGAGTATTCCCTAAGAGCTATCAGGCTGCCTGGTGCATGGTTTGAGGAGCAGCAGGTGGCGTGTGTGTGTGTGTCCTGAGGCTTGACAGGGCCTCCTCTGATGCGAAAGGGAGGAATTAATTACTGTGGCCTTCCACTGCACGCTCTAGGAGAAGCATTAATCAATATGCTTCCGTGTGCAAAAAGAGGAAACCTCCTGCAACCAAATCTCCACAGTGTCTCCAATCACAGGGTGTTTATCAAAGCAAACAAAAATACACCCCCTGCATGCAAAACACAGAGTTACACTATTAATTACCCCACTTTCATACACAGCAGACAGTCATACATTCATTCAGTCATTATCTGAGCTGGTGGTGCTGGAGCCAATCCCTGCTCTCAGGGCAAAAAGCAGCATAACATCTTGGACAGGTCACCAGTCCATACCATCGCAGACACACAGACAAACACAGCCACGGTCATCTAGGAGCTGATTACGCATCTTCAGTCCACCAGGAAACTAGTTATTGAACCCAGAACCTTCTCAGTGAGAGGTGACAGCACTACCCACTGAGCTGCTATGCCAGGCAAATATTATCATTCAAAAGTCTGGAATTATCTGAAATATACAGTTTTTCCATTTGCCATCAAATATAACAGGCTTTTGTCTTTTAGTGAAAACAATTTCACCACAACTTTTTAAATGGGAACATTTTTGGCCTCGCAGTTTTATCATCGCTTTGTACTTGATGTTCCAGTTAGTTTAATTTCATATACAGTTCTTTATCCCTCTTTTTTCAACTTTCAGCCAATTAGCTGGGAAGGTATACAGCACTAGCATTATCAATTCATTTCTTCAGAAATTTAGGGTTCAGCCACTTTCAGCCCTCCATTCACATGTAGCTTATAGATCTAATGATATTTGCGAGCACACGCACGCACACACGCACACAAACACACAAGCTTTGGAAAGGATGAAAGGAAGAGTCTCTTCATGGCAGTCTTATCTGGAGCACTATCCAGCTTTATCTGAGCACCTTATCTGTGCCAGTGTGTTCATCTGAAGGCCTTGTCTCGCCCTGCCTGCCACTGCACATCTGATCACATTTCCACATGCATAATTAAAATGGCACCGTACAAATGCACTCCGGAAATCCTACCAGCAGCCATCAGGAAGAATATGAGAGTGTAGAGATGCTTGAAAAGTAGCACTAGACAAATACAGACAACACATACTCTAAATTTAAGCCAGACCACAAAAGTTTGTGGGGACCTTGTCTTTTCTTTTGCAATTTATGGATAACATTTGTTTTCATCCATCCATCCATGATCTGCCGCTTGTCCCAAACGGGGTCGCGGGGGAGTGCTGGCGTCCAACCCAGCACACACAGGGCGAGGACGGGGGACGCACCCTGGACAGGTCGCCAGCCCATCGCAGGGAGGAGCGGGACGGGGACAGGCTTTATCAGAGTAATGCAGCTGGGTTCTAAATTTAAGGAAACATTTAACTTCAGCACTCAACTGCAAAGTCTTTGTCCTTGGTATGAAGAGTAGTTCGGATTAATAATAAAAGCACACAAAAATAAATAAATAAATAAATAAATAAAACATGAGTGTTTTTGAGTACTGATGAGGCATGATGTGAGGTCTTTTATTCTGACAGGGTTTTTATCAGGCGTTTCTTTGGTTTAACAAAATTGTTAAAGACCTTGATCTGCTCTCTGCTAAATTTGAACTCTTTGCAAACCAATAAGGAAAAATATGTTAAAACATCTTGAAATGCATGTCACTTGCATGATCAGTGGTCACATCATCTTCACACATGCAGAGATATTTGGGCTTTTTAGTTACCTTATGCAAAGCTATCATTAATACAGACCAAAACACATTTAAACTAGAAGCTTTTATCCACTGACACTTTGCTTTTACACAGTTCCTTCTCCTTTGAAGATCCAGAGGTGTGTGATTAAAGCAGCTTAAATAGCCAGACACTTAATGCACTGCGCAGGAAAGTATATTAAAGCAGAGCGTATCGTAGAAACAGACAGAACGCAATCTGCTAATTGCAAGCAGATAAGAATGTGGGAGGGAGCAAGTGAGAAACAGCAAGAAAAACAGAAGACAAAGGGCTCGAGACAGAAGGACAGTTAAGAGAGAGTGAGAAGAGGGAGTAGGAGGGAAACAAAGAAAGAGAGGAGTGAGAGAGAGAGAAAGAAAGAAGAAAGAGTGAGAGAGGGAGACTCAGATGAAAGAGCTGTCAGAGAGGAGAGAAAGGATTTTTCAATAATGCACGAAGCTCCAGGGACATCCAGACATTGGGGCCACAGGCTGACTCATAACCCACGCTAATGAAGCCATCGCTAGGGTAACGAAGTGAGACTGATGCCCTGGGACGGACGGAGGAGTCAATGCTGCATGAATGGAGAGACCCCTGAGTTCAGTCGGTGAATATTTGAATGATTGACATGGGGTGGAGAAAGTAATAAAATGGATTCGTTCAGACATTTCAGAGGGACTAGTAATAGTTAATAAATATTAAAAAGTACTACTATATATATTGATATTATCTGTTATGACATTATTATTGTTTTATGAAGTACTTTAAAGTGCTTTATTAAATACTATGCCTGCATCGATTCAGACCAAGCCTAGTTTGTAAGTTTATAAGTTGCCAGTTTATAAGTTTTAAAAAGTACAATGAGACTGGAACAAAATACAGTGACAAAGAGAAAGCAGTAGAAGGTGTTTTACCCACCAATACATTGAACAAGATCGCTATTTTGTGCAGCGAAGAAAAAAAAAAGGGTTATAAGTTCGAACACAGCCAGCACATATTGTGGAGGTATCATGGCACATTTTGTGTCATGTCTTTTCACACATGTCCATCTGGTCTCGCAGTGCTATTTCTGCATGCGTGTGAGACTGTTTCCACTGCTGCTGATAAAGGAAGTCTCTCAGCAACATCTTCTGAGACCTTAAAATAAACTGACAGATTTAAGAAGCAGAGGAAGCTGCTCAAACTTTAGAAAATAATAATGGATATGGAACCTGCAAGAAGGTTCTCATTTTTTCCCCACCATCCTCCCACATGTTCCCCAACCCTCCTACAAATATGCATTTTGTTTTTTACCCAGCACATAAACTGCTCACTTGCAGTTGATTCATACAAAACATGGGCAGAATGCATCCCAATTTTGTTACCTGAAACTGAAACAAAAGTCTGACTACATTAGGCCCTCAATATTATGCAACAATTTGAAAAAAAAACAGCCCATTTGCCCAGCCTTCCGCCTTGGGCCAGTGACCCCATCACCCAATGAGGTCAATACCTAATGGTTCAGCACAACTTCTCATGTATTATTGTGTAGTTAGCATTGACAATACTGCCACCAAGTCTTTGGGGATCGTCCTTCAGTCTGTCATTATCTCTTCATTTCCATTCTCTCTCTCACTCTTTTTTTCCCCCTTGTCTCTGACTCCGACCTCAATTTGTTTGGATGGTAAGTGGCTGCAAGCGATGCTAACACATTTGACCTGGAGGTCAATCCTTCCTCATCTCCTCTGAGAGGGGCCAACAGTACTGAGAGAGAAACAGATGCTTTGTAGAAGTGTGTGTGTGCACACAAGAAAGTGACCTGACACAATGCTACTTTTATAAACATTTCCGAGCCACAACGAGGTCAAATCAAAGTTAATCACTGAAGGCGAGTCCTCCATTAAACAAACTCCTGCTCTGAATCTTGCCACAGTGAGAAGGCGAGAAGGTCAACACATCAATGTATTTAAACACACATATGTGTTTTAATGGCCAAATGACTCACGGCCAGATAGGAGAACCTCCCCAGAATGCTTAGGCAGATGGTGTTTGACTGAGAGTAGCCTTAGCAAATGTCAGGAACTTATACTCTATTATAACCTATATCCTGCTGGACGCTTAGACAATTTTTTCACCACAATTATGGACGTCTAAATGAGTTAATGCCCTTGAGTTTCAGAATTCCAATTTGACCATGTTGAAGCTTGAATGACCTGTTTGGAGAATCTCATGTTGGTGGTGCTTTTTCTAGAGATTTTACAAATCAGGTGCATGGGTTCAAAATGAGTCATGAATAAGAAGATTTGATACTTTTAGATATAGAATGAATGTTAAACATCATGAAGTCCTGAACATCAGTTCCCCAGTCACCATCAGCTACTTTGTAACAACAGTAACCTGTAGAAATAAGACAGAAGTGACTAAACCTTATAATTGAAACATTTCTCATTTTCTTGACATATCTGTACCTAATTCTACAGCTTCGTGCCCATTGGATGCCCAGTTCTATCAGCTGCCAGGAACACAAAAAGGCCTCTGATCATTTTGTCCCATGCTAGTGCTCTGATCAATCATTCAAATGAGTGAATTCTTGCAATCTGGATCTTTAGGGCAGCGGTGGCCTAGTGGTTAGGGAGTTGCCCCGCATCGGAAGATTGTGGGTTCGATCCCCTCACAAGTAGGTTGCCCTGAGGTACCCCTGAGCAAGGTACCGTCCCCGTCACCGCTCCCCGGGCGCTTTCAATAGCTGCCCACTGCTGCACGGTGTTTGTGTGCATGGGTTAAAAGAAGAGGTCCAATTTCGTTGTGGTTCATGGTGTGCAGTGCTGTGACCTTGCAATGACGAGGGTTGTCACTTTCACTTTCACTTTAGGGAAGCAGCCTCACACAGATTTCCCATTCCCAAAAGACATGGGTATTTTACAATGTGTACATTTCCTGTTTACCTCGGCTATTCCCTCATGGAGTATCTTAGCTCTCATTAACTCAGCAGGCTGGTCTGTCTCTCATGAATCACTTTTTCCTACTTCATCTATTTTACACAATCATTGTAATGAATCAGTTCCAATCAAAAGTCCTCTACATCAATATACTAAGCTCAGAGGCAAACTCTCTGATCATTCTAATTAGAACCTTCTACATCACGTTCTGTCTGGGGAGCTCCAGATCATGAAATCTCTTATAAATGGTGGCTGTGCTTGAGGCCCGATGTTTAGGCCTAAAATGGACACGTCACTGTAATCTAAAGTGTTCCCTGATGTCAAAATTTTTTCAGAGTCGTCATCATTTTACAATCATAAGACCCAGATTTACCCAAATTGATCATTTCACAGCAAATGATTGTGAAGTGTTCAATCTAAACAACTGAAAAGTACAATATTCCTGTCTAAAGACATTTTGGAATACTGTAATTCCCCAGTATTAACCCAGAATATATAATCTTGTTGATCCCCATCATCTTCTATTTACCTTCCTTCAAACACCAGCTTCTTTCTACACTGAAAGTGTAACTGATCATCTCCCTAACTGTGTGCTACTATGTTGATCTCCAGGAACTTCTCCACCATCTGTTCACATCTTTTTCCAAAATATCACAGCACAAGAAACCAGCATGGTCTGAGCACATTTCCCCCCCACCCTCTTACTATGTGGAGCTCCAGGTAGTCTCCCAATCCTTTGGCGCTCTCCACCCGGACCAGCACGGCCTCTTTCAGCTGCGTGCTGAAGCCCACGGCCAGCCGGTCTGCCCGCGTGCTCGGCCGGTCGTTGGGCGGCCAGGTGTAGGTGATGAGGGCTCCTCCGCGGCCGAAGATGTAGGTTGTCCCAGCTGGAGGGGAAAAAAAATGGAGAAAGAGGGAAAAGAGAAGCAACATGAAAGAGAGAGAAATGAGGTGGGGATTGAGAGAGGAAGGAAAGGGAGAGAGAAGATCAATTAAAATGATGTCATAAGACAACACCAGTAAAGGCATATAAATTATGAAAATAAAAATGGACGCAAAACGATAATGAGATCAAAACGCAGCAGATAAATTGACTGAGGGGGAAAAGATGTAAAGTTTGGTTTGGCTATATAATGTAATTATGACTGATGAGTGTAACTCAATTATCAATGTCTCATTTTTGGACATAATTTTAGAAGCAATTGTTGTATACTGTTGAAAAACTTCACACTAAACGGGACAATGCTAAATGTTCAAAGTGACTTTCTTTTACATAACATGCAACATATTAATTCATTCTTTTACATGAAGAGTTTTCTCCTTAGGCTACTTTACATTTGAAATCTGCAGGCTGAATCCCACTGTCCTTCCTTAACATCCCATCTTCAAGGACAGTGACATACAAGGACTAGAGAACAAGTGCAGCAGCGACACAAACACACACACACACACACACACACACACACACACACACACACACACACACACACACACATCTGCTCCTGAAGCTCACTCACACACTATTCTGCACAGAGCTCATATATTCCTCATGCTATTCTACAGAGACAGCCTTGGCCGCTGCAGCAATTACAGAAACCACAAGGCTCTCTTTCCTCAAGTCTTTTCTCCAAGTGATTTTTCTGGAAAGAAACTCAGCGGTTGAATCTGATCATGGATTGTGTTGCATTTGTGTGCACTGGGATGTTTCAAGAACAGGAATTCACAGCTGAGTAGAACATGCAGAGTAAAGAGGCTGCCCATAGCTGCCCTTCCAGGATGGTGCATGGTGAAGGACTTTCGCTGACAGCCAGAGAAAGAGAGAGAGAGAGAAATAGAGATAGGGCAGCAGATAGTGAGGCAGATAGAGGCCTGACCAGCATAGTGAGGCAGATAGAGGCCTTATCTGTGTGGATAATACCACAGCACTGAAAAAACCCCCCACACTGGCTGCTTCCAGCAAAAAGTGTGAGCAAAAACAAATCAACGAACACCTTCCACTTCTCAGACTGGCCGATAGTAGGCATTTTAATTCAATTTTATATTCAAATGTGATGAAAGGCAGTTGAATGTTGGGCATTGATTTTCCCATCTCAGTTAATTCATGTTTAAGCTTTAACTGCATCAAATCTATTTATACAAGATCAGCGCAAGCTTGCTATTTTAAGGCACGGTTTCTACAGCGTTGTAACATGGCTATGGTTTTTCTCTGCCTTTTGATTTGCATGTACAGAAGACTGCTGCAGTAGACTTCATTTCTCGTTCTTTCTTTAAATAAGCTCATCAAGGCCTGTAACAAAAGCATCAGCCGTAAGCTTTAAGGTGTGGTTCAGAGTTTAGATATCTCAACGATCTTGAAAATGGGTAGGAGCTAAATTTTCTTTAGATTCTTCTTTTCTTCGATTCTTCAAAAAAAGAGAGAAACTTCACAAATGCCCAGAGAGGAGCTCCATTGCAACAGTGATATGATGTAGAGCACATGCACATGAGATGCACTAACACTAGTGGAGTGGACTTAATAATTTAGGCTGATTATATTGTAATTAATCAGTGGTGTCATCGCACCTTCGCTGAGTTAAGCCTATGAGTGAGTGGAGAATGAGTGGAGGGATGACGACTCCAGTGTGATTGTGTTAGAGCTGTGATACCAGTGTTTATGCAGCTTTAGAAATACGACATGAAAAGCCTCTCACAGCCCCATGCTAATCACCATCACAGCCCAATTTCACACTCACTCCACGTCCACATACACTCACTCACTCTATTCATTTCCCCCATGTTCTCTCTCTCTCTCTCTCTCTCTCTCTCTCTCTCTCTGTCTCTCTCTCTCTCTCTGCCCTTTCCCCATCTCCCCCCTTTTGTCAATACACTTCTTTGCACTTTCCTTACTCTCATTCTTCTCTCCCCCCCCCCCCCCCCACTTATCCCTCTTCGTCTCTGTCCCTCTCTCTCTCCTTTTTCTTGTTCTCATGTTTTCTCTCTTCCCCTTCTCCCTTTTGCCTGTCTCTCTTTTCCTTCTCTCTATCTAAACCCCAACTCTCCCTCTCTCCAGTTCTTTTTGGTCTATATACTTCTTTCTGTTTCTCCCTTCTCTTATTCTCCGACTCTTTCCTCCAATTTTCTTCTGTTCTCGTTTTTCCACATTTCTCTACTTAATCGCTTTCCATACCCCTCTCCCCCTCTTTCGCTTTTCATTTTCTATCCCCTTCTTCATGCGCTCATTTTCATTCCCTCCTCCCTCTTCACTGTCTCTCTTTTTCTTCAGTCGTTCCACTTATTTCGGTCTTCCCTTTTTTCCTCTCTCTCTTCCTTTTGCTTGCTTTCTGCTTTCTTTCTATTTCCTTTTTACATTTTTCCACTTTCTTGTTCCCATCTAAGTTCCATAGAAGTTGTTGTTACAGTTAAAACAGAGGAAAGAAACGAAGGCAGGTTGCAGCAGATATAACATTTTGAAGAACAGCAACTGAAAGAGGAGAGAACATGTATGTGTGTTTTGTGATTCAAAAACAAAATGGCCACCATGGTAGTGAAGAGGATGCGTTATGAAGCATTCCTTCATCTATCTCTCACTCCCTCCCTCCCTCCCTCACTCCCTCTGCCTCTCTCTCTGCGCTATCCTTCCAATCTAATTTTCTTTTCTACATAAATAGGATGCGTGACTAAAATTAAAAAAGGCCCAGGGCCACTGGAGGACCGAGACGAACCAATGCAAATCAGAGGCGCTTCTCCCCCCCCCCCACACACACACAGACACGCACAGCACATGTAAATATAGGCAGATATTCTGAGCATTCACACATCAACACACCTGCTCGTATATGCTTATATGTGTTGATGATAATGAACTGTAACGCCACAAAAGCGAACAGTAATTTCACGCTCAGACACTACAGGAGGAAGAAAGAAATGAAATCACTTCTTCAACCTTCAGATGAAACGCCTTCCAGTCAAGAGGTCATGCAGTTCTTTATTAGTGCAAAAACCATGAAACCTGTACAGACTTATCATGCTAAGTATGCACTAAATGCTTTCAAATAAATGAATTTGACCCCTGAATATGCTGAGGTTAACTCAGCACAGTCTCAGCCAACATAAACATGATAGCAGATTTTAATCAGCAGCTAATGCTCAGCTGAGAGAATCCTTCTAACGAAATTGCTCAAAAGCGTTGAAAAGTGTGTGCGTGCACATGTATTTAGCTCTTTCTGGGGACCAAAAGTCATAAACACTGGGTTTTAGCTGTTTATGATAATGGTTATGAATGAATAATACTGATCTCAGAAAAATTGCTAAGGCTGACTTAAATCCTCATGTAAGAATGAGTGCGTGTAACCCAGCCAATAGGGATGCAGTGTATTTCTTCGTACCGTTCCTAAGCCTGGATAAATGGGGAGGGTTACTTCAAGAAGGGCATTCGGTGTAAAACGTCTGCCAAATCTTCAGGGACAAAATAACAATGATGCAGTGTTTACTTTCTGGAGAGTGCAGCATTAAAGAACATCTTCATGCTCTTTCCTTCTATGGCCTGGTGATGTTCCTGCTATATTCAGCTTGATGAGCTGGAAGGGGAAACGCTAAACTGAGCACTGCAGTGGCCATCTGCTTGACAGCTTTTTAAGTTGACAAAGATGAGAAGTCTCCTCAGAGAGGGAGGATAAAAAATTTACCTCCTATGAGAAAGTGCATTAAAAAGTATAATGTCCAATAAAAAAATCTCACGGCTTCTTTCTCCTATCAACTATCAACGATAACAGCTCAATGGCTTCCCCTTAATTCTGTGGCAAAAAGGCCTGGAATTTATCAGTTTTGTCTGGTGGGCAACGGCCTAATCGATCAGCGCGATCAATCTCCCCCGGAAACCTTTGAAAGGACACAGATATTATTAATCAAAGTAAAGCATGATGCCTCATAAATTAAAATCACCATCTTTCAGATGGAGTTCACCATCTGATTTTAGGGGAGCAGTGCCCGTTTTGATTTGTAGCCTGTGAAAAATGATAAGAAGCCGATACAAATGCGAATCGGCCCGGTAATGAAAAGCGTATTGATTCACTGTTGATATTCAAGGCTATGTGTGAGAGTGTGTTTGGGAGTGTGTTTGTTCCAATATTCTGTTTGGTTCAAACAGTCATTGATTTTAGAGGATGAATTGTGGACACTAGAGACTGTGCTATGGATATGAACTAATTCCTTTGGGCTTTCTTAGTGAGTATAAGTGTGTGCATGCAAGCAAATGTGTGAGTGTCTTCACTCTCTTGTAATCAATTTGAGGGTCTCACCTGCAGCAATTATGAATGATTTTTATTTGATAGGCTTTATCTGTCATTAAGAATACAGAAACTGGATTCTCTGTCATCACAAAGCCAAAAACAAACAAAACAAAAAAAAGCACAAAAATAAGAATCAAGCAGACCTAAATACTTCCTGTCTGATGAACTCAAGAACATTGTGGGGTTGTAGGAAAGTCTCTTTGCTTTTCATGAAGAAAATGCTGTTTTCTTCATCCTGTAGACTACCATGTGGGTGCAGTGTCCATATTTAGTAGAAGTAGAATTTTTGAAATATTTCCCTGAATTAAATTTTTTTTTTTGTCTGTTTGCTCTGATGAAAGTATGCACTCATGCTGTCATGGTCTGGCAAGGTCTAAATGTGCAACTTTTACAGGTATATTCAAGATACAATAATCCCACACACACCTAGAATAATGCAGCATTTTCAAGAAATGCAATATATCACTCATTTTACTTTGCTTTACTTTTTATTTTTTTCTCTATGTAAGGGACACACATGGGTTGTGGTTAGCTGTCCACTTGATGTAAAATACAATGGGATTCATCAAACTAGTTCTGCTTCTTCCAAAGCTGCATGGCCCACTTCTGATGCTCACATGGCCATTGTAGATATTTTTGGACCGATGTAAACATGGGAACTCTGACTGCACAGCCCCGTTTGCAGTGAGCTGTAATGCACTGTGCGTTATGACACCTTTCTATCATAGCCAGCGTTAACCTTTCTTTAGCAATTTTTCAGCCTTTCTATTGGATTGGAAAATCTCACTGTTTCACAAGGCCCCTTTTTGGAGATGCTCTGACCCATTCATCCAGCAGTCACTGACCTCATGTTTCTCAACACCGCATGTTTCTCAACAATAGTCCATTTTTCCTGCTTTCGTCACAACAACTTCAAGAACAGCATGCTCACTTGCTGCACAATATTTCCCACCCCTTGACAAGGGTCAGCGTAATGAGCGAATCAATGTTTTTAATTTAACTGTCAGTGGTTTTAATGACCGACTGCGTGTGTGTGTGTATCATTTATGGAACATATGTTTGAATCCACATGCCAAAAATTGTGTATTTCTCTTGCTTCCTTGGAAACAAAAAAAAGCTCTCTCCTGATCTGGTCCTCATTAGCATTAGTTCAGATCGGAATATTGCTGGTAGTGTAGAGGTGGTGCTAAATAAAGAACAGCCATTGTTTTTTTTTTCCTCTCTCCCACACACATACACACAAACACAACACTCAAGCATGGAGGACACAAGGATTTCCAGACCCAATTAAAGTCTTCTTCCCTCTCTCTTTCTCTCTCTCTCATTTTCTATCACCTTCTTCTCTGTTCTTGCTTGCTGTCCTTTGTCTCATTCATTCTCACTCCATCCATTTGTCTCTCTCTCACTCGTGGTCACACATCCAAAATAAATACACACCACATGCCCACAGCCACACACAAACACATTGCTTCTGCTGCTGAAATCTGTTTGTGACTGGTGCTGATAGGTGATGCCACACTGCGATCGGGTTAGATAAGCTTTTCTGCCTTCTCTTCTCAGACACAGAGGTGAAATTCATCCGTAACGGCGTGCAGAGTGGTCAGGGGAATGAACGACAGAAGCAGAGCAGTCAGGCTTTTTCTCACGCAACGAAAGGTTTAAGATAAGGTTTCAGAAATTATCAGAAGTAGCTGTGTCACTCAGTTCTGCTCTCTTTAGCAGGGCATTGAATGTGAAATCAGCGCAGACACAGAAACATTCACCAGATGCACAGTAGGCACATGCTCAAAAAATGAATAGCTAGTCCTGTGGATTCAAAATGGGAGGAGTATTGTTTTTTTTTTGGTTTTTTTTGGAGGGGGCTATTTGAACATGGGGATAGGCGGACCAATAGCATTTGTTTACTTAATTATGTATCTGAATATGGCATCGATTAAGCAATGGGATAACAGGAAATCTCAGGATCAATTCAAGTTTAGCTTTTGAGTCTGAAATGGATTCATTTTGAAGTGGTAATCAAAAGGTAAAACCATGTCATTCATTTTGTATATAATTCTAAACATTTTCTTTGTTAACATTTGTTCAAATGGCGTGACACTGGTATGCCGTTCAGATTTCAGGCCTGCTTCATTTTATCTGCTTCACATCTGCTAAAATAGGTTTTTAACACCACTGATAAAAGGATTACATTAACATTGATACCAGCGTTAATATATGTTCAAAACCTCACAATAGCCATAACTTGCAAAACGTATCTCAAAATAAATTGGCCCAGTTCAGACTTGAACTTTTGGCAGCAGTGGCCTAATGGTTAAAGCCTAGGAAGGCTGTGACCACCAAGTTACCCTGAGATTCCACTGGGCATGGTACCATTCCCATCACTGGTCCCAGGGTGCAGGATATGGGTGCCCATTGTTGTAAAACCCTTATGGGTTAAATGCAGAGGAGCGTGTCGTTGTGGTTCACTGTGTGTTGAGTTTCACAATGTCAATTATAGTCAAAATGTTAATATAGTCACTTTCACTAAAAGGTAATAAAATATTTTATTTGATTTTTCCACAAAATAAGAAATGCTGGTTTTATTCCAGAATGACAATTAGAATGTCTGCAGAAAACTAGGCTAAGAAGTCAGAGATGGCCTATTGAAAGAACTGAAGCCAAGATCCCCCAGGCCTCCTTTACTCTACTGCAATCTATTGTAATGATGGACATAATCATAAGTCCATAAAAATAAAGCATTGCATATTTTGACAGCTATTCAGCCATTCACAGTATCACTAGTTCTTATATTATATCTTACTGTTGATTGCTGTTGTAGCTTTAAGCAAGGTATATAAACTTCCAGTGGCACCCATTACTAAACTGCTGCATCTCCCAATTACACTGAGCTTAAAAATTACAATAGCTCAATGGAACCGCAATGGCAACAAACGCAACAAAAACAGATGATGATGATGAATCGGTATTAGAACCATAAAGGGGGGGGGGGGGGGGGGGGGTTGTGCAGAGATTGAGCTGACTAGATGCTTATGCATTGTTAGATTATTAATGTGCCAACCTTGCAAAAGCTGACCCGTTACTCTCTCGTACACAACACTGTTGGCCACCCCTGGTTGGAAACTTCTAGGTTTCAGGTGTGAGAAATACAGCAACTGTGACTGAAATATTGAATTATTTCTCATTTGAATTTAGATGCATTTGCTGAAAGCTTTGGACTTTGGAACAGCAAAACACATGAATACGCCAGAAATCTGGATTCTGGTTTGTAATAAATCCTTTGGAAGCTGTGGATAACACTGACCCTGTTCCTTCACTAAAACACAACTAGAAAGAACGATCGTGGGATAAAGAGGGAGTGAAGAATGTTAAGTGATAGCAAAAAGGGAAAAAGAATGTGTTCAGTAAGCTGTGTGCGTTATAAACATCAATTTCATTCTCCACCTCCTGCTTATCGATTTTGCCCTATGCAAATGCCACCTGATGGCATGACTGCTAGAGTGAGTGTGGCTGAAATGGAAGGCAATTATCTAAAAAAAATCAGCATTATTGGATATTTGCTTCTACCAAACATCAAAGAATACACTGTGTAGCTCACAATCCCAGAAGACAAAGATGGCATTTATTCCAACCCGATCCAACCCTTAACCCTGCCAAACTATTCACATATTAAACATCTACAGGAGTTCTACATCCAATAAAACTGCTCGGTGTGTATATTAATTACGGGCCAACTGTACAAAAGACCACATGGCCTTAAGGTTATCATGTCCAATGGTTAGTTTTGGTCAGAGTGGTATGAAGGACCTCCAGGATTGGACTGCATCTTCTGTAGGAATTTGTAATAATAAAAATAAATGTTTGATTTATATAGCGCTTTTCGTAACCTCAAGGTTTCTTTACAAAGTTAAATCCATGTCATGCACTAAGGAAGAGGAAAAGGGTCAGCTGGTTTGGGTGCAGGACACTGTGGTCTAAACAGGCTGAAGGCAGCACCTCGGATCGTAGCAGGGCCTCCGCTCAGGGCCTGACACAATAACTAAACCCAAAGCTCACAACACTAAAGCTGCAAGAAGAGCAGAGGATGCTCTCCAACCAGTACAGACAGAGTGTCAGAGAAGAGGAAGGCTCGGGATGTCAGCAGCAAAGGCTACACCGCTTAACACTCAGCCAAGATCATCACTCTCGACTCAGTCCAGCTTAAACTGAAACAAAAGCCAGCAGGAAAGCCGCCCTTCGGACAATGCGGACCGATCCCCGCCGCGGAGTTGGAGCGTGAAGACTCACTTACCACCAATGTGTCCAAAAGTATCGGGTCACTGATGAGGGTTCGTCTGAGCAGGCAGCAGAAGCAGGATCACGCGGACTTAACACGAGCTTAAGGGCTCTCGGCAAAACCTGGCTCACACTGCAGGAAAAGCAGGCAAATGTGCGTCCTTTGCAGTCCGTAGTGGGCTTGTGCTCTAAGGTAAACAGATTTCCAGAGACGGACTCGAAAAAAAAAATGGTAAAGTAGTACAGAGCGAACTCTCAAGTGGACCCGGCTCAATCCAATACCTTTGGAATGAGTTGGAGTAGGATTTGCAATCTGGAACTGACCATCAAACATCATCATCTGCCCTTAGTAACTGAAAGGCCCCCTACTGGTCAGTACCTCCGTCTCTGGTCTACCAGGTGCCCTGGCCTAAGCCACGCCCACCATACAGGTGTCCCGACAGCATGGACTCATTAAGGACTCCTTTACACACACCCAGGAGACAAGGACTTTTGCAGTCTCTTGAGCATTTGTGCAAAAGTTATTAAGTCTTGCTTAAGCTTTTGAGGTTCCTACAAATCTGACCCTTGATTGAACATCTCTGATCTGACCCATGCCTTTTTTTGGAAACCTTTATTAACTATTTCCAACGACAGCTATACCCAGCCTCTCTCACTCAAAACCTCGCACTAATACACTCATACACTCATATACTAATACACTAACAATTTGTTCCTTTCCAATATTGCCATCTGCTCACAGTTGGTGTGAACAGTGAAGGTCAGTGACGAGAAGGCAGGCTGCTCAAATGAAACTTGTGAATCTTCAGTTTTGCTCAAATGAAACAAATGAATCTTCAGTTTTGGTCTTTGAGGGGTGGGGTCCAGGAACGTTTTGAGATTCATCTGCTCAAACACACAAAATAAAGTCAGCAGGAACCAAAGAGGAACCCCTGAGAAACAGAGGAACAAGCAGTCATTTGTTCAGCAACAATGTTTTCAGAATGACTTCTGAGAGTAAACTATTGACTGAGATGAAAATCTGATCACATTTCAAAAGCCATTGTTGAATTCCAAAGGGCTCTCAAATAACCTTCCTAAAACCCTGGCCTCATTTTTAAGCAACAATTCCCTCAAGAACCCAGAACTTAGCAACTAGTATTATGGCTTTATATCATATAAGTTTGCAGTTGCAATTCATCATTTAAACACTAGTTGTGTGTTGGAACATCCTAGAAAATCATGAAGAGCTGCTTTGCCAGATAGAGACACATGCACTTTGCATTGTATTGTTTATCATCATTAAAGCTGCAGTTTATTCCATCACTGTTTGCTAAAAGCTTCATAAATTCTCCGATCCAAATTAAAACATGGGCCTCGTTCGGGTGCCTGTCTGTATCTATCATGCATCTCATCTGGAATTAGCTCTGCCTTCATCTTATTATCGCATTCATTAGATAAAGGATCTGATATCAGCGTTCTTCCTCTAAGACGAATGGCTCATATAAGCCCTGGGCTAAAGCACGGTTTGGATGTAGATTTGAAACAGAAGCTTTTTTACGCAGCATTCGCTTAACAGAGACGGTAGACTAATGTGGTACAAAATGATCAACTTCACACTTTTATGACACTAGCAAACTTTCGAAATAGAGGAACTTTTACTATAAGGCTTTTACGATCGTTAAATGTGCAAATGAATCTTGAGAGGTTAGAAAATAACCAGTCACAACGCAAAAGTGGGCGATAGAAGGAAAGGTACCAATGCATATCAATAATTCCCTGACTAAGATATTTACACAGATGTTTACACATTAAAAAGATATCAGACGCATGTCAATTGAAAGGTTAGGAGAACCTGAGAAGAGAAATATTTTGTGGCCTACTCAGGGAAGATAAAAGGTAAACACGGCAACGTGATGGAAATCATAATATTTAAAATACAGGAAAAGTGTGTGGTACGTGAGAAAGCAGCATGAACTGTCCTTGCATGTGTCCTTGCTGGTAATGCAGGGTTTACATGGATGATGCAACTTTACCCTCACCATGGCAAGAAAGCAGTAATTACATGCTTTTCCATATTGATTTTGTCGTTTTCCTCTATATTAGATAACGAAGACTCCCAACAGAAGGTCATTTCTGGCTTGGCTGAAAGAAAAGATGTGTTACATTCCCCTCCACAAATCTCAGGGCAGGTGTCTGCTTACACCCAGAGTGGAGGAATTGCCCCCAAAATTACAAAAAGAACAGATTATTATAGAATTCTAAAAAAAAAAAAACACCTATAAAGTATATTTACAGATTATTTGTACAAATAGTGTTCTTTCTGATCAAGAAACAATTCATAGCTAAGCATTTTAGTTCGTAGGCAGTATATTGAAACCATGTTACAACAAATTTTTCCATAAAAAGCAGAGTGAGTTTTAATGTATTTCTCCATTAATACAAACTCAGCTGAGTCTAAACTTAAATCAAACTTAAATCGATCAACACACTTTATAGCTATGCAATTTGTGACTGAGGAAGCAAAAGTGGAATGACATTACCCCTAACTAGACTAAATAAGATACTAGTCTGTTCCTGAAGCAGTGAGCATATTTATCTCAATACCATGTTAGCCTATCTTCAAGTGAGAAAAGAGAGAAAGAGAAAAAACTAAACAGAATCCTCAGCCCCCAGCCATGCACCTCTTAGTTTATTAGCTAATCTGGGGCAGCTTCTGTTACACATTTAATACCAAAAGCTTTGATTTTCTTCAGCAAATTCCTGTGTTCCTCTATTTAATGCTTAACCTTTTCGTTATTAACTTTCATCCTCTTAGCAACAGTGATTTCACCTAAAAGATAAGCCTGCAGCCTAATGTTAAATTGGGCTAAAGTCTTATTTTGTATTTATGTTTTCCCAGTAGTTAATAACATTAACAGATACTCCAATTTTAAAATTAGAATACAAATTCCTAGAAATGAACTGATTGCTAGAAACTAATAGCCATTTTCACAAACCAAAGAACCTTCTATCTTTTTACTGATAAGCCCAACTCTGAACAAGGTAACCCTCAATTTAGCTGCGGAAGTTCTTTCACGAGCATTGATCTTGGCTTTCTGGCTCTTTCTTCAGGAATCTTTCTTCCTACCTTAGGGTTTCAAGATGGCTCAGTTGTATCAATGAAATTCTGGGACCACAGAAGAAACACATTTTTCTCTAAATAATCAGTTTTACAATATGACTGCAAAATATGACTGCAACCATTGAAAAATAGTTTATGATGACAACTCATTCTTTTATGTTTTTATAGGGGATCAAAAAAGGCTATGGCATCATGCAAAAAAATCTGGTAACCCAACTTTTGAAAGAGTACATCCTTTATCCTTTCCTAAAAGTGAAGGACCAGCTGATGGACAGAGCACAGCAAGGATGAACGGGCTGAAGCTCGGCTGAGTGGACGTGGATGACCTTTGCAGAAGCAGAAGGTGAATGAGAGTTCGGTCCAAGGGAAACGGTGAGATGGAGAGACCGATAAACGGCTGATAGAACGAGTTATGCTGGAGTTGTGCAGGCAGCTTTCTTCTCTGCCTCCAGACTCCAGGGTGTCCAGGATGAAAGGAAGAAAGGATTGAGAGTGGAGAGATGAAAGAGAGGTGGCTGAGAGCTTGTCATCTTTCTGGGTCAATAAAATCATTTCTTCCTTATCCAGCTTCTCTTTGGATCTTTCACTTTGCCAAAACACTCCACCATTTTCTATGCACTCAGACTCTACCTCTACAGACACTGAGCAAACCGTTCATGGTCTACAAGTTTATGAACTAGATCACCCACATGAGTAAATCCTTTGAGCTTGTGGATTGCTTGCTGCAGTTAATTCATCTGACAATTATGATAATAAACCGACCCTAAACGTTTCTGTGTGGTATTATTCAAGGCAGCGGTTGCTTAGTGCTTAGGGGATTGGAAGGTCTTGGGTTCAAATCCCAGACCAGTAGGTTGCCCTGAGGTACCCTTGAGCAAGGTACCATCCCCACCACTGCTCCCTGGGCACTTTAAATAGCTGCCCCCTGCTGCACGTGTGTTTATGGGTTAAATACAGAGGCTGTATTTCGTTGTGGTTCACTGTGTGTTGTGCTGTGTTTCACAATAGCAAGTTGTCACTTTCACTTCACTTTCACTACAGCACTAAAGCGGCCTTCTTCAAACCAAAGTCTGAAGAAATTATAGAGATAATAAATATCCTGAGACAGCAGCCCGTCTAGTGTTACAGAGTGATGTCCAGTGCAGCCTCAAAGATCAACCTGCCCTTCTAAAATGTCACTGTTAGTCTGTCATGCTATTTTGGTTCGAAATCCTTGTGAAAGTGAGCCAGTCAACTATTCTGGCTATCTGAAACGAGAGGATGTGTAACAAGTGCCACAGTTTGACAGACATGCTGGATGTTTGCCATGCGATAAGGATTCATGAAAGAAACTGCTATAGCAGCACCAACAACACATCACACTCACAGAGCAGCAAGCAACATGGCGGCATGGTGGGTGAACCTAAGCAGCTGGATTTTAGCCCTTAAATGACAAATCTCGGGGGTAAGTCTAAAACATCAATCCAAGGTTTCCCATATATTTAAAAGGACAGAAACCTGGAGACTGTGAAGGCTCATACTCAAACAATATCCCCTTGTTTTCTATGGCATTTTGAATGTGGACGAGATCCCTCCCATAAGGACAGGAGTATATTAGGGTTGGATGATGATTAAAGAAAACTTTGCAGTGTCCCATCCCTCCAAAAGGACAATCGGACAGAACCCCCCCACCAAGTCTGATCATTTCCCTCGCTGATATTTTTAGTCACCCGAAAGAACAGCTGCTAAATATGTAACAGTCTACATATTACAATTCATACGGAATGTGTTTTCCACCACAGTTCCCAGCCCTGTTTACTGATTTTTTCCCATAGGTCTAAATGCAGCATTAATTTATGTCACTGTTGCTGTTGAAGCACTAGTTTAAGAAATTCCTGCTTTTTCCCAAATAATATACAGCTATTTCAAAGTTATTTAGATCTTTATCTTTTGTTCCTTTGATCCAGTTGAACCTGCATAACATTTTATCACATACGTCTATGCTACTGTCATTGTAAATAAAATGTCCTCATTATTTCATATTTGTAAACACACCTTTATATCTGATTCAAGCCTTCAGTGTAAGACTTGAAATGTGCACGTTTCATCTCAGCAATGGTGTTGCTTTAATTTATGTATTGGTGTAAGGCTTTATTAAATGTACATTTATTATCTTAGTTTGCGAGTCTGGCTGGAAATGCTTCAGAAGCCTAGCAATTATTATTACCATCATTAGTTACAAATTATATATTGAGATACTTGGTTTGTTTATACGGGAGGAATGAATTACAGAATCTTATTCGTAATTATGAGGCCAAACATATTGCATTCAATCAATGATGCAGCGCCAACATGTGAACAACTATTGAAGTAATGGCCACCTTATAATAAATATACACATACATTCCGACTTCGCTTTTCTCTCTTTACGTAACCTTCCTCCACTCTCCTCCTCTGGAAATCAAAATGTCTGCCTGTCTTTCATGGCTACCTTCCCTGCAATCACACAGTACAATTCCCTCTCCTTTGCCTGCCTACATGATTTTTCCTCCTCTCTCTCTCTCTCTCTCTCTCTCTCTCTCTTTCTTACCCTCTCACTAACCTCTCTCTCTTTCTTACCCTCTCACTCACCTCTCTCAATCTCTCTCCTCTCTCTTTGTCTCTCTCTCTCTCTCTCTCTCTCTCTTTCATTCTCTCCTTCCCTAATTCACTTTTTGTAACCCCCCTCTTTCTTTCATTCTTTTCTTCCCTACTTCCCTTTATGTACCTCTCTCTCACTCTCTCTCTCTCTCTGGCATGGCCTATGTGTGTTATGTAATGCTCTGTTTGCTGCATGTCTCCCAGTGTCTGGCCTAAGCCCTGGTGCCAGGAGAAACAGCAGTAAATAACCGTCGCATCACCAGGAGGGGAGGCACATGGCAAGGCAAACAAACACACACAGGCAATGAAGTGCATACAAAAAAATCAGATCTTCATCAGCATTCTTACAGCAGACTTCATTTCTAAATGAATGGAAGCGAGCTGTGCTCTGCCCCCTAATGCCTTACGTGGCACTGGCAAAAGTCACATCTAAGACAACTCATAAATTACTTCAATTATTCATATCCAACTGTGACCACATTCGGTAAGATTTGCTACATAATATTGAGTTAGTTTCATATGGAAAACTGCAGGGCAGTGGAATTTTAGTAGACCAACTGAGAACCAACTGCAGTTAATAGTTGTTTGTGTTCTTTCATTTCCCATTAGACTGAATATCTTTGTTCTGTAAACCTTCCGTTCTGTTTGTCACCACAGTTATCCACGATGTTCCTGATCTGAGATGTTCGCTCTGATTCATAGTGCACCACTTTGGGTCGCCAGTTACTCTGTGGTTAGCTGTGTACGTTTATTTACAGGTCTTTTTTTCTATAGTTAACCTCAGCAGTTTGATTTTACTACCCATCTAATATGGTGGGTGCGCTGTGGTCACATATTGGAGATGTGATTTTTTTTCTGAATTGGAAGGGTTTATCATAACAAGCGATCAGAAATGGTATAAATGAATGTGTTGGTGGCAGGTAATTATTTTGTGTGTGAAACACACTGTTAAAAAAAACTTTAAGCTTTCTGGAATAGTTGATACAGCCAACTATACCATAAGCTGAACCTAAGCTCGTTGTTTTGGACAAATGACCAGAAACGCTAAAAAGATGTGAAAAACACCACGCAATTTGTGCTGGTTCCTGGCCTCTTTGCCTCTAGATCATAACCATGTCTTTGTATTAATAAAGATAAGGCTCACGTCTCTTTTTGGACAGGCCCTGTAGTCCTTTCTGGTCAATATTACATTAGCATTACATGGCATGGGGCTGATATCTGTGAGCTGTAGGTCTTTTTATTTTCAACACACCATTTTCTGTGAAGGTTTGATGGTAATTCTGCTGCAGGAATGAAATTGGACTGTCAGTGGATCCGCAGTATACAGCATCTCCTTTCTCTCTGAAAATGAGCATCACTGCTGTTTATAATAGCTGCCTGCTTCTAATCTCTGCTCCACTGAGTCTACAGCATCTAAACTAGCCTTTCTGCACGGAGGGCAATTTCCTTACACACACACACACACACACACACTGGAAAGAAGAAGAGAGGACAAAATCATAAGTGACGCCCCAGAATTCAGCCTTGGTGGGTACAGCCCTGGAAGTAATCATTTTTAACAATGACAGTTTTAGACAGATGGAAAAGAGATGGATCATGATGGCAGGATGGAACTGGTGGACGGTTTGACTTCAAGCACTAATCCAATCTGGAAATCTATAAACCAGAAGCATTGACTTAAATATTCCAGTAATTTTGCCACAGATCAGGGATATTTTAGCCAAAATGCACAAAAATGAACAATACTCTCATAAAGCTATAATCATTTTGGAACAGTGTGCTATGGCAACATAACTAAAATGTTTTCAAAAGTTGATAAAGAACTTACCACATAATATATAACATATTTGATCCTAATCTTTTATTTGTTATATATTTTCTAAGAGGATATCCTAGAGTTTAGCATCATAAGAAAGGGATCTTCTAACAGCTGAGCTGTGAGTGATCTTAGGTGATTACTGGAATCCTCCCTCAGCTGAGGGGTCAGGACTGGCTATCATGATCAGATCAGTAAACATGCTGGATCTTGGGCATTAATAGCTTATAAATCATAAAGACGACCCTGCCGTCTATGGAAAACCTAACAGGAAACGAGGGTAAATACTAGATTCTAGATCTAGTACTAGATTTTTCTGTTCTCCTGTGTTTTTTTAGTAATATTACTCTTCTTGTTTCTATATGTCCAGTTTATTTGTTATTCTTGTTATGGAATCTCAATCCTGTATACTGATCCTCTCACTTTGTTAAATGTCATCTGACAGAAGAAATGCACTTCATAAACTAGACTAATTTTCATTATTATGAAGACCGGGGGAATTTGCTCAGACTTCTGATTTAAAGTGACTATCCGTTCTCACTTTCTCTCACTCATTTTCTGAGCCGCTTGTCCTAATTAGGGCCACAGGGGGTGCTGGAGACTATCCCAACTCTCACAGGAAGAAAGGCGGGTAAACACCCTGGACAGGTCACTGGACTCCCAGTTAATAACAACAACAACAACAACAACAACAAACAACTTATAAAGACATTAGTGAATTTCCAAGTCAACCAGTCAGCTTTTAGAACTAAAATGATCCATCTTATACCATCGCTGTATCTGAATTCTCACTCCACTTAGTTTTTAGTGCTCTACTTAATGTGTCTGCAATATTGTAGTGTGGTCCAGATTCTCAGGGGGCAAATAAGATTTCCATATATAGTGCACTAAGTTGTTACGCATAGTACATTGTAAAGGTAGTGAATAACAGATGTACACAATGTCTTACCAATGAGCCACGGTGCATGGCTGTGTCTCAGAAATTAAATCTCTAAAACCAGCAGAAGCGTGACCATAATAGACATCGCAGTAAATGAGTGAGTTCGGTGATATAGTCTTCATAACGACCACTAGTCACTTCCCAGGTGTTTTGTGTCTAAAACATTAGTCAGTACTACTTACTTTTACTTAAACTACTAAAGTGTGAAGTGTGCAAAGTCTGCTATCGTCTCACTCACTGATACTCCATGCATTTCTTTTATTGAACAGTTTAAATATTGGTTAGTGAATGAGTGAATGAGTAAATGAGTGCTGAAGTAAACTGAAGTAGCAGTTATGTAGGAAAGGCTTTATCCTTAAGAGTGATTCACGCTATTCGTTGTAGATCTTCACTTAAGTGAGCATTTCCTAGTTTTGCGTGAACTGAAGCAAACATCTCACCCACCTGGTATTTATCTACTAAATGAAATAAATAAATCCCAGATGCTTAGACTTCAAAATGATACGGGTTATAATGATGGTGATTCATCTTTTGCTCTGTGATTTACTCAAGCACAAATCTCCATCCCAAATATTCAACAGTGCTTAATAATCACAATGAATCTGATATCTGAATCTGAATCATTCTAAACAAAGACGTTTTATTTACAAACTAAATAATTCTATAAGACACAACAGCAGTGGGCCTCTACTGTCCAACACCAGCACAATACACACAAAAATAGACATTTTCTGTTATTTACCTAATGCCAACCGAAAACAACTGCTGCAGATTCCACACAACTAACAGAAAAGCAGTGTACCAATTTTCAACCCATTTTTAATGTTATTGTATCTGAATGTACCATACAGCATGGAGAGTGTCAGTACCTTTCTGTTTTGTGAAGCGTCATTGTTGCGCGTTAGCTGAAAGTGAAAAGTGAAAGTGACTATTCTTGTCATTGTGAAACACAGCACAGCACACAGTGAACCACAACGAAAGGTAGCCTCTGCAATTAACCCACACACACCGTGAAGCAGGGGGCAGCCATTGAATGTTCCCAGGGAGCAGTGATGGGGATGGTACCTTGCTCAAGGGTACCTCAAGGCAACCTACTGGTCTGGCATACAAACCCATGAACTTCAAATCCTGGGGCCTAGTCCCTAACCACTAGGCCACTGCTGCTGGACAAGGGAGAAGTCTAATAAGATGATTTCACGATCTCTCTTTTTATTAGGGCTGAGGGCAACATCTGGTTGAGGATATAATGTATGTGTGGTCTTAGATCATCATGAAAATAAATGTCTGTTTAAAATCTATTTTCCATGTTTCAGTTTTCCTCACAATTGAAATGCTAAGAGACGGTGTGTACCAAACATACCGTGTGTGTTTGCAATCTTTAAGAAATCCATCAACGGTCTGTGTTTGTGACTGCTGTGATTAGTGGCTGGATATTTCTTTGTTGCTAGTTACTAACTAATAACTAATTATTAATTAATAAGTAACTCATTTTACAGAACTATCAGTCCTGTTCTGCCTAACAAAGGGTAGTGCACAATAAAGTTTTTGATCAAAGAGGTTAATTGAGTGTGTTTTTTTTTATGTCAAATGATTTTCATTTTGAATGTGTGTTACAGGTTCCAACACAATTTGTATTATTTAATCAATCTAACATGCATGGCAGCACATCTGTCACTGTTTATAACCTCTCCAGTTCTGATCAGTTACAACAACACAGCCTAGATAATGATCAATACTCCTTTAAACTTAAAATTCAGTGTGCTTTATAAAACCAAGCCTGCTTTTGGAGCAGCTGGGGCAAACGGGGCAGCAGTGGCCTAGTGGTTAGGCACTAGGACCCAGGATGGGAAGGTCCTGGATTTGAATCCCAGACCAGTAGGTTGCCCTGAGGCACCCTGAGAGAGGTCGCCTGCTGCACGGTGTGTGAATGGGTTAAATGCAGAGGGAGTATTTCGCTGTGGTGCTGACAGTTTGTCAATTAATGACAGTTAGTCACTTTCACTTTCAACTTTCAACAGCTGTTATCAAAAAACATGGGCGAAGCAGTGGACCTATAAACTATAAAGTATACCTCTTTGATGGCAAGTGAGTGAAAGGTATATACTGCAAAGTTATGTGACTGTTTCAGAAGCAGACATTATGTGATTTCCTGTTCAAATTATACTCAACAGTACACGACATACAAGTGCGTGGAGAGTGGTGCCGATCCTGTTATATGGATGAGCAGAGACGTCGTCAGAGAAGTGATGTCTCGGTGACAGCCCTAACACATCCAAAAGCACAGGAGGTTTCACACTCAAAACATTTCTGCCTTCAAGCTGTGGAGGCCTGCTGGAGGTGCCAGCACCACTGATGGAGCGAGAGGAGAGGAAACAGAAAGAGTGAGAGAAAGAACAAGAAAGAGACAGCAGAGACAGGGAGTATAATGAAAGAGAGAAAAAAATATCACCGCTAAAAGGCTGATTTAAAATCTCCTTTCTTTTTCTCTCTCTATCTTTCTGTGTTAGTCATCGGCTCTTTTTCCCTCTGTTCTTTTTTTTAGTCTGTCTACTCTCTTATACTTTTACTCCTCCCTTTCTCTATTTTTGTCTTCGCCATCTTATTTCTCCATGTCTCTCTGCTCGTGTTTTTTGCCGTTACTCCATTCTGTCCCCTCTTTGAGCAGATTAAAAAGGTTTTCACGGATGCCAGGAGGCATTAGGCTTCCTTTCCGCTGCTGAGGCTTTCACTCTTCCTCTATACCTCTGCTTTTTCAATCTCTCTGTTTCTGTCTCTCTCTCACTATGTGTGTGTGTGTGTGTATGTGTGTGTTGAAAGATGGCAATGATACAGAGAAGACAAAGGGCCCATTACAGTACTCTGTCTTCCACACAATGGAGAGAGCTGCGATGGCACACTCCAATACACCAGCTCAAGTGCCAATCTGGACCGCCTGCTGAGTATTTCTGTTCAAGTGTGTGTGTGTGTGTGTGTGTGTGTGTGTGTGTGTGTGTGTGTGTGTGTGTGTGTGTGTGTGTGTGTTAAGCGAGTACCTGACTCAACAATATCTGACTCAACAATGGAGCAGTGGAGGCCTAATGGTTAGGGACTAGACCCCAAGTTAGAAAGGTCATGGGTTCGAATCCCAGACCAGTAGGTTACCCTGAGGTACTGTTCCCATCAATGCTCACAATTAAATTTCACAGTTCATTGTGATTCTGTTAATCTGGTTGTTTTAAAAAGGTGCCTTACTTGAAACAATCAATGTCTTTCTTTAGTCTGGCTCAGTTGGACAGGCTTTAACACTCTTACTGAGGTGAAACCTAAAAAAATGAACCGGGGTCTACCACAAATCATGTGTCTTGGATGCCACATAAATCCTGGTTCAGTTCACTGCTGGTGTAAATAGTCTTTTAACAATGATTCTCACCAGACGTGTGAATTCTGCATCACAGGATGCTTTCCTCTTCTTCTCTGACAGGGTTTTCCAGTTCTGGTCAGTAAGTTCTAATCCCTAAACTATTCTTACCCAGCCAAAAAACCAGAGTCAGCATTTAACTGCCTTAGTGAATGGCACAAATAGCTTAGCCATCTTATTTTTTAAGAGTACACAGCTCTGAAGTATTTTTATCTTTAACATTGAACACACAGTAAGGAAACAAATACAATAACATTTGAAATGAATGCTTGGTTTACTAAATATTATTAGAATAATGCCATAAGCTACAAGATTTCATGTATTAAAGACATGTTAGTGCCAAACAAGGACAGGCATGTAAGACTTCCAAGTCCCGTTTATTAAAGCTCTTAGTATAGATGCCAACCATGCACAAGAGACATATTAAACATAATAGATGATATAAATACGTAACCAGAAGAAACAGAGAAGAACGAGAGACTCTGCAGCAGAGAAAATGTTGGAGAACTATGAGAGACACAGATGAAAGGGAAGCAGCGAAGTAAATGCTCATTATTTTTAGTAGATTGTTTTTATTGCAGTTGAGGTTTAAATGGTTTAACAGTCTGTGAATTATATAAATACGGCTTGAGATTCAGTTCACTTTGCACACAGTCTCTAAAAAAATTCCTTTAATGAGCTACTTTTTATTTTTATACTCTAAGTACATTTCAGAGCCTGTGCTTTTTCAGTAATGAAGCTGAATTAATACTTTTACCACATTGGTACTTTACCAGTATCTGTGTTTTTAATGGAGCAAAAAATTGGTTTTTTTTTTGCCACCGGTGTTGGTCTCTGTTTGTTGCCTCTGAGGAGTCTGATAAATCTGAAGCTTAGAAAGCACTAAAAGTAAAAACAAAACAAAACAAAAAAAAACAACATTTTGATCACTTGACCAAGAGATAAACGCACTAGTCTATCACAGTAATCTCCCTGTGTGTAAATGTGTGCGTCTTCGTGAGGCTGTGTATAAAATATGAACAAGAATTCAAAAGACTCTCTATTCTTTTATGTTTTGCACAAATTTCTCTTTCCCTCCTTCTCCCGCCAATGTCTCTCTCTCCAGACATGATTAGTTCTTTATAGTGAAACAGAAAAAAAGAGTCAATACTGAACAAAGGATTCTTCATTATGATGCATAACCACAACTTCATGAAGACACGCACACACGCACACACACACACACACACGCACACACGCACACACACACACACACATACACACACACGCACACAAACGCGCACTCAAATTACTGAACTGTTCAGCCCAAATCAAATGCCAAATGCCCAACCATTGCAGTCGTCTACTTTATTTTTACTGCTGCATCGCTCATTATGCTTAGATTCAAATGACTGAGAATTTAAATTAAGGAATATTCATGCAAAACAAGCTCTAGTCCTGGCATTGAAAATGGCAGAGGCAGGGAGAAAGAGTGAGAGACAGAGAAACACAAAGAAAAGATATGTGTATATATATATATATATATATATATATATATATATATATATATAGAGAGAGAGAGAGAGAGAGAGAGAGAGACAGAGAGAGAGAGAAAGGGGGGGGGGGGGTTCTGCACCTGTTCCACCAACTCATGTACACTTCATTTGCTTCTTTCTTTAAAGAGAGAAACGTATCTCATGTCAGTGCTTTGCAAATGTCGACACCTGGCCAACTCACTGCAAGACCAACGTCCTGACACAGACCCTGCGATTTTAAAGGGAAGGATAGTGTACAAATCTGAGTGATTATAAACCAAACATGCTATAATCCCAGCAGCTTTAAAAGCTAAATATGAGGAGTGAGTCCTGCTTCATTTAAAAAGTAATGCTGCAAGTTTGTTCACTTGATTTATAATTTAACTACTTAAAAAAAAATCAATGCATCATTTAGCTACTTAGTAAATGTTTAAAATGCATTTCAAAATGCGCCATAACATGCACAGCAAGCAGTCGGTCATTTCTTTTAACTACTGGCCTTCTTTTTTATTTTTTTATTTAGTTTCATTTGTTTTTTTTATTATTTAATTGAACAGGGATCAATCATCATTGACATGAAAACAACACACCAGGCCAAGCATTGGGCATTTGAATAAACATTAAAAAAGATTAGTTTGACCTGTTTCAACAGTCATGCCAAAAGCAGCCAATACTTTGGAAACATGTGAAACTTTAGAGCTTGTAATAAAAAAGATGTGCCAGTCTCTGTGTTGGGTCTGATTGAGTGAAAAGGAACTTATTCTGAGTCAGCACTTTTGGTGCAACAAAGGACAATTTGTCATTTGAAAAAGTAATTTGTAATTTGCTTATGTAGACCTTTTGAAGGACATTGTGGTACATCCAGTGTGCACTTTAGCTGACTGTATTCTTTAGAGACAGGAGTAAGCTGCATCTCTAATATAACATAAAATACAGACCCCCCCCCCCCCCCCCATTCTCTCTCTATTTCTCTTGCGCTCTCTCCCTCCACTCAATTTACTTCAAAGTAGTTTTAGTCTCAGATAAAAAGTCATGATGATCCGCTGATCCACAGTTGCTTCCAGTGGAGAAATGTTTTTCCCGATTAAAGGTAGATGAGCACTATTGCCTCAGTACTGTGACCAATACTAAACACACACACACACGGCCTAACAGTTATAAAAACCGGATGCTGCTTGTGAGGTGAATTGAATGAATGGACCAATGGGACTTTACATAGTAGTTGTCGTGTGAAAGCCACTGTGTGTAATTAGCAAGGGCTGCAGACTCACTATGACCCAATTTAATCTATCTAAGAGGCAGAGAGAGAGGCAAACAGAAAGAGAGAGAGGCAAACAGAGAGAGGCGGAGAAGGAGGGTCTCATTTGTTGACTAGTTTTAGCATTTGGCAAACACAGGGACTCCATCTCCCATGGAGCAGAAGTTTGACAAGTATCCTCTGTCTCTGCCTGTCCATCCATTTAGCTGTAATTACCGTTAGCGACACGCTGATCATCCGTAGCCACTCTAATCCTCCCTCTGTTCACTGAGCAGGAGGAGGAGGAGAAATTACAAAACCCAAATCAGCTAGGGAAAAAACTGCACCGCTCATTTAACAGAACAGGAGTACAACATAGAGAGGGAGAGAGAGGGGGGAGAGGGGTAATGAGAGAGAGGGGGTGAAGAAAGAAAGATAGAGAGAAAGAAGGAAAGAAGTCTTGTCACAACAGCACTGAAGCCATTTTGTGCAGTTTCCCCAAAAGATCACACATGCAGGGCGGAAGCCAAAATGACAAAATGTCATTTTTGACAAATGTCAAAGGAAATTTTATGCAGTCTAATGAATCACTAACACTGAGTCATGTTACTGCTGAGCTGGACTTCTTGTGAGTGACTGAAACCAGGCAGGATATAAACAAAAATAGGCCATCACATAACATCAGCTGCACAACAAAAAGAAACTTACACCCGAACTTACTCTCCTAGTATGAATATTCATAGTGAATGGCGTATTAGTTTAGGTAAAAGAGAACATAAAAAACATCCAGTGAAAGTTTTCTAAGCTGACAACAGCTGCTTTGAAGGAGCACATTTCTGTGCCGAACACAAGCAGGTCAATAGCATGAAGGAACCAACTCATCAAAGCCTTACAGAAACTGTAGCCAAACACAATCAGAACCTTGCAGACCAGAACCAAACACTGAGCGGCCCACTGGCTTGATTCTGCTCTTTCCACTTCTTAGGCATTTTCTCTGCTAAATCAAATCTGCAAAACTGGTTGGACGCCAGTGTATGCTTCAACGGGGCATTTCTTCTTCAGTTGGGTAAAGCGCTTTAGCAAAACACACGAGAGATGTCAAAGCAGCACGGACACGCCAAGAGAATGAATGGATGAATCTTTAGGGGTGTAGCTTTACTTTAAACAGAGTAGGCTGAGCTGGATCTGGATCTGGATAATTTTGTATATAATGCAGCTGCCAAGTGCATGGCAGTGAGCAAATCCAGTTCCTTTTGGTTTAGATGGCACTAGGCTTGCAATTAGGTTAACATGCTTCCTTTTGCAGTATGAGCACAGTGTGACACTCTAAACTGATGCATTTTGCTTTCTTGGACTACTTTTGTCAAACAGCCTTTTTATGGTGATCTGATGTTGCTGTTAGTATTTCAAGCTGTGCTAAACGATCTTCTCTTTTCCCTTACATGCTTTTTCAACAAGCTGTGTAAAAGCAGAGTCCTACTTACCTACTCCTCAATCATCTTAGCAACACTCTCAGTCTCTACGACTGGAGACTCGTTTTAATATTTTAAAAAATTGAAAAATCTGACAAAACTGCATGAAACTGCTGTTTGGTTAAAGCAATGTAGAAAATTTGGTTTTCTTTAGTTTGATCTGGCTACTGTTTGTTCAGAATTATCCAGTGTCACAGGTCTTTTTTTCCCCTTGCCATTTTACCAGCATTGGCACTTCTTATTGGATGACCAAATGTCAGTTGTATATAGAAGTAATTTGGAGCATTATACTGTGTGCACAATTATCAGGCAAGTAATAGTCATCCCTGTAAGTCTCCCATTTAAGAAGGTCCACAATATGGTTTAAATCAGGTGAGAGAGGGGGGTCATGCCATTTTCTTTAATGACATGACTTTACTTGCCACACAGTGGAGAACTTCCATGCATGTGATCGAGCATCATCCTGCAGAAAAATCATGATTTTCTTGCAGACTTGATGCAGACTTTTTCCCTGAACCACTGCTTGAAGCAAGTTTCTTCTACAAACTGGCAGTAGGTTTGGGAGTTGATTTTGAGTCCATCTTCAAACCAGCTCAAACCAGTACCCCACCTTCACCTTGCTGGCGTCTGAGTTGAAGTAGAGCTCTGTGCCTGATCTGATCCAGCCACAGGTCCGTGCATCTGGTCCGTCAAGAGTCACTCTGATCTCATCAGTCCATAAAACTTCTGAAAAATCTGTCCTGAGATATTTCTTTACCAAGTCTTGGCGTTTCAGCTTATGTGTCTTGTTCCGTGGGGGTTGGGTTTCAGTCTTCCTTACCTTGGCTATGTGTCTGAGCACTGAACACCTTGTACTTCTGCCCTCCCTCATTACACAAATACACATCACTTGATCTGCTTAACTCCAATTCCAATTCCATTCATGTTTATACAGCTTGGAGTTGGTATATATGAATAAAATGATGATATGGTCAAAATACCCACTTGCCTAATAATTGTGCACACAGTGTATGAGCGTTTTTTTTTTTTATTATGAACTTCTGGTAATTTATATTTATTATTATTTTTTACTATCACTTTATTTTGCTTCCCTTTAAACTAAATATACAGTACTGTGCAAAAGTTTCAGCGAAGTGTGGAAAAAATGCTGTAAACAAAGAACGCTTTCAGAAATATAAATAATGATTGTTTATTTTTTTCAATTTACAAAATGCAAAGTGAGCGAACAAAAGAAAAATCTAAATCAAATCAATAATTGGTGTTACTACCTTTTGCCTTCAAACCAGCATCAATTGTTCTGGGCCCCACAGAGCCCTGATCTCAACATCATCGAGTGTGTCTGGGATTACATGAAGAGACCGAAGGATGTGAGGAAGCCTAACTGTGGTTAGTTCTCCAAGATGTTTGGAACAACCTACCAGCCGAGTTCCTTCAAAAACTGTGTGCAAGTGTGCCTAGAAGAATTGATGCTGTTTTGAAGGCAAAGGGTGGTCACACCAAATATTGATTTGATTTAGATTTCTCTTTTGTTCATTCACTGCATTTTGTTGATTGATGAAAACAAATGATTAACACTTCCATTTTTGAAAGCATTCTTTGTTTACAGCATTTTTTCCACACCTGCCTAAAACTTTTGCACAGTACTGTATAACCTAGCATCCTTTCATTGACTGGATGGACATTAGGCTAGCATTAACAACATACAGTCATTGATCTGTTACTAATATAATGTAATGTATACTGCATATACATGGTACAAGAAAAAATAGACATATTGTCAGATGTATTTTAAATGTATATTTAATATGTTGCACTGGTGCACAAAACATACACCCTCACTTGAAAAAATAAGCATATGCAGTGTTTTAATTTAGATGGAACGGATAAAGCAGTGTGCCATCTATTGGCTACTTTGCAATTCAAAGACTACTGTTTTAGAAATGAAGAAATATGGGAGCAATAATATTGTGGACTATAGCAATAGAGCAAAAACAGACCTTTTATTCTTTTATTCTAAAGCCATGTCTCCTCCCACACACCATCTCACCACTGTCTCCACCTAGACCCTCATTTATTTTGCTTTTTCCAAGGGCAGCTTAGAACCCCCTGTGGCTTTCAGTTTGAGAACCACAAGGTGTAAGAATTGAAAATCAATACGCATAAAGAAACATTTTATAATGTCAGCTTTGAATCCTGAATTGAATTGGATCAAACTGAATCATGAGATGGCATGAAATTCCCACCTATTCACATGTACACACACACACACACACACACACACACACACACACACAGTTTGAACACAAATACAGCTTTGTCTTTTGCTTCATGCACTGTGGCGTCTTCAAACCATGCATCAGCTCATTTCATGTCCAGTGGACTAAAACGCACTCCAGAAACACTCTGACTATGGGACCCTCGTCTCTCTCTCTCTCATACACATGCATCTAGGCCAGAGAGAAATCAATCAGATAAATGACACATTTTCTGAAGGAAGCTCACTTTTACTGAGGTGATTGGTACTGTAGCAGAGTGAACACATGCTTGTGCATTTCTTTAATACCTGAAGGCTGTTAGCTTTCAAAAGAACAATTTTCTCAGGCAAAAAATATTCAGTGACAGAAGCAGCTGAAACAGCTATTACATCTGCTAGAGTCTCAACACACAGTTGTAGAGTGTTTTAAACTTACAGGAGTGCCCATCTTTGATTTGAATAAAGATCCCCATCAAGCAAAATATGTTTACCAAAATATGCTGATGAAAAAACATGAGCCCAAGCAACACTTCTACACACTGCCACAAATAAGCGTCAATCACACGTCTGCTGTTTTCAGAGAACAAGTTGACTGCAACAGTGAGAAAAGCTGCCAACGCCAGCCTTAAGTCATCATCAAAAACAACATAACCATCATCAGTATCAAAAACAACAGCAGCTCATCAGTACACATCTCCTTCACTTAGTCTGACTTACAAGGAATCTAAAATGAAATGTCATTTCTACTCATGACATTTACTCAACTTTATACATCTGAGTGATCTTACTGCATGAACACAGCTTTTTATCAGGAATGTCACATTATACTTACCCAGCTACTAGGGATGCACAAGCCAGTGTATTTCTTTGTACCAAACCTGGGTAAATGTGGAGGGTTACGTCAGGAAGGGCATCTGGTGTAAAACTTGCAAAATCAATATGCGGACAACAAAACAGACATCCATACTGGATCGGTCAAGCCCTGGGTTAACAACCAGTACTGTTAGCCTACAGGGTGTGGGTGGAAACTGAGCTACTGTTGGCTAAAGCAGAAGAAGAAGAGGAGGAAGGGATGTCCAGAGGCAGGAGGAGAGAAGGAAGTGGAGGAGAGTGGAAGTGATGGTAGGAACATGAATATTGGCAGCATGACTGGTAAAGGTGGAGAATTAGCTGATATGATGGAGAGAAGGAAGGTTGATATTTTGTGTGTGCAAGAGATTAGATGGAAGGGTAGTAAGGGCAGGTGTATTGGAGGAGGGTTTAAATTGTTTTACCATGGTGTGGATGGAAGGAGGAATGGGGTAGGTGTTATCCTGAAGGAAAAGTATGTGGAGAGGGTTCTGGAGGTGAAGAGGGTGTCAGGGAGGGTGATGAGTTTGAAGTTGAAAGTTGAAGGTATGATGATGAATGTTGTTAGTGCATATGCTCCACAAGGAAGAGAAAGAAGAATTCTGGAGTGAGTTAGATGAAGTGATAGAAAGTGTACCTGGGGGGAGAGAGCAGTGATTGATGCAGACTTTAATGGACATGTTGGTGAAGGCAACATGATGATGGTGATGAGGTGATGAGGAGGTGATGGGTAGGTATGGTGTCAAGCTGAAGGCCAGATGCTTATAGATTTTGTTAAAAGGATGGACATTTCTATACTTAATGCTTATTTTAAGAAGAGGGAGGAACACAGGGTGATGTATAAGAGTAGAGGAAGATGCACACAGATGGATTATATCCTTTGCAGGAGGGTCAGTCTGAAGGAGATTAGAGACTGCTAAGTATTGGGGAGTGTAGCTAAACACCATAGGAAAGTGAGGGCAGAGTCAAGGATCAAATGGTGGAAACTGAAGAAGGAAGATTGTAAAGTGGAATTCAGGCAGGAGTTGAGACTGGCACTGGGGGGTGATGAAGATTTTTGGGGAACTACAGCAAAAGTGATGAGGGAGACAGTTAGACAGGTACTAGGTGTGACATCTGGAAGGAAGAAGGAGGATATGGACACCTGGTGGTGGAACCCAGAAGTTAGAGTGTATACAGAAGAAGATTTGTGCTAATTATATTTTTACAAACATGCAAGATAGTTTAGAATAATAAAATATGATGAAATGCTCACCTAGGGTTAGGTGTGCAAATGTTTTAGGCAGGTTTGAAAAAATGCTGTAAACAAAGAATGCTTTCAGAAATATAAATAATGATCATTTATTTTTATGAATTTACAAAATGCAAAGTGAGCGAACAAAAGAAAAATCTAAATCAAATCAATATTTGGTGTTACTACTGTTTGCCTTCAAACCAGCATCAGTTCTTCTAGGTACACTTCCACACAGTCAGGGATTTTGTAGGATTATAGTCGGTGTATGATCAACCAGATTTTCCAAACAGGTGCTGATGATCATCAATGTTACACGTAGTTTGAAACACAGTCATGTTTGGAACAACCTACCAGCCGAGTTCCTTCAAAAACTGTGTGCAAGTGTACCTAGAAGAATTGATGCTGTTTTGAAGACAAAGGGTGGTCACACCAAATATTGATTTGATTTGATTTCTCTTTTGTTCATTCACTGCATTTTGTTGATTGATGAAAATAAATGATTAACACTTCCATTTCTGAAAGCATTCTTTGTTTACAGCATTTTTTCACACCTGCCTAAAACTTTTGCACAGTACTGTATTTCAGCTTTGCATTATTTAAGTCTTAGCCATGTAATATTTTATACTGCAAAAAGTGAGTTCTACTGTGGGTTTTACAGTGAAATCATGGCAGCAGGCTGTTTACTAGAAGCTGATGTAGCTTAGTGGTTAATACTCATGGCCTCCAAGCAGCAGGTCAGGATTTGATTCACCATTTAGATAAGTGCAACATGCTACCTAAACAAGAATCATTGGTGAAACTCCTAACACTGTATTCATCTACACATTCAACATGATTAAAATGTTAAGTCACTCTGAATCACAGCCTTTGCCAAATGCAACCTAAGACTTTCCCTTCCATTAAGACTTCTTACATCGTCAAAAATGACAAACAAACCTTCCACACATTTTGTCTCCATGTCTCAAATTAAGTCGACATCTAATAAGAGAAGACGAATTCTAAACCCAATATGGTGTTAATTGGAGACGACTCTAATGGAGTTTTAGGCTCATTTCAGTAGCACTTTCGGCTTGCCTTCCTTTGGGCGCGTCCTACATTCTAATAGCTTCAATTTGTTCTGCCAGCCGACACAACAAATACCTGTAACTGGAGCCCAGCAGATGGCCAGCTAATGTAGCGTCCAGCAGAAATGGGAGAACTGGAGGTGCCCTAGAGAGAGCACGTCTCACAGTGACATCGGAGAGAAGCAGAAGGTGATTTGAAGAACAAAATAAGAACAAGAGAGGAGAGATGAGAGAGAGAAAGAGAGCTGAATGAGGAGAGCCTCGGAGGGAACAAAGAGAAAGAATGTGCTGATGAGGAAGAAGTTGAGAGTAAGAAATGAGCAGGTGGAAGTGAGTAAAATGAGGAGACTGGTAAAGAGAGCTTTCGGCTCCTCATTCTCCCAGTTACAATTAAAACATTCGGTATTGACATATTGGAGTTTCCTAACTGCTTTTAGAGCTAGTAAAATACCTCTTCTTTAATATACACACAAATATTATATAGACTGAAAGTTTAGATCCCACATTTTCAGAAGAATGCCGCAGAGCTAGGCGTTCGAAACATCAGGTTTAGGAAATATCAGATATGTAGCAAAGCAGCTATGGGCTACAGTGTCACCAAGTGAGAGGGAGAGAGGGAGAGAGAGAACACTGGAATTGAATTCATTTCATGGCTATTAAATCCTATTTCCATCTTTGTCCTGAATGGAACACTGAGTTTCACTTAAGAAAAAAATATTTAATAAAAATACATTAAAACGTTCATGTGCGTGCCCTAATTTGACAACTGCATATTAAATCTTGCCTTCAGCATTTAAACCTTACTTGGTTTTAAGGTGTAGTTCTTTTAGAAATGCTGATCCTGCTCATAGCAAATGAAAGTGAACAGTCACTTTATTTCAGATATAATGCAAATCATGCTGCTTGAATATTTTTTCTTTCATTGTTTTGGAAGTAATTTAGTCTCTCTGGATAACTTACTCCTTTAGCATCAGGGAGTCCTCTGTTCTACTACCCACTATTTTTTATTTATTTTTTACTTTATGAACCCTCCACCCACTCGTTCTTGGAACCAACATTTCAGAGATCTGGCAGCTTTTAAAAAACTACTGACTACCTTGCATTTTTTTTTCATTTTAAGCCCAGACTGACACCCTTTGATAAAACGGTTGGAGATCATTGCAATTACTTACTTCAAAAGGGTTACACTTATATACTGGGATCTAAGGCAAAGCACCAAGAATATCTTTCTTCTCATCATTTTTAAATTTTTCAGTGGCACATTGTACTTCAGCAGAATCAAAAGGAGCACGAGGAAGATGCAGAAAGCCCTAATTTCTTAAATCAGCTGCTTCACTAACTGTTCTGGATGTACTGGTTTCCATTCCCTTTCCTCATTCTGCACTGATTTCCTGCTCCTTGACATTATTATGTTTTCCTTTTTTTATACTTTCGAATACCTCATTGCTACATTTTTAAATAAATACAAAAAGTTCTTTTCATACTGACTGTAATACAAGGCCCTGCTTTGGACACACATGAGGATTAGAGAGATCATGACTTCTGAGGACTCCAGCCCCACTGGCCAGCATGATACGGAATCATATAAGTGGAAAGTGACGCGTAAGACTGCAACTAATGATTATTATCTTCTAACTAGTGAATATCCCCTTTTACTTGATTAATCAGCTAATTAAACTATAATTAAGTCATTCTCCATTTGCTGCTTCAATCATTCATAGTTTTTGCCAAAGCAGTTTTTATTATGTTGCAGTGAAATATGCCAAACCACTCCCTGTAGATTGCTGCACTCTTACTGAATCACTGTATGATATGAAAACCACAGAGTGTTATAGAGCGCTCTATGAAAGTTTCACTTTTTAACTCAGCATCTCAGCAAGACAAATGAACTTGTACTTGAACTGACAGAACAATGCAAGGTATCTGAGGTAACCAGGGGCAGGATTAAACAAGAACACAGCTCACGAGCTCAAGAGAGATAAGAGAAGGTGAGATACTCCAAATGAAACCCCTCACACTCCATGTCCAATGACCTCACCCTCAGACTCACCAGTTAAGAGCAATGATCTCTTGACCCTATGGTTCTGATCATCTGCACCACCTACTGAGAAAATAAACATCCTCTGGATTTAAACACATTTCTCTTTCTGAGTGTCTGGACCTCAGGAGAAAAAACTGCCTGTAATCTGCACAGTTTTTGTAAAATGCCGAGACCATTTATGTCCTCTCTTAGACCTAGAATGCCGAAGGCGGAATGGATGGATCCATGTAAATACACTTACTCTTGTGACTTTAATTTAAAAGGGGATGTTTTGTGGTTTTGTTTCCACGTCTGTACTGTGCCATTTGGACAGTGAAGGGTACATTTTGAAGTTTAACAATGCTTACATACTTGTAGCATCAACCTTTTATTAAAAAAGAAGGAAAAATTCGATTTTCCTTGACATTTAATGCCCTTTAATGTCCACAGTTGTTCAGCTATAGCTAGTAACTATGGCATAATAAAAAATTCCCTGTTTTTCCTCAAAAGTCACAGGAATCCATTATGCTTCAGGATTTAGAGCAGAAAGGTAAACAAAGAAATAGAATGTCTGGGGGAAATGTGCAGATTTTCACCGTGTGGATGACCTTATGAATTTAAACAGGCTCATGTATTTTAAATGTAGCGCGCAGATAATAGGAATAAGAGCACGTCAGCAATGAGCATAAGAACAAGAGACTGTAAACATCACTGCACGTCCTTTTGCAGAAAGAGAAAGAGTGAGTACAAAATTGTAGGAAAAAGGCAAAGAAAGTAAAAGAGTGACACATGAAAGACAACATGCTTTGCTTCTGTGAAAGAAACATGGTAGAAAAGAAAAGAGAAAGAGAGTGTGTGTGTGTGTGTGTGTGTGTGTGTGTGTGTGTGTGTGTTGAAGAGGGCTTTTCACTGTCAAGCATGTTGACTCATGTAAATAACTCAGACAAGCCTTCGACAACAACAGAGAAAACAGCAAGTGTGCAGAAATACGCTGTGACTTGAAAGACAGCAAGCTCCCACAACAACAAAGCGCCATTAAAGAACAAAAAACTCTTCAAATTGTCCATAACAGAGCTCCCTGGCAAGGGTGCTGAAAATAGGGTTGTGGAAGAGAAAAAGGAGAGAAGCACTATGCATTTGCCAGCATATAATTTTAAATTCTCTGTTCGGGCTTCTGTAGCCCCAGCACTCAGTAATTTATGTAATGGAACCCCAGAACAGCCGATACTGAAGAAAGTTTTTTGAAATAAAAGACCTTGTTACATTACAGCGAGGAAGAAGAAAACGTCCTCCAATCTACCTCCTTTTTATAAATTCTTAATCATTTTCCATCCTCATCTTTCACGCAGTCTATAGACTCCTGTGCAATTAAAACTTCTGCCGTTCCACTCAATATGCGATTAAATGTGGCGAGGGGCCAACATCCGACTTGCTGGAGCCAAAACAAGAGCGGCTGGTGAAATTCTGAAGCGTGCACATGATTCTGAGAGGCAAGAGGGCTAAGCCAGGCATATAATTAAAAAGCCTTTCTTTAAAGAGGGACGAACAATGACGCTTTCTAATCCCATTACTTTTTCAGCCGTTAAAACACTGAGAGTCATTAAATCTTAAGGAAAACTAAAAAGTGGATTATTCAGTCAGAACAGGGACCCTATACTGAGTAACCCTTTTGAGAAGGCGATGGCACATTTGTGTTGGCTACCCTAATCGTGTTCTTCGATTAAATAAAACATCCGAAACAAGCCAGCATGAAATCTTCCTGCCACAAATGAAAACAGTACAGATATTGTGGTTAGTTTCTCATCTGTGGCTTACGAGTAAGATTAGCAGCACTATGTCCTTTATCTTTTCTAATTAGCTGTTACAATTGAATAAATAGTGGCCAATGCAATTAATCTGTGCATGATTCAAGAATAAAGCTCACTTTATTAACTTGAAAAATGAAAATAGACAGACTTACCTGTTATTGCCATCACGGAGAAGCAGGAAAAGGGGAAAAAGAAAAAAAAACAAAAACAGGTGCATTAGTTTGTGAACTCACTAACAGCACTTCTCACAATGTCCAAGACACAGATGAACACATCAAATCTAGGCCTGCTTTAAATGGCTCAGAAGAACAGCTCTGAAATATTCATATTTGTTCTTGCACTGTATGATGTCCTGGAACATGACAACAGGGGGAAAAAAGTAAAGTACACAAAGTCCTTGCGAAAGACGCTGGGGCAGAGATGGATGAACGCTGTTAGGGATGGATGGAGCACTGGAGTGAAAGTGAGCCTCTGAATCTCTCTGCAAAAGACTGGGAACAAAGTGAAGCACAATGACCTGTGAAGATTTTCCAACGAGGGGTTTTCTTTCGGAAAGAGTTTGTGATTCAGTGTTTGCTTTTTCAGCATGGCTGCAGGGTTTCTTTGATGAAGTTGTCGAGGAGAACACTATAATAAATTCAAGGATGCAGATTTTCCGATTCAGTGCAACATTTAGTGCAAAAAAAAGACAATCTGCATATAATGCAACAGCACAGCAAATACAAACTACAGTGAATAGAAGCAGTGCAACTTACACAAACTAGAAAACAATGTCACAGAATAACAGATTTTGTGATATATAGTGTATCGTGTCAATGAACCCTCAGTAAAGCATCACGCAGTCCCTCTAGGAGAAGCAGTGAACCCTTAAAATGGCTCCTGTAATTGGTGGCGGTGGTCCAGTGGTAGGATACTCGCCTATGGACCTATGGCTCAAGAGGTCCCAGGTTTGAATCCCACCTCTGGCACTGCATCCCTGAATTGCTCCAGGGGGACTGTCGCTGTAACAAGGTCACACTTGTCGCTGTAACAAGTGTGGATTAGAACATCTGCTAATGCCGTAAATGTAATTGATGTACAGCCAACTAAGTAGTTTTACAATTTGATTACATTTAGTGGAGGTTCTTCAGACTCCCTTTTCTCGTGTACATGGATGGGTCTTACAAGAACAATTATTTGAAAGATTTGGT
The DNA here is from genome assembly GCA_017165825.1 of Hepsetus odoe. Taxonomy (NCBI): domain Eukaryota; kingdom Metazoa; phylum Chordata; class Actinopteri; order Characiformes; family Hepsetidae; genus Hepsetus; species Hepsetus odoe. The sequence continues at coordinate 22,107,783 of CM029379.1, read as the reverse complement.
AAGGATGCAGAGGTGTTTCTCTAAGGCAGATCTCGATTTTTTAAGCATAAAGAAAGAGTAGGTGCAATTTTGTGAGCAATGGTTAACTTTTGAACTCCTGAACTCTTGAACCATCTGCAAGGTTGAGAACTCTATTAAAAAGTTAACACACAGTTTAATGGAGTGCTTGTATAAAGTACTATTCAAATGGGATGAGTTCTCCATGGAGAGTAATATTGATGACTGATTCGAAACCAAAATTCAAAAATTGATCTTGTAACAAGGGACTGATTTCAGTAGTGGAAAAATGAGAGAGGCTGAGAAGGCAGAACAGTTATTTTATTAATCAAATAATAGTAGACAGAATTTTAAGGAGCTAAAAACCAACAAGTGTGCTTTTGAAAATCCTGCTCCAAGGACGCTGAACAGCCAAGAAGGAACTATTGTTTAATATTATGCTCAAGGTTTTCTTTGGTGTGTAAAAGTGTTTTTAAGTGTGAGGTGTGTGTGTGTGTGTGTGTGTGTGTGTGTGTGTGTGTGTGTGTGTGTGTGTGTGTGTGTGTGTGTTCAGACTGATGGAAAAATACCGGAGGTCACAGAGTATCAGACTCGGCGCAGCAGGCCGATTTTGGAGATGAGGAAACAACACGGCCCTCCACAGGGAAGGGGCTTTTAATCAAAGAGCTAAAATCAATGACAACAGTTACATACACACAATCACAAACACACAAACACACACACACACACACACACACACACACACACACACCTGACTTTCAACAAAAACCCTTCCCCCTTCATGAAACCTAGAGCGACTCAGTTAAGATAATTTCAGCACAGAAAAAACCCTACAACACACACACACACACACACACACACACACACACACACACACACACACACACACACACACACACACACACACACATCTATCCTTTGACAAAGAGATGATTCTAGTGAAGTTCTGCCCTTATTCTGCTGAAGTCAGGAGTTTAGCAGCCCCTCCAAAAGCTGTAGGAGTGGAAGTGGGTCAGGCAAGACGATAAATGAGATTCTGCATGGAAAAATTGTGTGTGTGCAAATGTGTGCATGTGTGTATGTGTGTGTGTAAAAGAAGAAAGATAGTGTGTCTCCAAATAAGTAGCAAGAGAGATGAGAAACCAAAAATAGCCACAGAAAGAAAAAAAAAATGTTTGCCACTACAAGGGAATTTCAGAAATTTTAGGGGGGGGGGGGGTGGCTATTACTAGTGGCCTTTGTGTAATGTTTAAATGTTTAGCACTTCAAAATTGCATAGCTACAATGGAGAGAGAGAGAGAGAGAGAGAGAGAGAGAGAGAGAGACTAGCCTAGCCTTTTCAGGAACATTGTAAAAGAAGATTCTCCCTCTCTCTGTCTTTCTCTCTCTCTCTCTCTCTCTCTCTCTCTCTCTCTCTCTCTCTCTCTCTCTCGCATGTGCGTTTTACCTCCTGCAGTTTGTATTCATAAAATAACATCACACATGTGATCTGATACTCCAAACCAGATTTTATTCACTACATTACTACAGATTGTACATCTTTCCTCTTTTCCCTTTCAATTCATTCACTTTTCACATTCTTTCTTTCTTTTCTTTCTCATTCCCTTAGTTTTACCCTTTCTCTTGTGTGTGTGTGTGTGAATATCAGTTTGTAAGCTCTCATCATTGCTATCAATTAGCTTGAGATTCCTTGATCTGCTCTAAAATTTGCTCGCAGCGCTCGAAGTTAATTTACAATTTACAAAAATTCTCTCCCTTTCCCTTCCCTTTTTGTCTCTCAACTGCCTTCCCAAACCCTTTCCCTTCTTCCCTCTCTCACTCTTTCGTTCTCTCTCCTGCCCCCCCATTCTCTCCTCCTCCCTCTTTGCAGTAAAAGAGCAGTTTGACCCGAAGCATTACTCAACAACAAGCTGTGCATACAGGCTGCCCAATCAAAGCCTCGTCCAGAGGCCGCTGACGATCCCCCCAATCACGGCCTCCAGATGTTCCAGCCTGGGCAGTTTTTAACGAAGAGTAAAATCACCATTTCTGCCACCTTTCTGTCAGAGATCCACTCACAACTGACATTTTCTTCTTTATTTTACCACTCCTTCCCTCTCTACTATTATTATCACTTCCACTGTCTCTGAGATTCGCTTCCTTTTTTCAGAACCCCCCCCCCCCCCTCCCCCCAACCCCTTACACTCTCTTTCTTTACATCTGCTAAATGTCACGAAGGGCCCACTGGGGATGGAGAGAAAGAGAAGAAACTCTAAGAGATAAAGTTACAAGCCACACTAAAAGTAATAACAATGCAAACACTTGGACATTTCCTTTTACTTAACCACGTAAACCATTTGTTTTTTTTTTCTTCTGTGCCCTGAAGACATTGGGGTTTGAGATCCAAAGATGAATATGGGAAAAGAGATCAGCTTTTAGCTTTCATTTCCTAATATTTACATCCAGATGTGTTATATAAGAACGAACAAAGCACCTTTTGCATCTGACCATCCAGTTTTTCCATTGAGCAAACGTATCGTATCTATTCCTTTATTTCACCAACTTCATGGAAATTGTTTAGAATTCATTCTGCTGATACCATTGAGAGTGACATCATCAAATAAAGCTGATTGTGTCCAGAAGCAGCCATGCAAGCACAAGCCATGACTCTACCATCACTGCGCTTCACAGACAAGCTTGTATTTTGCATGTTTTCAAGAGCATAACATGACTGTTTCCAGGGACCGACCAGTTTAATGTCTGTTGCTTAGCTCACCAGTGGTTTCCTTCTTCTTCAGAACATTCCAAATTTGTTGTACTGGTTCTGCCCAATTATTGTGATGTGCTTCTACCGGATATCTGTTTATTTATTTGTTTGGATAATACAGTCCAGTCCAACCCAACTATTTCAAGTCAGTAAATCATTATTTATCCTGTATAGCACAAACGGCAGACTCCACTTCTTGTTCCACATTCCAGTTTTTTCACCTCATCTGCCTCAACTGATTGGCTCATTAGCTTATTAGCTAGACTGTGATGAATTGTATTTATAGCCGTAGAAAAGGAAAAAAAAAAAAGCATAACAATGGTGCTTTAACACCATGAAATATTCCGAAAATATTGTTATTGAATTCTATCCATATCAGCCTGCATTACCTTCCATGTACCGCCCGGACTGTTAAACTGGTCAGGAGGTAAAGAACAGCAAGTTCTGCACTGAAGAAATCGTCAGAACTGCCAGAAGAGTGTATAGAGCTAATGAGACAGGGCTGAAAGTGTTCTGTAGAGAGACTTGAGGACAGAACACTATGTTCCTCTTGTTCCAGAGGGACACCTTGTTACCAGAAAATCTTACAGCAGAATCCAAAGGTATACTAGTCAGCTGTGATGTGTCCCATAGCTTGTATGTCATCCGGAAGTCTGGCGTTTATGTCAGTTAGTGAACCAGCTGAACCAGCTAGTTGGCTATTCTAGTCTTTTGATTACAAAATTATTTACATTTATAAGCACAGTTACATAATTCTTGGTTTTGGTGTCAGCAACTTACTGCAAGCACAAGTCATTTGAATCCCGTTTAAGTCACAATAAAGAAATGACTCCTCTCCTTACAGACGCACATATACTACAGACAATTTTTCTGCTTGTTCTAATGAACGAGGGATAATGTTTATACCGTGATCTTGATGAACATGTTCAAAAAGACAAAAATGCATTAAAACAATTCAAAACAAATCAATTGCTTTGTACATCAGATCAGTAAAAGAGATCCAGTCATATTTGGGGACACTTGATTGCCGAATGAGCCCTATTTTATGCATTAACAAGCAGGTGTCGGTAACAACTTGATGTTGAAAGTCCATACTGTGATTTATTTCTTGTCTCTTGGGACACTTGGGAACCTCTTACTAAATTTGTATTAAACCTTGGCCTTGTCCTTGTCCAAAGATCCTGATGGAATTTCAAACTACTATCTGCCTGGTGAATAATTTCTTTAAAGAAGTGTTATTTTGAGTGTAGCCAGTATTATTCTCGACCAACTGCAGGTTAACTGGCAACTTACAACAGAGACACCGACATCAGATAAAAGGTTTGGGATTTATTATTTTGACAAGTACAGCGCATTCCCCTGCTTGAAACAAACTCAATGAGAAAGGTTCTAACTGTTTATGAAGCTTTGTTGAGTTAAAATGTGAGTGGACAATGAAGGTTGCGTTTAGCTCGGTCCTGTCTCTGTCTGTCTGCCTTCCCTCTGCCTCTGACTCCTTCTTTTGTGTCAACACAAACACAGATGAAATAGTAATGGTGTACTGTTCCCCCAGGTGCAACGGAAAATTGCCTGTGTGTGCATTTTCAGCTTGCCTTAAAGTGCTGAATTATTTAAAAGGGGCTAGCTCCAAATCTGCTGAGCCAACCCACTGGCAGTCGTGGGCCAAACTCACACCCTAAACCACCCCTGGGCTCCTCCATCCTCCACCTGACCTCACCACTTCCATTTCCCTGCACTCCTTCACCGCTGCATCCCTTTCAGTTTCTCTAAAGGCCATGTTTCTGTCAGAACTGGCATATATGCTCAAGGGGTAACAAGGCCAGCATAGGTTTTGCAGATGCTGGGAATCAAACAGGCTGGGGACTGAAGCCCAATCTGCTGAAGGGAGGGCAGTAATATTAGCCATTACACTACACCATTCACTAATTATGCTTTAGGCCACAAGAGCACATTCTGTTTTGACAAATGAATGTCCTCTCATGGTTTTTCATATCAAATGACACCCAACTCATAATCTCCTCCCCTCAACAACCATCAGATTTCACGCCTGCATGATGTGTCCACATGGATGACTGCTCATCATCTTAAACCGAACCCTAACAATACAGAGCTCCTGTACCTTCTGGGTACAGGAGCTCCCCATAACCTGAATTTACAGTCACTTTTGAGAACACACTCATCACTCCTACAATGGAATCACAGAATCACAGATTCTCTCTCTTTTCCATGCAGGCACCTTCTTTACAGCATCAGGAAAATCGGTCACTTCCTCTGAAGCTGCTCAGACACACTCATCCAAGCACTTGTCATCTCAAGACTAGACTTAGACTACTGTAGTAGTAGACTGCAGTATCAGACTACTGCAACTTGTTTCAAGCCGGCCTTCCACTGAAGGCTAACAGAAAGCTGCAGCAGATTCAGAGCTAAGCAACATTGGACAGTCCCCCAGTCCCCTCAGGGTTAAGGGTCTTGCTCAACATGATTGGTCTTCAATAGACCCCAAATTTTATACCCCACTCTACTACTGCAAGCCCTTCTCTCGCTTCCAGTGGCTGATTTAATTTAGAGCATACAAAGTCAAAAATAGGCCAACCCCTTCTTACCTAACTGCAATGATCAAACCACAGGTCATAGCTCGCCCTCTTCGAGCATCAAGCTCAGCCTGACTTGACCTCCTACTTCTCAAAGGCAGAAGAAATACATCAAAACTCTTCTCAGTCTCAGCTCGTAAGTGGTGGAATGAACTTCCCTGACTATCAGATCTGCTGAGACCCTCGCTGTCTTCAAACAGCAACTCTCAGAAAATCTCTTCAATGAGAATATGTTACACCTTCACCCCAAAACCATTCCAACAACAACAACAACAAAAGTTTGTCTTGTTTACTCCGTGTAATGTGGCAGAGCTTTACAAAACAACTTTTGGTGTCCATCAGCCCTAACTTCAAGTTTCAGCTCACTAGTGTGAGGGATAGGTTTTATTTGCAAACAACGAAGCACTCATGTATGTTGCTCTGGATAGGAGCACCTGCCGAACGTCATGAATGTAAATTAAAATGCAGATGTTACAACACAGTATAGCGCAGGTGCAGGTTGTGCAATTAGAATACAGTTTAACACAATGCTTGTGTTAAAATATGAACAAAAGTATTGCTCTTAACTCAACAAAGAATCACAGCCTTGCGTTCAGCATATGTTTGAGAGATATGTTAGTGTTTAAGTTAAGGAAAAAGGCAGTAGTATGTTGTTGAGTGATGTTTATATCATGTAAAAGTAAGGTACTCCTATTCAAGCAATAGCCTAAGCTAAATGTTTTTAGTGTGTTACATTTTTTTAGAGTGACTGTTGTGTGACTGTGCTGAATATTATTAGGCGGCTGTTGTGGCAAATGCCAGAGCTTTAGAAGAGGCAACGTCATATTCTCAGTGGGATTCATTCGTGTAATCGCCCTCAGTCTGTGAATATATTTACTCGTTGAGAGTGCCGGTGCTGTTCTACAGTGTGGTCAAATTTCACTGAAAAAAAGGAAGTGAGGGGAGAAGTAGAGGAAAAGCAGAAGAGAAGACGAAAGAGGCTGCAGGGGGGTTCTCCCTCTCCCCTCTCACCTCACTGATTTCCAATCGCTCAGCCAATTTGCCAGGAGAAAGTGCTGTGTATCAGGAAATGAATCTCTCTCTCTTTTTCTCTCATTCGTTCTGTTTCTATCTGTACATACCCTATTTCCCATTTTCTCTCCCTCTCCCCCCCTGCCTCTCTCTTTCTCTCCCCTAGAGCTGTAGCACTTCAAAGAGCAGTAGCAGAGGTGTAGACTCACGCTGCCTTTTTTCATTCCTCATTCATTTTGTTGGCTGTCCTCAAAATTTCTCCCACTCCAAAATAATACAAAAAAGTGATAAAACTTTCTTCTCCCCCTCTGTGCTGGAAATATACAAATCAATACAGTCATGAAAAACCTGTTTACCAGCAAACTCTTGTGTATTATTTGATCCTAGTCTCTCACCGCTGTTTCGATTCATTAGGCCCAAATATGAAAAGTAATGCCATTCCATTACTGAGCTGCCAAACAATGTGCAGCTGAAGCTAAAAAGCTCATAATCCTATCATGCCCTGCGCAAAGCCACACTTTTTTCACGTTCTTTGTCTTTAACAGAGTCAGGCATTTTGCTAATGGTTTGTTTACACATTCAGGCAGGCTCAGCAGAACAAAAAAAGAGGCAAATATTAGAATTACTTCACCACACTGGAAAGATTTAGTGACTCTGTGTCAGACTTTTACACATTTTTTAGATTGTATTGTGTAAACACTACCAATTTTAGCAAACAGTTATTGCAATTTGTCATAAGATACAGTGTAGCTTATAACATTTACGTTTTAACGCTTTATTACATTTCTAGTTGTTCTCTATTAATTTCACTGCTTTTCTAGAATGTATTTTTTTTAACCACGAACAGCTCAGGTCCATATTCTGAACATATTCAACGTTAACAAGATTTTTAGAATATGATTCCAGATTCAAGTGCCACAAATTAGTTTTTTTTTTTGCCTCGGTATGGTACAGGCATGATGTGTATGGCCACACAAATCCTCTTATTCTTCTTCTTTCAGCTGCAGTGGATCATCCGTCTCCATTTCTTCTGGTTTCTTCCGGTCCTCTGCATCTTCCTCTTTCACACTAGCCACCCGCATGTCCTCTCTCACCACCTCCCAAAACCTTCTCTTTGGTCTTCCTCTACTCCTTTTTTCCTTGGTAGCACCTTCCTCAACATCCTTCTCCCAATATACTTCTTGTCTCTCCTCTGTACACGTCCAAACCAATGCTATCTTGCCTTTCTGACTCCAAAAACGTCCAACCTGAGCTGTCCCTCTAAAATACTTGTTCATAATCCTGTCATCCTCATTACTCCCAACGCAACCTCAGCATCTTTAACTCTGACACCTCCAACTCTGCTGTCTATCTGTTCATCAGTGCCACCATCTCCAACCTAAAGCTGGTCTCACTACCATCCTATAAACCTTCCCTTTCACTCTTACTTGTACCCATCAGTCACAGATCACTCCAGCTACTCTGAACTCTCTTATAAACACTGCATCTGTAGTGCTCGTTCTTGGCATGAAACCTTATTGCTGCTCACTAATCATCTCTTTTTCACTTTTTGACTGATCCGGTATGAGAATCTGCTCCATTGTCTGCATATCAATTTGGCAAAACTTTTACACCAGATGCCCTTCCTGATATAACCCCCCCCCCCCCCCCCCAACAACCACACACAGACACAGACACACACATTTATCTGGATTTGGAAATATCACAAAGAAATACACTGGATTGTGCATCCCTAGTGGCTGGGTTTGTGGACACAAAAATCTGATCTTTTCAAATAGGATTTGAGCCACTTTCATATGGGGTCCTCAATTGGATACACATTTGATTTCTGGCCATATGAGATTGAAATTCATGCAGTTTTCCCCACAGTACATCCGCCGAAGTTTATCTCTCGCTAATAATGGGCAGCTGAGAGCTGTTTAGCTCTTTGGCTTTATAGACCTCACACAGTGCAGTACATATGGTATAGAAATAAGAGTTTCTGCACCAAAACAGAAAATTATATGTCTGACACAGAGTTATTTGAGATGCCTTCTGTGTGCATAGATAATACTGTGCAGTGAGCATAAAGCATTCTGAGAATAAAGTCCATCGTTTCATATCTGACAGGGTGCAGTGAGCAGTGGGGAGCCGTTTAAGATTCAGTTTGACATAGTACATCATCCATATTGTTCCACTGGTTTATATTGCAACATGCAGATTGTTTAAGCACAACTTATTTCACACTAAAGACAGCAATGAGTCACCACATATTTGACATCATATTAGAAAAAAAAAAAAAGTTTTGTGATGTGAATTTAGGCTAAGTTTACAACTAATTGGTCAAAAAAAACTGCCATTCTACAAGACTGACACATTCATTGTGAATACATGTGATGCACGGTATATTTTTTGATTGTATTGTGAAAATCATCAGTATGTGATGCAAACTGGGTGATCAACTGCATCTGTCGCTGCTTGACCCAATAATCAGTTTTCAGATGGGGCACTATGACACTTTTTGTTTGTTTGTCTATAAGTGATCATGAAAATACCATGTAATAAAATTGGTACAATATATTTGATATTTTACCATAGTATAATATTTTCTCCATAGCAACCACCAATGCAGCAAGAGCCAAAATAAACATAAGAACTTACCCTACAGTATACTTTTAGCCCTAGCAATTTCAGCATCATATATGTGTGCATAATGCTTTTTTCACCTTAAGGCAAACCACATCGTTAGATCAGTATATGCCAATTTTACGGCCCTGTAAATTTTGAATGTGAAGACCCGGAGCTCATTGGCACCACCACATGACCAGATAGCATGACTAGACAGCGCTTCGGTTCACATTTAAGGACAGCTTCTACAACTGCTCATTTCAGCCCTACACAGCCTTGAAAGACAATATATACTTTTAGGCTTGCTTCCTTATTTCAACACAGTGCAGACTGTTTTCAGCTCCAGTCTATTTTGGACAGCTCCCAGAGGCAGCGCATGGTATCAGCACCACACCGAGATGGACAGCTCCCAGTGGGCTCCCTTGCGGTTCACACCTCCGGTCAAAACACACATGGAATGGCTTGGAAGCAACTGTAGAAATGATGGGAATCAGCTTTACAGCACCACAACAGAGTGGCAGGCTCTTCTTAAGGTGCTGCCTGAGAACAATACAGGAACTTTCCATCAGTGAACATATGGAGGAGATATATTTCTGCTCTCTCTCTTACTCTCTCAATTTCACTTTACTTCAATTAAACACATTTCATTTCATTTCTAGTCACCTAAGGATGCTGTAAAATGATATTCATAGTTTAGTAGATTAATCAATGCACCTTAAACAGTGTGAGGAAATCATTATGATAAAAAAGACACAACTATTGCATTTAATTTGCTTGCCAAAACGACACATTTTTTCTGCCAATACAAGGCAATATTAATCATATAAATGGCCAGGAGCCACTGGGTGTCTACACTTCCGTTTCTCAATCCAACAAGAATAATTCAAATTTGCCTTTGCTGTCCATGCAGTTGCTGGGTAATATGCCTTATAATATTACTAACCTGTGGATTTTAAGGGGCTAAAAATAAATAAACTGGAACAGAACAGTTCAGAGCTTTTAAAAACATTCCTAAAAAGATCACTCAAGACATTCTCACTCGCTTGCATCTGTTACCCCTTAAGCTTTGAACCCAGCTCTTTTCTTTCTTTGCCATTCTTTCTCTCTCTTCTTTGAGTGAGTGATTACTAGCTTCAAATATATAACAACTCCCTAATCCCTTGCTATTCCCTTGAACAAAATGAGGTAAAAAAATGAAATCAGTCCACAGCCAGCTGTCTAGGGATGACATGGTAATTAACAAGCTTTCAGGGGCCTAGAAAGAAACCGTTTCATAGGCTTTATCTCTGAGACAAAAAAAAATAACGGGGTCTGGGGGTGAAAGGGTAATAATGCGGGAAGAAAAAGTACCTGGCAAGACATCAGTGAGATTTCATGTAGGCTCCAAATCATCAGAGGTGACAAAAGTGAAGTGAAAGCAAAGAGAAGAAGTGATTCCACCTCTGCTCTACTGAAAACCCCCAAAACACACTATAATACATCATGAGATCATCAGAGCACTTAATCATTCAATGCCAGTCCATTTGTAACTCAATATTTCCATTACATGTTCAGTACAGTATTTTGTAGAGTTCTAGAGAACACTTCCTTTTTCAAAAGGTGGAAAAAGAAGAGGCAAAGGAGAAAAAGGAGAAATAAGTGTGAGCAGCAAGAGGAGAAAAATGACAGAGGAAAAGGAGGAAAGAGGAAAAGAAAAACAGAAGAAAGAAGAAAATTAGAAGTGAAATAAGAAAGGGGAGGAGACAAAGAAGAGACATAAAAATAATTGTTAGTAGAAGAAGGTTTATAGATGTATTGGGCCACTTGGCATTGGGCTCTCCTGGCTTTTTTGTACCACATTGCTAACATGTGAATCAATGTATCTGAACAGGAAGGATGTCCTTCATTCACCTTTATAAAAGTTTTTCTCTTACTATAAAGCAATAATATTGAATAAACAAGCCTTTAATTCAACAGAACAACCAAAACAAACACACAAAACTTCAAAGTCAAACTCATTTTTCCTCTCCTCTTGTCCACCACTTTGTCCTGCCCCTGACACACCATGTGCTGCGAAGTTACGTTAGAGGACCTTGTCTGGCTCCAAAAGCCTCCACCCTCATAAATCATGCCCAAAGCATCCTAGAAATATCACACCCTGCGGTAGCCTGCTCCCATTCCCTACCTCTTCTGTCCATCCATCTTCATAAGTGGAAGGCCCCTGATGAACGAACGAGGGAGGCCGGAGCAATGAAGAGCACTCATGAGATTAATGCCTGCACCCTCCTTCCTGGATATTTGACGTTTACTTCATGAAGCTCTAATCCTTCTTTAAACACCTCCATCTCAGCACTGAACATCCTACAGGCAGTCCCGCTAGCCTCGATCTCAACCTGGGTTGACAAACCTACCAATCCGAAAAGGTACTAAAACAATCTCATCTAGATAGATGAAAATGCTACATTGTCCATTGATTGCTGTGAATAATTCTCACATTAAAGGAGCAGCTTATTCAAAAACACTAATGTTTATTATCATCAGAATCTAGCAATGAGCCTGGTCTCTGATAAGAAAACCCAGAATAATTCAGCTTAACCAATGACATTATGGCTTTCAATTCCTCTTTTCCTCAATTCCTCAATTCTGTTTGAAATTTTGTCACAATACAGCGGGTGAGGTGGAAATAATGTCAACGACAGTTGTGTGACATGATATGGTTCATTATAAGGAAAATTACAATATATACGCACGCGTGCGTGCACGCACACACACACACACACACACACACACACACACACACACACACACACACACACACACACACACACACACACACGCCACCTCAGAAAGGTCAGAGACTAAGATAATAGTGGTTCCATTAGAGCACCTGAGGGGTTTGCTGTAAATAAAGACTGGGAATGAGGATGTGGCTCCAGGAGATGCCTCCTATGTTTCCACTTCATAGCCAAAGAGGTTGGCTAACCTTTACATCATGCTTCATTTCAGTTCCTTTCTGTTGCTCGGCCCCTGGCCTGGCTAATGGGCTCATCTTATTGAGCATGTACAGATTTGGCTCCACTGCATCCCCATTTACGCACTTGGTACACTTACTCCAGCACCAATCAGCAAGATAGCATACGATGTGCTGTCCTTAGTCATCAGTGGCTTTAGGAACATGGGGGGGTATTTCAGAACACTTAATTGAAGCAGTATCTGTCTGTCTCTCTCTTTTTCTCTTGTTTAATTTGAAGCCTCTCTCTCTCTCCCCCTCTGTCCTACTTCTTCCTTGCTCTGTCTCTGGCGTGTTAGACAACAACAGGTCTGTAGTTGATTAATTAAACCACACACAAGTGCTCCTCTCCAAACCTGTGCCCAGATTAGCTCTCACATTAATGGTGGCTCTTTTCTCCATTGACTTAATCTCACCCTATAATTTGTTAATTTCTTGAGGTCAGGATCTTTCCCACACTGCCAAAGCATCAGGGGTTTGCAATGCTTGAAAAATCAAATAATGACTCTTTTCTTCTCTTGGGGCAAGGTGGATGTAAAATATACATTTCAGTCTAGCTCCAAAACTTTTTTTTGCTTAAACCTAATCTGTTTTTAAAATGAGGCACAGGGCAAAGGGCTGCCTATATTAGTCTTAAAGGGATAGTAATAAAAGCAATTACTACCAACGATGGTAGATTAAAAGACAATGTTCAGGTCAATTCAGAGGGCCGCATCGTCATTAATGTTTCAAAAACAATATTACCAAAGCATCAAAGTAAAGATTTTTGCAAGTATTAAGCTCTTAAAAGTGTTCAGTGTTCTTAATATTTCTAAATGCTTTACACTGTTAAAGGAAGGGAATCTGCGTCTCAGTCTCTCCAGTCCAACTGAAACTGTATCTCTTGCAGCTTTTCGTTGAATTACACACTGAGAGCAATCAACAGATAGGAGCACTAGTAGAGTGGCTCAGGGTACTGCTACCAGGGTTTTGAATAGAGGCAGGTCCTGGCTGCCCTCAGCCCCAGCCCATTCTCTCTGAGCTGTCTGAACACTTTGTGTCCAATTGATATAATACAATATTAAATATAATCTGTCTACCTACCTTGGCTTAATTTGTCATCTTAATTAATGACAAAAAAAGAATGAAAAAACCTGTATAGCCTGAAAAATACATACTTGATATAGATGGAAAGACAATATCCAGTTTGGATATTTGTATTAATACATCAAACCACTCATCATCTAACCATCTGTGTATTATGCATGGAAAGGGAAGGACAGAGATATAATATCCACAAATAGCTATTCATCTGTGTGTTGATCTTTTCATTTCTAACAGATTTATTGTTTATGAGACATTAACAGATATGTGGATATCTCTTATAGATCTATGAAGAGGATACGAATATAGCTAATAGTTTATATTGTAATGAGTTGTGTTAAAACAGAATTTCTCTGTTTTAACACCCACTGTGTGTTATAATTAGCCCTGCTCATGGCTCATATGTTGCTAGAGTTGTATGTGATACTAATATACATGTTTTTGAAAATATTAAGGCAAATGCTATAAATGTTTTGGGGGCTGCAGTAGTCTAGTGGTTAGGGAGTTGGCCCCAGAATCAGAAGGTCATGGATTCGGATCCCAGACCAGTAAGTTGCCTTGAGGTACCTTTGAGCAAGGTATCATCCCCATCACTGCTCCCAGGGCGCTTTCAATAGCTGCCCCCTCCTGCACGTGTTTGTCTGTATGGGTGAAATGCAGAGGTTTTTAACTTCACTTTCAAAACCAAAATGTACAAGGTCAAATAATGTTTACATTTATGGCATTTAGCAGATGCTCTTTTCCAGAGCGACTTCCATGTTCTAATTACAGGGACAGTCCCCCTGGAGCAACTCAGGGTTAAGGGTCTTGCTAAGGGATCCAGTAGTGGTAGTGCCAGAGGTAGGATTCGAACCTGGGACCTCTTGAGCTATAGGTCCGTAGGCAAGTATCCTACTGCTAGAAAATTACCACAGATGCCAGAAACCACCCAAGTGAAAGTGGCTATTCTTGTCATTGCGAGAACACAGCAACACATTGAACCGCAACGAAATTGGTTCTCTGCATTTAACCCATGCACACAAACGCACACCGTGAAGCAGGGGGCAGTGATGGGGACGGTACCTAGCTCAAGGGTATCTCAGGGCAACCTACTAAGTAAGATTAGGGGTTTTAACCACAATCTTCTGATCCTGTTGTCAACTGCCTAACCACTAGACCACCATTGCCCACATTATCTCTTTGAAGAACTGAACTTTGAAGCAGTCAAATTCATGCATGCTTCATCTACCAAAAATCTGTAAATTACTCAAACACTGTAAAACATTTATATACACTGTCACCACAAACAAGCCCAGTGTTGAAGTGTTCTAAACCACAGTCACACAGTTGTTTCATGGCCTTGGCAGGCATTCGCTTAAACCTAGCCCAGCTCGTTAAAGGACCTTGCGCACATTAACGAATACGCGTTTTTAAATTTGAATAATAATGGATGGACCTCCTGGCAGACCTTGGCATGTGATTATCCAACAAATGAGCACTCTAGGGACCCGGAACGAGATGGAGAAGGAGCTGAAGAGAGCGATATTTATGTTCCCAAGTTTAAAAGCCCCTTACAGTACTACAACACTTCATGCTTAATCACCTGTGTCCACTTTCCCCGAGTGTAACATAACAAGCAAGGTGTAGATTTCTTCAAGGATTCAGGGTGGAGGGGGCGGTGTGTGAGTGTAGAAGTTAAAAGTGGAAAGAAAAACGTGTGTCTGTGGTAATTTTCGCAGTAATTAGGAGTGAAGAGTTGAGCTAATGAGTTTCTGAAATCAGTGGCTCTCGCGCTATTCCCTCGTCTTATCACCTGCCTCCGCCACTCAATAATGAAGTTGCTTTTTCCAATCGGCTTCGCTCACTGTGAATAATTATGGCTGCTGCCACAAGGTTTACACAAAAGCACACAAACACTTTAGAACCGCACAAAAGCAAATGCACAGACCACATCAGCTGGTCAAGCTGCAAGATTTGATATGTTTATTTGATTTTATACCCCAAGTTATGGAAGTCAGTTCCAAATTTCTGCATATGTGTGTGTGTGTTGTACCATATTTACGCAGCTATAAATACAGATTCACAGCCATATGATTATTGATAATTGTTCTGAAAGCTAGTAATTAGTACAGGCCAGCAGTGTAACCTGGGGTATCATGAAGGACAGAACAAGAGAGATGTAGAGAGGTTTTTTTCAATCCCCAGTGTATCCTTCTGTAATTAAGGAGAAAGAGAAGGCAAATGGTATTTTAATGCCATATAAAAGGTAAGAAGGAGAGCTGCCTTTTGCTTGTGCATCACAGGCTGCCACCATATGGCATCTATAATTTATAGGACAGTGTGAGAGAGAGAGAGAGAGAGAGAGAGAGAGAGAGAGAGAGAGAGAGAGAGAGAGACTGACTGTGGGCATGTATGTTGTGGATAATGTCTTTATTTACATACCTGTGTATGTGTGAACATGTACTCTGGGGATGTCAGACATTCTCTTTGGTCATTAGTTCTGGTAATACGCAAGCTGCCCACTCTAATGCAGTGATTGATCAATCAGCTCAAAGGGTCAAAGCAGCATGATGACAACTAGCAGTATAGTTAGTGAGACGCTCAAGATAAGAGAATGAGAATCAGGGAGAAGAAGAACGAGGACAATGAAGCGAAAAAAGGGAAAGTATACAAATGCTACTAATTCTGATTAGATCAACCAAATCAGTGTTTACTTTTTTGCTTCTAAGCAAAGGAAATAGATGATAAAAACAGTTTTTCTTAAAAGTAATTAACAATATTGGCACAAGGAATGAACTGATATAAGCCATGAAGGCTGGGAGGTAGGAGGAGGTCAAATTTAACAAAAGAGTAGTTTTAAGATGAGTCAGTAAGAAGCCATTATAAAACACTCTGACCTAACACTAAGCTCTTACATCAGTTTAAGGTGCAAAACAGACTTACATACTACTGAAATTTTACATTTCTACTACATTTTTTCTATAGTATGTACCAGGCATGGTGGGGCAGTGTTGCCTCTTAGTGAGAAGTTCTCAGTCGGGGCAACCCGGGTGCTTTCAGTGTGGGGTGTTTATGTTCTATCCATGTCTATGTGAGTTTTTTAGAGATTCTTAACTGCCCACTATGTGTGAATGTGTTTGCCTGTGTGTCTGGCCTGTTATAAAATATGCAACTTGTCCACAGTGTTTCACACCATGAGTGCTGGGATAGGCTCCAGAACCCCTGGTGACCCCAGTTTAAATTAATGTCTCAGATATTGGATGCATAAATGCATACATGCAGTTTAAGGACCGTGTGCACTGAAAAACCCAAAGTCTGCATATGGATTTAAGGTGAATGTGGTTTATCATGTACTATTTATTTCAACAGTTACCACGTTTTAACAAAATCAACTTGAACAAAATTAAAAAAGACAACAATATGGAATTTTTCTTTGAGATGTTTAGCAATATAATCAGCCCAATAGTGGTTGGTTTGACATGTTACTTTTGATTCAATATTGAATATAAACTGTGTGAATGCTAAGCAAATAATTAAAATGCAAGTATGTATCACTTTAATATAGTTTCAGAAGAAGGGGATCAAAATATAGATATAAAGGATCATTGGATGAGGCAGGGGAGAGAGGGAGAATAAGGGGGATGTGGAAGTGAGAAAGTGAGCTAGGCTGGGAGAAAGGGAAATGTCAAACTGCATTGTTATGTTTCTGATGGTACAGACATAATGTCATTAGAATTTAAACAAACACAAACACTGAGTGAATACCAATTGGTTGATACTTGTGATCCAAACCATAATTAGCGCTCATGTCTGCCTTTGACCAACACTGAGTTGCGTCCAAACAAAATGTAGAACAATGTGTTTGGCATTTATTATGTGCTAATCTTTAAGGAGTGTAGCTGTATTGGCTGTGCGGAAAAGATAATTGAGTGTCTGGGGAAAGGCTAATAAACTACTGAATAAAGCAGCATCACACTGGACTTGAGACTTTAGACACTCTAACATGTATCCAATAATAATGGCTTGCAGTATAATAGTTATCAAGTCCAGTAACTTGAGACATGCAATTTTCCACAAAATCTACATTTTCCTTAAAGCATTTACCTGCCTCCTTTCTGCCAATGTTCCCATGACTGTGCTGCAGTTCTTCTTCTTCAAAAAAAATCACTTCTTCAATACTCACAAAAAAGCCTTCAATTGCTCTTTGATAATCCAATAGAAATAGATTTCTCTGTAAGTATATTAGGACTAATTCTACGCTGGCCCAGTGGCTTTTCGAGGTGATTTGCCGCCCCTCTCTTTTGCGAATAGGGCGGAAGCTTACTTAAATGATTGTTCCTTCCACCCCACTAGTTTCCTATTTAATGCACTGGCGGCTTCCTAAGCCCCCCACTGCAGGGGCCTGAGTACTCTCGCCATTTTTACCCACACTGCACCTCTCCACGCACAAAGGTGCAGTCATCCATGCTGCGTCTCTGACAATGGCTAGACATGTATGATGTATGTGATGTGAAGGCAGGGAATATAAAAGAGACTGATACAAGTGTGACTGACAACTGTGTATCAGAAATGAAAGAAAGATTTGAAATGAATAGTATTTTACCGTCCAACCAAGTCATTTATGGTGGCCTCCTTGACTACTTTAAACATCTTGTTATCATACACACCATCAATCTTACTAAAACTAAGTGGCAGACCTATATTGTGCATGTGTATACACTGGGATGGGAGATATATTAGGCAGCATGTAAATCGTCTGTTCCTGATGCTGATGAAAAAGATGATGCTAGCTATGGCAGAAACTGCTGTCAGAACATAAAGTGCATCACACCTCAGTCAGAGAGCCTATTCTGACCCCTGTCCAACATAAAAAGCACCTGTAATGGCATGCAAGCATTCGAACTGGGCCATGGAGCAAAGGTCTGCTGGGAAATAAAATTAGAATTGAAATTATTCAGTAATGGTTTAAGGAACATGTTAAAGAGTTCAAGGTGTTAAAATGGCTCCCAAGTTTCCTGGTTTTCAATGTGATCAAGCATCTGTGGGATGTGCTGGACATACTAGTTCAATCCATGGAGGTGCCACATTGCAACTTATAGGACTTATAGGGGCTACTGTCTTGATGGTATATACACAGAAAACAGTATCTATACCATCCCTCAACAGAGAGCTGTTTTTTTGGCACAAGGGAAGGACTATGCAAAGTTAGGCAAGTGGTTTAAATACTAGAGCTGATTGGTGTGTTCTGTGAGTCTGTGAGTCAGCAATGTGTTGAACATGCATGGCATAATTGATATCATACATCCGGTAGTCTTTGCGGTTTGTATTAGTATTGGCATGCTACTGTTGCATGTAATGTATCTGTCAGCAGCTTTTAATTGCTTTGGCAATACCATGAAGAAAAACATTTATAAAGAAACAGAGAAGGAGAGATGCGGTCTTGTTCTCTCCCTCTCTTTGTCTTAGGTGGCAGATATTTCCCCACAGCCCATAAATTGTGGTCCGCAGCCATGGAAAGGAATACAAAGTGCATCATTGCATTACTGCAGGCATCTGCAGTGCACCCTCCTTCTCTCTCATGCTCTCTAGAAGGCCACTTGTGTGTGAGAGCTAGTAGGATCATTGTGCCCTGATCAGTTAGATTGTGGAGCACATTTGGACGAGGGTTTTCTAATCACTAACAGGTCCCCTTCAATCCAAGTGCCCATAACAGGCCCTTACCAACTCATTTAGAAGTCCTTGACATGCAGCGTTTGGCTCTCCACTATCCCTCAGCTCTCTTTAATGCTCTGTGTTGGACAGAAAATCTGCCTCAAAGTAAACAGGCAATTACAGTCTTCAGTCCAGACATTCCTTCTGCATCTTAACTTCTTCAGAGATGAATACACAGAGGAATTCAACATCAGTCTATGAGAACAAAACATTACAACAACAACAACAACAAAACTATGAAGTAGAAAAAGAAAATGAGGATGAAAAATGAGCATAATGATGCTGAATGATGCTGAAAATAAAGGTTGTAAAAGAAAAAAATGAAGAGTTTACATAAAAGTAATAACCAGTCCATTGCCCTGGTTATACCTAGAGTAAATGAAAGGTGTAGCAGAATATGCTATGATTGTGAAGTGGCCAGGCAGTAGAGAGAACGCACGAGAAAGGAAAACGAGTAAGAGGGCTAGCTGGAGAAAATTCTCAGAGACAAAGAGTGGCTTTAGGACACCAGGGAGGGCTGAATAATTGAAGAGTGAAGAGGCCTGCATGGACAGAGCACGTTCAAGGTGGGGGTATGACTTGGCCAAAGACTTTTAGTCTTTCATCCTGCTGAATAATTCACTCCACAATCAGAGAGGGGTTCTCTCAGACCTTGTCCACAAATAGAAACTCTGTGAATGCAGTGTGCAGGGCTGCATGATAAAGTACTTGTACCACAATTATAATACTACAGATTCTGATAATGCACATTAAAACAGCACTGAAACACAAAGTTAACATCCATGTTATATCCCAGCTAGCACTTAAATCAAGTGGCATTAAAAGAAAGTCTATGATTAAGCTTCAACACTATCATAACCACCACATCTGACAAAGCCTGCTGGTTTGTGTGGGGGTTTGTGACGAGGTTGCCAGTTTAATGATGTCAGTACAGTGTGCAGCAGTAAGCTCACATTTCACAATTCAAGTTTCATTTCAGTTTCTAAACGACTTCACAAATCAGTAGATCTCATGACAGCTGATGAAAAAAGTTCCATGCAGCAAATAGTATCAGGTTTTTGTGTACCAGAATTTTCTAAAACAATCAGTTTTTCTCAGATGATAAAGGTTCTAGTAAAGAGTAGGATGCAGGCTCTCTACGGTATAGCCACAAGACTTTGGCAAACTATTGAGGAGGTCAAAATCATAAAAACAATTAACAAACTACAGACCTGGTAGAACAAAGGAGGTCAGACTGAAGAAAAAAAAAAGAGACTGGCCTATTTGAGAGGCCATTTGATTGGTCAGGCAGAAAGGGGAGGGGGGGGTGATATGACTTCCTTGGAGGACAGATGAGTGAAGGAATGGCAGCATGTGTAATTAGAAGGAGGCATGATGGAGAAAGCAGAAAAGTTGTGAAGGACACTGTACTGCTGAAACAAGGTCACTCACAAACCCAGGGGGTTAGAGTGGACAGAAAATGATGGAATGATAGGAGAGAAAAAAAGGACAACAGGGACAGAGTGGGGGAGAGCATGAGTGAGGGAGAGAGAGAGTGAACAAGAAAGAGAGAAAGAGAGAGGGAGAGAGATGGAGTTAGTTTACTGCATTGAGTGCCAGCGTAGTGATGTGTGTCAGATGTAAATGGGGTTTCTACAGGCTTCAGTGAAGGTGTTTACATTTCAGTGAATCACTGAATATCACCTTCCACTCCATTCTCCCCACATCATCTCTGACAGATAGTAATCACTCCATCCATTGCTTTGCAGTGAGTTTAAAATGGCTAGAATTACCTGCTTTCACTGACTGGTTTACCTGCAACAAGCACTGTCTGAACAGGCCGGCACTAAATGAAGTCTGTATAGAAACATGAAATCGAAGAACTATGGTCAGCAAACTCGATCAGATGCACGTTATGAAACTGTAGGCCAGAATCTATTGACTCTGCAGCTACATATACATCAAACCTAACCCTTTTTAGTTCATACATTTCCTTTTCTGCTTTAAAACAATGTATAGACTAAAATGCCAAAGTCAACCAACACATTGAGTTAGCATGAGAAATTGTTGAACACACTGGAAAAAACAAGCATAAAATGAGCAAAAACAGGCCAGATTGTGGGTTTTATTTATTGCTCAGTTTGGTATATTCACCAAATTACTGTCAGCAAACAAACAAACAAAGTCAAATGGAGATACAAAATTAAATACCATAAAATGAGAATGAATTAAAGCGCATGAAGCGGCCTTAATTATAGATTGAAGATATATTTTTCAAATAATTTGAAAAAGAATCCCTTACACACGGCTTGAAAGCATAGATCAAACAACAGCAAAGCGTCCAACGCTCAACTTTACATTTAATCTGCCTAAACCCACTGGAGATGTATGCACTAATGAATTCAAAATATTACTTTCACAGTAGCCTCACACACAAGACCGGCAGAGCAGTGCAAACACCGCAGCGCACACTGAGAAGAATAATGTTGTTTATTATTTAAGCAGACATATTGAACGTATGCAATAATTATGAGCCACTCGGCCACATTACGCTCACAAATGAGTTCTCAGGAAGCCAAAGCTCAAGAGTTGTGCTAGCTGGCTGACTATAATGAACAGGTGCAAGCCATGCTTGGCTTTAAGCCCCGCAGTTGCAAGCTGAGCTACAGCAACACACCGCCTGCCTCGGCAGCTTAGTGGGCTTAGACAGAAACTTTATTAGGATATACATCCTGCAAAAGTCATATCATATTTTTTAGGATGACAAAGTTATTGGCTATATTGGAAACCCATACCATGTGCTAACATTTACAGACCACTGCATGAGTCTACCTAAACATATGTCTTCAATATCCACCTAATGAAGTCGATATAATAGATCAATTACGTACTGTAGATCCGCACAATTTATCCGCCCGCTGCCTCGATAAGTGTGAATCCATTTTCGCACGCTTTTTCGCCTCACTTAGCCCTCACCGTTCATTTGATTTTACCCCATTATATGTAAAGTTTGTGATGCATATGAAGTTATATAAAAGGAATGTAAATGAGAAAAGTCTCTTTTCATGCCATTTTGCCATTCTGGTCAACCTTCAATAACTGTAAAAAGTAACCAAGACCATGAAGAGTTCATTCATAACTGGCTGTGGTGCACTGTTTTATATTATTATATTTTATCTGATAGAAGTGGAGGAAGGACAAATAATGCAAGGCCAGACCACTCTGGCAAACATTGAATATTGAAGCAGAATTCTTATTAGGAGAATGTTACAGCTGAGGTATACATCTTTCCTAAGAACAGTAACTAAAGCACACAGTTAGGCTCCAGATGGATCACAAGTACACATAACACACACAAACTACTCTGGTATCACTTTTGAGATTTAGTCAGACACAAACGTGTCAAAGTCTGGAAACACCTAACAAAAAGGATTTTTTTTCTGAGTGGAACAGTCTTAGCAAGCTCCCACTGGTTAGGCCTTTTAGTTCTTAACTGAAGGCATACTAGGCCAGATTTAACACCAGTATTTCAGCAAGATAGGAGTCACTCAATCAAATTTTGATTTTGAAAATTCAGTCTGGGCCTTTAGGACACTTTACATTTATTATTGACTGTAAAGCCTTGCCAGTGAATTACAATTACAAACCAGAGGCAGCTCTGTAGCAGAACTCTTCAGAATCCAGAATCCAAAATGCAGAATGATATTCTATCTTTTTTTAACTAAGATAAAACATGTAAGGTCTTTTATACGCTTTTACTCACAAATGTGCATGTTTAATCTAGTCAAATACATTCATTTGCAATGCTATTTTCTTAGGATAGTATCCTGTAGGGGTGCTTGCAGAATTTGCATTGTTAACCTTTAATATTTATGGCCTGTGCTGAGGGAATAGCTCTTATAGTCATGTTTTGTAGCTGGTTTTTAATATATGAGGAAAAACTTAAATATATGACTATACATGCTGTGCTGATCCTGTGCTCACATTATGCAGATTAAAATGAAATGAAATCAGTAGATTTTTCTACAAAATCTCTTTTTTAAACATAGCTTACAAACTTGTATCTGCCAATGACAGGCAAGGGATAAACCCTTGTCCAACCCTAGTCCTAACTTAAAAAAACTCCTCATTCTCTCAGGCTTATGCAGTTGTGTGTGGCTGGAATGTAACATTGCTTGACTTTAGAGGTGATGAACCAGTCTAGATGCGCTATGCTGTGTGTGTGTGTGTTTGCGTGTGTGTGTGTGTGTGTGTGTGTGTGTGTGTGTGTGTGTATGTGTAGGCAGGGGTGGTAGGTTACTATGGTCAGCAGAACAGGAATTACCTAGCATGATACAGCTGCACTCAACCTTAATAGCGTTAATGTTTTAATTGAGATGAATTGGTTTAATTTTCCACTTCTCTCCATAGCTCTCTCTCTCTCTCTCTCTCTCTCTCTCTCTGTTTTGCTGTGTCTCTCTCTCTCTCTCATTTAGCCCAGTGTTTCTGTCAGTGATTAAAACAGAAAATGAGGTCACCCACTTTTCTCTGGATCTCTCCTTCACACCTCTCGAGAGTGCCTTTCACAGCACAATGGAGAGAAACAGAAACACACATACATAATAAAATACCTGAATCACTAAACAAACAGATAGTAGAGACAGAAAAAAAACTGAATAAGATAAAATTGTAAGGCAAAAATATGAAAAAAATTTAAGATTGCAATTTGACTTGCTAGTCTCTACAACAACAAATCATATAAACCCATCAGAAACCTTTTACAGACGCTGTACTATGCTGATAAGATGATAAAGCTTGTAATTCCAAACTAATCATCTCCCAATTGTAAGTTAACGCTGTCATAATTAAACGTTCTATCTCCAATCATCTATTGGTACATTTTTCCTGAATTGGTCATACAGTGTAAAAGACTGATGACCAAGGCTTTGCTGCAAACAAACAAACAAAATACTAAAGTTTGTCTGATTTCTCACCCTAATTCTAACAACTATTATGTTTAGTACCACTGTGGCTTTGTGTGCTGTGATCACCCATTCAGGGCTGATGATAAATCACAGACAGTAAAATATGTTAAATAACATCAACAGTACCCTCTAAAGCGCCTGCTAAACGTTTTTCTAGTGTTTCCCAATTTTACCCTAGGCCTGGCCTTCAGCTGACCCTTTGCTCATCATCAGTGGAGCCCTGGCGCCTCTCTTTATTGAAAAGAAATACACGATCAGCTGATTACGAGCAGGCCAGGGGGTGCTGAGAGAAAATCAATTCTCATTTCAAGGGGAAACATTTGTCTTTTCGCTCTGGTGGCCTTCACATCCCGGACAACACAAAAGTTTGGCAGGAGAGTGTGAAAACGGATGAATTTGCTCATAGATGTGACTATTAGCTTTTCATGGGAACATTTGCTTCTACAATGTTGGGAAAAAAGAACAATTTGGCACAGAATGAGGACAGACAGATAGATAGATAGATAGATAGATAGATAGATAGATAGATAGATAGATAGATAGATAGATTTTTCATTTGAATGTGAATAAAAAGAGGATGTGTGTGCTAAGGTGAATGACTCACATTCTTGCAATAAAGTATTCAGAGAGATGACAGGGTCAACCCTCCTTTCCCCGTACGAACACAGAGTAATAAACGGATAGATAGAGGAGAGTGACCCATCAGAGGAACTGCGGTCGTCTCAGACTTAAATATGAAGGGTGTGGAAGGACGAAAGGCTGAATCAAAATATAAAATTTCTTGTCAGACAGGGTGTGAATGCAAATAGAACCTGCCACTCAGAATCCGCCATTCAAGCAGCAATAATATTTCAGAAACAGGCAGTGATTCCCTGCCTTTCTGCAACGTTGAAGGTGTCACTACAAAATTGTACCTGTAGCTGTCATGATTTCAGTATATACAGCACTTTTCCTATTCTTTTTTCCCCAACAGAATTGAATCCACAGCTCTTTCGCATTGACTCCTAAATTTCTCTTCACTGTAAATGCACATTAATGTCAAAGCTATCCAACATGTGCTGAGGAAAGTGACTCAGAGGAGCAGGAATGCATTCAAGTCCTGTCAAGGAAAGACAAACAGATAAAAGGAGAAATGATATGTGCTGTACAAAGAAAACAACACAAAGTAACTTGAAGAAAAAACCACAAGCAAAAAATGATAAGACTTGCTCCAAACTCATGTTCTGCATTGGGTGACTTAGAAACTGTTTCTGTGCAGCTGCGTTGTATTAAAACAGAGTGAACATGGTTTGCTGGAAAGAACAAGGCAAAACAAATGGATGACGGCATTTCTCTTTTTCTATCCTTGATCTATTTCTGTCTATTTGTCTCTGCCTCTGTCTCACTCTCAGCAGAGTACACAACTGATCTATTCAACACACACACACACACACACACACACACACACACACACACACACAGAGGGGCGTTTCTAGAAATAGGCGACCTAGGCGTTTCGAGGGGGTGGGGGATTGGAAGTGTGCAGATTGGATGCTGATCCAGTGTGAAAAATCTGACGCCATGTGTGATGCAACAGCCGTTTTTAGGTCCACATGCGCCCGCTGATCTCAAAACAGCTGCAGTGCACTCAAACATCTAATCACCACATGTATTTCTTTCACATGGATGATCAAAACCACCCCCTCTAATAGTCATCTTAGTTTAATGATCATTTTTTACTCACCAAAGACCAGGTTGAAGTTTGCTTTGCATTCATATTTTCAGTTCCAGTGTAAATTTTCTGGCACAATGTATCATATTGTCACGTAGTCAATTTTACAAGATTTATCCAACTGCATTATAACATTGTATGATGACGTAGTATGACAACATAGCTAGCAGTTTGAGGCTGCAGAGCATTTCTAGGGGGTGAAATGTTAGATCTTATTACACGCATGTGGTTAACTTAATCAGACTGATGAGCTAGCTGTAACAGTTGCAGCCAGACAAAGTGTAAAAAAGAATTCCCTCAAACTTAAAAAATGTACAAAAAATATATAAAATATAAAGCATGGAAAAATGTTTAAGTTGAATATCAGAATAATGGTATCGACTATGTCTCCTATAGTACATTTTTGATTTTTCGGTGCATGGAAGCTTCTAAAGTTACCTGTTCTCAGTTTATGTGGGCAATATAGCCTATAAATAACTCTGCTTCAGTATTACAGTCCCTGAGATGGTTAATAAAAAAGCACAGATATGAATGTCTGTGACCTATGCATACAGTTCAATATCAGAAGAATACATAGCATGAAACACGTTTCTTGAATGATACATGAACTATTTTCTGGTTGAACCTTGAGAGCTATCTGTCATAAGGCTGGTAAAAGTGGAAAATGATGTTGCTATGGAAATAAAAGAAAAGGACAAAAGGAGCATTCAGCTGAACTTGTTTAAAAACAGTATATATCTCTATATCACACTTTACCAGTGGGTTAGCTTGTGCCCCGCTCTGCCATACATATAATGGGTGCTGGGCCGTAAAGGTCTGCTGTGTAGACTCTGACTGAGAGGACGTAATTGGAAGTGTGCACATAAGACAACCCACTGAAAGGTCTAAGACCTCCGAACCCTTCTCTTTTTCAACCTCCCGATGTCTTCTATTCTCTCTTTCTTTCTGCTCTGCTTTCTCTCATAGTCCTTCCTGTCTGTCGTGTATCATATTGTCACTCTTAACCACTGTTTTGTTCTCACACTCACTCAGAGGGCAAAAGGGGACCGCTGTACAGCACACACACACATACACACACACACACTGATATCTATATGCCAGGTGGGCTTTTTCTTTTTCAGTTTAAAGAGAAACGCAAGGCTTCTCACTCAAAATTCATCCACATGTTCAATTCTTCTCTTTCTTCCATTTCCGAGCTTCTCCTCTATTCCCTAGCCCACAAAGCACAAAACAAACCAAGATGAAGCGGAGCACTAAAAATGAACTGAGGAGTGAGAGAGAGAGAGAAACAGAGAGACTGGCAAAGGAAAGAAAAACACACACAACTAACAAGAGGAAAAAAAAAAGATCAATAATTCACCTCCAGCATATAGCCAAAGCAAATAGTGCAGAACCAAAAACTCAGTCTACTCAACCATTTCTGTGTAAATTTCCACTTATTGAACTTGAGCAAGATTCTTCATCTTTATCAAATTGGACCCAGGAGAATACACATTGATGCAGTGGTATAGGTTACATTACATACAACGATTTATTTTTTTTGGTCAATTTCTTCTGATTCAGATCCGTTCCAAAGTGCAAGCCCTGTGCAATTCATGCATTTTCCACTCTGATGCTTGTGCTTTGACATGTCAGCTAATTGGTAAAATGCTCATACCCTGATATTGCTTCTCCAAGGTTTGATAAATTTGAATAACAATATAAAATGGAACAATGAAGTCCATTGCACATTGACAGAGGTGCAGTTCAATCTGTTTGCAAAAATGTATTTATCGTCCTGAAGACTAGCTGCCCAGTGTTTTCCAGGCTAACTAGCTAATTAATTGGAAATGTGATCATCGGGATCTGAGGAATCCAGTCCACTTGGCAACACCAACCACAGGTCTCTCCTCCATATTTATGTGAGAGAGTTGGTACACAAAACAGTGAGCTGAATGTCTATTTCTGTAAACAACTGGAAACGGCACAGCCTCATACCTGCTGTCAAAATTTCTGCTGTAGAGATACCATTAATGGCAGCAGGGATTCTTTCTAATAACATCAATCTACTCAATCATCCTTATTGGGTTTGTAAGGGAATGTTAGGTTTGTGTGTAAAGGCCTTTTATCTCAATGTCCTGTGTAATACTAGTCCGTTTCAGTTTGGAAATTGTCTGACTGCAAAAACCCTTGCAATGCAGAGTAAGAAAGGATGGTTAGTGAATTCCCTCTTCTATAAACAGCAGGGATAAAGGACCCAACCACAGATATACTCAATCTGTCAGTCTTTCCCTATTATCCTGACACTCCCTGAGATAGGGCCCTCTCCTGACAACCATAATTAACAAATCAAACATGAAATATTGACTGCCAATTTAAATAGCCACAGAAGGCTGAACAAATAATACGGATTATAAGCAGAGAAAGGAGCTAAAGTAAGCTGAAGATCCGGTAGAACAAAATTATACAAAATCATAAAATCTATACATGAAAATGAATGAGCATGATATGAGAAACATTCAGTGAAGCAAATCTAACAGAAACGCTTCAGTGCATGCCCTCAGGGCAAAACTACCATTGCTATATATTCTATGCAAATGGATACCCTAGCTTATAGCAACAGATTCATAAATAACAGCAACTTTGAGGGTTTATCCAGGCTCAGATGAAATTAGCATGTGAAATGAAATGCACATGACATATTGATTATAGAGTTTAATATTTCTGTTAATCATCCTTTCCATCTGTGCATGTATTGTGCATGCTGTGAAACCCATCTCAACATGGCCTGCATTTCAAGGAACTTGAATAGAAACTACACAACACTGTAGGCTTTACGTCAGACTTTTTCTTGCTGTTTTCACCCACAACAGTACACACAGTGCATGTGAAAATCTTTCAGACCTTTTCAAATTTTCCAGATTTTCTTTTCTCTAAACTGGGAACAAGCGGAACTTAGTCAGAGATGTCATAAAGAACCCAGTGGCCACTCTGGATGAGTTGCAGAATTTGTTTGTGGAGACGAGAGCACCTAACAAAAGGACAACCAACAATTGAACTCTTAACCAATCAGTCCTTTAATGGGGGCGTGGCCAGAATAAAGCCATTCCTCACTACATATAACATTCCAAAAGTTTTCCAAATGACTCTCAGACCATGGCAAGGAAAATCCTCTGGTCTGAGGAAACCAGGTTAAATTATTTGGCTACACTTCCTAAAAGTGTGTGTGGAGGAAACCAGCCACTCATCAAAACATCAAATCATTAATACCATCACAAACTCAGTGGTGGCAGCATCATGCTGTGGGGATATTTTCTTTGAGGGGGACTGGGAAGGTAGTCAGGGTAGAGAGAATGCAGAAAAGTATAGAGCATTTCTGGGTGAAATTTCTTAAACCTTAGGCTGGAAAAATGTGTTAACAACAAGACAATGACCAGAAAACAGTATCCTGAACCTAACAGAGCACCTCGGGAGAGAGCTAGAAATGTCTGTGCACCAGTTCTCCCCATCAAACCTGGTTGGACTTCTGCTTAGAAGAATGTGAGACACATTTAAAAGAAAGGTGTCCTAGGCTTGCAAGGCCATTTTAACCATGCACTAAAGGTCTGAATATTTACACACACTTGATATTTCAGGTTGTTTTTTAATACATTTACAAAACTAAACAAAATCTGCATTTTGCTTTGGCATTGTGAACCACTGTGTAAAATGATGCAAACAGAAAATGAATCATTGCACCAAACAATTACTATAGATTCAACTAATCCAACATTTGAATCTGGCAAATATTTGGCAAATAAACCACTGTACTTCTATAAAATATATACTTGTATAAACGGTATAAAAGGTTTTCACTGTCTGCTGGGAGCATCCTTCCTCATTCTAGCTCCAGATGAGTGCTTCTACTGATGTTTTCAGAAATTAGGATATGCATGTAACCTACCAAAAGTTAATTTTTTGGTCTTAATAATCCTTATCACAATACTGGTATACTGCAAGGTGTACAACAATGGCAGTATTGAGCAACGCCCTTTGTAATGCACGTCTGCGCCTTCCATACCGTGCTACCATAATCAAAGCCTTAGTGAAACAGCTTGTAAGCCTGTTTGTTTTATTATGTCATGGCCAAGGTATGAGAAGAAAGGGCCAGATAAACACAGAGAATGATGCATTAGTCTGACAGAGGAACATGTGTAGGGTGCTGAAAGCTAATGCAGCACAAGATGCAAGCAAATATTTTCACTATTTTTTATTCACTTCTATGAATGAGCCGTGCGAGGAATGGCATGTGACATTAATCTCACACATTCTCACATGCTCCCTATCCTTCTTTCTTTTTCTCACTCTCTGTCCGCCCACACCCGACGTCAGTCTCTCAGACAGCATTAGGAGCATTGCTATTCATACCTGCCAGAAAGGCAGGCGGCCGTGGTCCCAGTCGGTGCCAAAACTGCTCTGTTGTCGACCGAAGATACGTCACATAGTACACTCTCCATCAATCTTCCTGCCAGTGTCGCCCATCAGCTAGCTCCCGGCATGCTCTGATTCCACCACCACAGCCGCAATCAAACCTCTACTGAATTCCTCCATTATGTTGATGTAAGTGTGCGTGGGTTTATGAGGAGGAAGGAATATTTATTTATTCAAAAGAGGTTTATTTTAAATATCCTTGTAGATGATCTTATCGCTCACATTCAAAGGAGGCTTAAAAAAGTAATAGTTGTCAGGATATAATGTGGCTTCCATTATTTAGTCATATGGTGCCACTGAACAGTTCTCACTTACCTGCTGGTGCTACAACACGTTAAACTTAAATGTTTGAGAAAACAAACAAACAAATGTACTTGTTGCTAAAAATAATACCATTGGTCATGACTGCTGATGTTCCATTGACAACTGTGTAAAATTATCTACTCTAAAATCTACCTCACCTGGTGCTGGAAAAACTGACAGGTTCAAAGGTCTGGAGTAAACCAAGAGATAAAAGTGTCCAACAAATGTGGGAGGCACTGTATCCTGCCCTGACCTTTGGTCACTTCTTATGCCCATGGCCATCAGTAACACCTGTGTGGCCTCATCTTCCCATCGCTCTTCTCCCCCTGCCCTTGTTCACCTCATCACTCCCTATCTCTCCTCTGCCTGCCCTTGTCCACCCCATCCCTGCCTCTCTCGCTCCATCTCTCCTTGTGTCACACATCATTTGTCAGTAATCCATTTATAACACTGCTACAGCCTCTCCACACCTCTCCAGTCTGTCTTGGATCGTACAAAAACCCCGACTTTTTCTTCTATCGTTCTTCCCAGGATCTGATTCAGCTTTTTTCTTCCTTCACTATCTCACTAACACACTAGGCACTTTACAGACACTTTTATTTCTTTACTCCATCACTCAGTGCCACCTAGGATAATCATCAAAACGATCCAGTTTTCAAAATAGCACATTTTGTCTGTGTCAAAATATTTAGCATGCAAATGTCTTTTAAAGTCATCGTATGTTTTCCATTTTCCCCATCGCAATTGCCTGTTTTGTCCATACCCCCAAAACTTTTTTTTTTACAAGTGTATTCAAATTGTTAATTGCTCCTATTGCTCTTATTTGAACCATTTTAATGAAAAAAATAAAACCACCGGGAGGAGTTAAAGGAGAGAACAGGCTAG
The DNA here is from genome assembly GCA_017165825.1 of Hepsetus odoe. Taxonomy (NCBI): domain Eukaryota; kingdom Metazoa; phylum Chordata; class Actinopteri; order Characiformes; family Hepsetidae; genus Hepsetus; species Hepsetus odoe. The sequence goes on along the minus strand of CM029379.1, from coordinate 22,076,777 downwards.
CGTGGGAGGAGGAAAGAGGAGGAAAAAGAGGCATAAAGCAATTTCAGGGAGTTTCTGCATGTTCCCTGGGAGCTCCCACATCACCTGTGTGGTTGAGCCAATTAAAGCTTCCTTACTCTTGCTTCAGCAATGTACATGAGTTATGTAAAAGTTTCTTCCCCCTCGCTTTCTTTTGCCTTCACTCTTTCTCTTTCTCTCTTTTTGCTCATAACACTCTATGTCTTTATGTTTCTTTATTCACAAGAAGGATGCAATTTAGTAGTGTCTGGAGAGGCAAGGAGAGAAAGAGGTTTGCTCAGACAGAGAGCGGGTTGGTGCTTGCATACGGTTTAATCACCCGTTTGCACATCATCAACAATCATTAAAGGGCACCTTCTGTTTTTAAGTCCTGTGCTGAACAGGCTTGCTGCTCTTCTGAGGAATGGGCCAAGTGATTAGAGGCAGCAGACCAGGGGCAGCTGCCTTTCACAGTCTGCTCAGAGAGAACTGGGGATGCGTTTAGGGGCAATGAGACATTTACTACTCAGTCAAGTTGAAAGGTGGGATTGTGCTTCACTCAGAGCTCATTCATCTGACCGGGGTAGGTGTATATGAGCTGTCACATATCTATAGGACATGTAAGCATGTGGGAGTCCTCTGTGTGAGAACATGCTGTGTTTGTCTAGCTGGATGCTGGAAGAACTGGACAGGTGAAGGTCTGACAGTGCTTGTGTGTGCGATTAATTCAGGCATGATCCCTGAGGAGCGCTCCTTCTTCGCTCCACTGGCCAACACAAAAAAGAAACAAGGCCTGCTGCTAAGACAACAGGCGAGTAACAAATTGAGCTAAAGGTCAATCATCCCGTTCTCCCCTGACTCCAATTACCCCCCTCATTTAAATGTCACCGAGTCTGTATGTAAAACATTACGGATTCCACCTGCTTTCACAACAAAAATGGCTTCATACTCAAGATGTAACAAATCAACACTCATAATGGCTCACTTGCTGTTATCACACGACTGCTTCTGATAGCTGCAGTGGTTGTTGTTTACATGGATGAACCAACTGGATAAAAACAAAGTTCCTTTTATCAGACGGAACGGCCATTTTGTAATATAGCCAATTTCTAAATTGTTACATAATTACTGTACCGATAAGCTACTGTTCACTTAGCATTTGTAGTCTGAAGAGCTTGCTCTTACCGCCTAATGTCTTTGAACATAAGAACCTGGCCAACATTACTTGAAAAGGCTTGTGTTGTTTATCACTTCTCCTCCAATATCACAGAGAAACACTGGGCATCAGAAAATTCAGCCCTGTCCATGTCTAGGCCTACAAACTGCACTTAGGGTTTTAATTAATAGACAAACAGGATTAGACTGCCAAGACCCTTAATCAGACTGAATGGGAGAGCAGAAGAGTGCCCTACTAATATATTCATATTCCAATAAATAAACAAATAAAAATGAAAAACAGACAACAGTTTGGAGCACCAGTCCCCACTGTACATGCAAGGAGCAGAGACAGGCTGAAAATGGAACAGCAGGGGAAAGAAACTCACAAGCCGAATTAAAAAAAGAGCGGCGGAGGCAGACAAGAGAGATTTAGATTTCTATCCTTTACTTGCAGACGTGCCCGTGGAGAGGATCGCACTACAGAGAAAGACGGAGAGAGCGAGACAGAGAAAGAGACAGTAGGAAAGGGGAAATGGATGAAGGAGGAAGGGGAAAGGCACGTGACAGGTTGCATTTGACTAATAATTCAGAGTATCTTTGGAGGCTGAGCGTACTTTATTTAAAAAGTTGAAAAAAGGGATCCAGTGAATTGTTAGACGCAAAAGGAGCGAAACCACATCCATCCACATCTAAAACAACCACTATGGCAAAAGAAATTTGATTACAGTAGACTTTCGTTCCTGCTATCAGAACTTTATATTCCATGACCACCTGAACAATGTTTTTGAAACTATGTAATCGTTTTGCTTCTAAAAAGAACTGTAAAGGAAGCCTTTCTCAACCTCTCTGTGTAAGTCATGTCTTGTGCTGCTTGGTGCAGTGGCGGGTGTTGGTGGTGAACTAACTCTGTGCACGCTGTAGTGGCCTGGCATTGCTCAGTGTGGCAAAACCTTCATGCTAAGCTCTGGGGAATTAATTAGAAGGCCAGGCAAGCATGGTGACAGCTGCTGAAGAGACACAGCTGACCTGGGAACTAGACAGGTTTAACACAAGAGGTGGAAAAATAGGAGCGATCTGGAGAGGCAGTGCTGAGGGAGAAAAAATAAAAAGACAGAAAGTGTTAGAAGAGACCAGGTACTGGTCGAGGAGTGGCGTGAACACAGGCGATGACAGGCCTGTAATGTTGTTCTGTTTGGCAGCAGGATATCTTGTTAAATGTGAGACGAGAGGGGAAAAATGGCAGGCCGTGCTGGACATTTTAAATTAAGTGGGCGTAGCGTGGAATGAGTTCCTCTCTTAGTTGTGAAAGTCTTTCATTTGCTTTCTTCCTCTTGGTTTCTTTCAGTTCGTTCAGAGCTCAGGCTTTTTCACAGTTTTAATGATTTTCAGTTTTCTCTCTCTGTTTCTTCGGCACTGACTTACCTAAGTACAATATTCATTCTTCTTTTTTTTCTTTTAAACATCAAAAGCTCAGCACAGAAGCCTGAACTTTACCAGCACAAAGGGGAGGTGGTGAGAGAAAGGAAAAATAGATGAAGGGCATGAAAACAGTTTTACATAACCCAAGTATGCTGCAATGGCAAGGCGGAGGAAAACTAATTGGCTCAGCAACAACAGTGATATTGAATCGTTCAAGAGTATATAGACACCATCCAAATATGCTTTTCTTCCCTTGGCTCTCATCCTCCCCTTCCATCTGCCCTCCTTACTTTTGCCATCTTCTAAACCTTTAAAGCCCAACTTACTTCAGGCCTTGGCTTATGCCGTTTCCTCACCTGAGGCCAAATGCATTGCGATTAGAAATTTCAGAGAATACTGTCACAGCCTAATAAAGCATCAAAGGCAGAGGCAATTTGGCTTGCTTGAAGAAAGAAAGAGGCAAAAGGATGGAGAGATACCTCATCTGTTGGTTTGGGATTTTTAAATCACTCCTAAATTGCTTCTTCGATTCAGCAGCACACACACAGCTGCAATTATTGCTTAACACTGTCCTTGATTGGTTAGTACTAATTAGGAATACAGGGAACTGCTCTGATTGCTTTAGACTCACTGAAGATGGCCGAAAGATCAAGATACATCTCAAGTGTAAAGATGGGAGAAACTGCAGAAAACCGCAGTTGCAGATGCAAGCTTGAGTAACTTCTGTTTTTGCAGCTAATCCAAAACCTTCAGTGGCAAGAATAAATGAATGCAACGTCAACAGTTAAGCACAACACCAGCCACAAGATCTCTCAAATGGAACTGGATACAATTTCAAAATGTAGTGTACAGCGGCAGAGAGAAGCCATGATACTGTTTTTGGAAGAGCTTTTCTGCATCTGGAACCGTTGTGTAAATTCACAAGCGTTGTGGGCTCTCTCAGCCACCACAGTTTGGTGATCATTAGAATGGTAATTTTCAATACTGATGTAAAAAAGCTTTAGTTACATAATGAGTTTATAAATGTATACATTTATTGAGTGCTTTAAGCAATCTGAAGCATCCAAATTATCAAGGGTTTAACAATGTTTTAACACATCTTAATGCCCAGTGTAATTGCTATATAACATTTTATACACCTTGTAAAGTCTCAGTATGTTCAACTATCATTTCTAGGTTGAGTTAACAAGGACATAAAACAACTGCCTTCCACTGCACGTTATTTTTTTTTTTACTTTTTCAGTGACAAGTTAGCTTGATTTAGGGGAACCTATCTGTTTAAATTTTTGAAGGAACACTGGAGACTTTTCCTAAGAATCCTTTCCGCTTCTGCTACCAATGTGAGTTAATGTGAAAGTGGCCTCTCTGACTAAAAATACACCCCATTTCTGAATACCGCTGCCTGGGCTTAAAGGTCGCAGCTAGCAACGCTTAATGAAAATATTACACATTAGCACACTCCTCAGTGTCCTCTAATTACACTGCCGCAAACGAGGCAGCGGCTAACGACCTGAAAAACCCTTGTTAAGGTTTGAGAGGCCTTGCGGATGTACTATCGGATGTATTACATTGTCTCTTTTTGCTGGCAGTCACTTGTTGGGCATTCGTCACCCTGTTGGAGAGAGAGGGCATGCCCCAAACTATTCCTTTGTCCTTTACACGTCCACAGCAAATAGATATTTTTTTATGCTAGGCATACATGATGAAAAGTATTAACATTATAATACTGTTACATCAAAGGTATTCTGACATTTATCCATTCTGATATATATTATGTTTTTATGTACTGGGGCTGAAATAGGGGGGTTGAACTGAATTTAGTAATAAAATCCACAAAGCTACATGCTTCAGGAATAAGAAAAACACATGATTAGTCTCACTTTCTCTTCAGTTTAGTCTCCCTCTTTCACTACTATGTCATTGCAGTACATGGTGAATCCTCACTTCATCTGCATGCAGATTGCACATAGCTGAGCAGGCCTTGGTGAAAATAAGACAACAGAAGATGGCCCAGTAACATGGCTTTGCAACAGAGCTGCCACCATACATAAACTTGTACATCGAATACAGACATTTAAAGAACTCACAGAAACAGACACACGAATACTGATAGCAGACCTTTCCCTTCTCTCTGTATATATATTCCAGGCTTGTTGCATGACCCAGATGATAATAAATTATACATTATGTCTCAGAATAAGATCTTGCTTTTCTCTCTGAGCTGTAACTAATGGTTATATGTATAATCAATTCATTTGATCAACTAATTAATTTAATCTGCCCCATTATTTAAAGTTATTTTATAACTGGGTAACTAATTTACATTCACCACTCATCCCTGCAACCCTATATCTTCCTATCCTCTCTCCAAATGATGGCAATCCATTTGGCTCCCCCTACCTGTTTGTGCAATTCAAGTCTATGCTGAAGGGGAGAGGAGGAATCCAGAATATTGCCAGGATCTTATCTAATGTTGGAGTCTGACAGGTAATTATTGAGAGAGGAAGACAGTGTCAGGTCCAGGTCACAGCCTGCAGCAATTACAAAAGGTATTTTTTTATACTGACCTAAGGTCAGCCTTTTCCACTGAAAATCACACCACGGAGAGCTACAAGAAAAAACAACAAAAGTTGATCTTAAGCTAAACAAGCTTAAACAAAATTGAGAAAGTTTTTATCTAAAGAACATTGGATCATATCAATGTGATGGCAGCACAGAAACTGAGAAACAGTTTATGCTGTGTCCTTCTAAAGAGCTCAGCTTGCTCTTTTAAAATGGGGTAAGTCCCAGTGACATGCACACATATAACATTATGACCAATAGCAACTGGCTATTGGATTATAAAAATATCACATGCTTGGTGTAAAGGCAATGCATGTGATCCAGAAGATGTTAGATGCTATCCCAGTATATATCAACCAGAAATGAGTTCTCCAGGATCTGACACTTCTCTGGATTAAGACAACACAGCTGAATATGAGGAAAGGGAAAGATGAAAGGTAGAAAATAAAAGACACCAAGGAATGGATTACTGGACACTTTGGTGGAGGCCTGAGCTGCAGACATTAATCACTGGAGGAAAGAATTGTTTTCTCTCAGCGGTGTGTCAGGAACAAAAAATAAAACTTCCAATGTGTGGAGTGGAGCGAGGAGGGTAATGTAGTGTGACATTCTCTTCATATCACCCAGCTAGAGGTCACCTACCCTCCACTGAGGGGAGCAGAAAAAGGAGATAGCAAGGTGGGGGAGTGATATGCAAGGTGGGGGAGTGATATCAGTCCCTTCATGATCAGCTTTCTTTTACATTTCTTTTACAATCTGCTTGTACTTCATCTTTTGGACTAGATTCAGACTAGATTTAGGTTTATCTGTTTGCTTTACCATGCAGTCCTGGTTCTAAGATCACTTTTGTCACTGCAATTTAATAGCTTTTCAATTCTGATTCCTAGCAAAAACTCTGATCAGACTTAATGCAATTTACCTGTACATACGAAAACAATGTTGGGTGCTGCTCTGGACCATATAAGAGAGATGAAAATATAAAAGGGGATGAAATATAAAAAGGGATGTTGGAGCTGAAGTTTAAGTAGTGAAATGGAGCAGCGGGAGAACAACTCACTCAAATTCCACTTAGGAATGCAAGAATGAATAAACCTCGCACTATAGAGTTTCAATTATCATTCACCATTAGGGGAGTCAATCGTGTAGTTGGAGCAAAATGGCCAAGAAGCTGACCTTCCTGTGGATTTCAGCCCGACAGGCATTTGCAGAAGCCACAAGAAAATAGAGAATTTCAGCAGTACAGAGATTCTGGTTCAGGAAGGCAGACCAGTGCCTGTAAGTGATGTATCAACAGGGGAGAATGGCTATTGTCTGCTGCAGTGGCAATCAGGCCCCAGCGCCAGAGGGAGAGATTTCAGAGGTCAGGCACAAATTTCAGGAAAGAAAGACTCTCTGATGGTATAATCTCACCTCATTGTTATGGTAATAATAGTCACCTTGCCTACAAGAAAGAAGGATTTTTTTTTTTTACCTTCCAATTTTTAGATCAGGAAAAGGAGTGGCAAAAAAAAGATAAATATGGCACGAAGACTCACTTAATGTTTAATAATCCTCAATTCAAAATACATATGTTGTAATTTATGAAACGCATAAATTACAATATATTTCATTTTCATAGGGGCCGAATCTCCAAAAAACAGTACTGTGCAAAAGTTTTAGGCAGGTGTGAAAAAATGCTGTAAACAAAGAATGCTTTCAGACATATAAATAATGATTGTTTATTTTTATCAATTTACAAAATGCAAAGTGAGTGAACAAAACAAAAATCTAAATCAAATCCATATTTGGTGTTACCACCTTTTGCCTTCAAACCAGCATCAATTCTTCTGACCCCCACAGAGCCCTGATCTCAACATCATCAAGTTCTTCTGGGATTACATGAGGAGACAGAAGGATGTGAGGAAGCCTACATCCACAGAAAATCTGTGGTTAGTTCTCCAAGATGTTTGGAACAACCTACCAGCCGAGTTCCTTCAAAAACTGTGTGCAAGTGTACCTAGAAGAATTTATGCTGTTTTGAAGGCAAAGGGTGGTCACACCAAATATTGATTTGATTTAGATTTCTCTTTCGTTCATTCACTGCATTTTGTTGATTGATGAAAATAAATAATTAACAATTCTTTGTTTACAGTATTTTTTCCACACCTGCCTAAAACTAGGAATTCAGAGGTTTTGCAAGTAGTCATGTGTTTCTCTCTACAGGATCACCCAGTATGAATGATACATCGAGACAACAATGAGTGCTTACTCCACCCCATGTGCAGTAACCATAGAGAAGGAGCAGCTCCACAAATCACAGACGTCCTTAAGTGTGTCTACCGCCCCCAGAGGCAAACGCTCCTGGGCGGCTGTAAAGAATCCTGGCGGCCTGCCTCCCGAGGGCGTTCATCACAGCGATGCCGCAATAAAGTGAGGCAAAAACAGAGAGAGAAAGTGAGAGAGAGAGAGAGAGAGAGTGAGAGAGAGAGAGTAAATCACATGTGGAGGGCAGCAGACCCAGACATGCACATGGCTCCAGGTGCAGACAGAATCGTCTCTCTGTGAGAGATTGTGAGAGGTTACCGGTATCAGCGCTTTCAGAGGGAGGGGTGCTAGTAATTTAGAGTAAGTGTAATTAGCACTGAAAACCATTCATTAAGTATGTGCTAAATATGTCAGCGGAAAGCTGTGGGATGAATCAGGTTGTGGACCAAACTTCCCTGGAATGAGAAGAAAAGCGTACTCTGCACAGCATAAACCAAGTGATAAAATTCATTGAAATTATTTTTATATCAGGTCACAAAGTTTTGCATGTTATGTTCCCATTTTATCTCAAAAATGGCAGCTTTAATTTATATAAATGAAAGACTGTATTCAAGCTAATGTACCATTTTGAGTGATCCATTCATCATGAAGTGTGAACACTGTGAAAAAAAAAACAAAACATTACAAGGGCTTGAAATGACAGTAAAGATATAACAGTATGGAGAGCTAGAAAATTCTGACAGAATGAAAAATGTCTAGGTCTGGAAGACATAGGATGGATACTAAAGAGAAAAGGAAATGGACATGATTTGAAGTCTGTATTTCATTCTTTACAGTAATTGAGAGAGTGGAGATGGAGTTCAAGTGTTCAAGTGCCAAACCACCTGCAAAACCCATCAGATATCCATTCAGAACACAGCAGTTCATATTGAACCCATTATGGAGAAAGTCCTATCCAAGTATGCAATGTGTGTGTGTGTGTGTGTGTGTGTGTGTGTGATTGAGAGAGAGAGAGAGAGAGAGAGAGAGAGAGAGAGAGAGAGAGAGAGAAGAAGATGAGAGAAAGAGAGAGAGAGAGAGAGAGAGAGAGAGAGAGAGAGAGAGAGAGAGAGAGAGAGAGAGAGCGGGAGGGAGAGAGAGTTATCAAACTGTTCGGGCAAAATTTTATAGCAACCATCTCCACTGTCCTGCTAATGAACAAATAATGTGCTGTGGCATCAGGTTTTTGCCTCTAGCTCAGCACACGAAACCAACAGAACCTACCAAATAATTAAAGTGAGCAAATTTAAATCTTGCCTCCCTTAAGGGGGCAAATGTTAAACTTAGTTTCCTTTGTTTAACGAGGAGGAGTGCTTAACTGTTTCTAATTAGCAGATGCCGCAGAGCTCGACTTTTTTAAGCCACAACAAATAGGTTGAGAATGTCACAACAATGCACCGTGGAAATACATTGCTTCCTTCTGGGATTAGCATGCACTCTTCAGAATCTGTTTATATGGATTAAGAGAAAATAATAAAAGCCTGACCTGGAATCAGGAGCGTAATTATATATATCATCTTATTAGAACACTATATTCCCGAAACTAATTTGGTTCATTTTGAATTTGTGATCTATGTCTCAGCTGAATAATGTTTCGGTGTTAATAGCTCCCAACTTCACAAAGGTGTGACAGATGAAAATAGCTGAGATTAATTATCAGCGATCATTTTTAGAGCATTGAAGATGAACGCACGATATGTTGCGTCTTGGTTCAGTTTTCATTTGTTTCAGACGGCATCATTAAATTGACAGCGCATTATCCAAATGCTGGACATACTGTTAAATTCGGGTGTGTGATGTCTGGTAACTTTGTTAAAAATAATCTATTAGTCAGGCTCATCTCTTAATTTCCTAACAACCATTTTAAACACGAACATTCACATGACTATAATATAACATTTATCACAACGAACCATAGAAGGAAATTGGCATACCTTTCTCTGCATTGTGGATTTGCTTAAATTAAATGTGCCATTATAAAGTATTATCAGCTGGGAATGCACAGCAGCCAGATTAAAAAAATAAAATACCGAGAGCGAGAGAGAGCTGACATTAGGAGAAGTGACAGCTCAGTGGCCAGAAACCTTGGCTAGAGTTCAACAGTTCATAAGTTTGATCTCAAATGAAAGCCACTGTCATTTTGCCCTTGAGCGAGGCACTTAACCCTGAGTTACTCCAGGGCAATGAGTTGTTTTTTCTCAGGCCTCTAGGACAGGCTCACTCTACATGCTGGAGTGTCTGCAGTACTGATATTTTTTAAATCGCTGTTTCATGCATTATGTCAGAGATATGCTGTTTATAAATCATTAGTGAATTTGAATGTTATAGATAGCATATCACTGTACAATATAGAGCAATGTGAAGTGACAACCCTTGTCATTGTGAGATACACAGCACAGCACAGAAAACGAAATTGGACTTCTGCATTTAACCCATGCAAACACCACTGCAGCAGTGGGCAGCTATTGAAAGCACCCAGGGAGCAGTGACAAGGATGGTACCTTGCTCAAGGGTACCTCAGGGCAACCTACTGGTGAAGGAATCGAACCCACAATCTTCTGATGCGGGAGCAGCACTAGCCACTAGGCCACCGCTGCACACCGTAGCCTGAAGTCTTATTCTAGTGCATTACATCGAGCTGAGAACTAATGCAACGTACTGAATTGGCTTTCTTACTGAGGGACTACCAGCAGCCTGTAACAAACTCAGTAGCATAACCTGCCTAGAGAGAAACTATACTGGCCACTTCTCTTCCTTCATCCATCTTCCTTTCCCCTGACAGGGTCAGCCAGAGAGGCTTGTACATACCAAGTAAATATTGACCTTCCCGCCCATCCATTCCCACTGAGACCTGCCTGGCAAATTGACCCCTGCTATCATTTAGAGAAGAAATATGAAAAAGATATAGACCTTCCTGGCCGACATTTACCTCATAATATATTTTTCCAAAAGTTTGAGTAAGCTAGTGATCTGAGAGCTATTTCTGTTCCATGTTCCAAGGTCAAATCTCTTTCAGTACACACACACATATAGCAATTTTATTTAACTTGAATATTTTATTAATATTTAAAATTTTATTTAGAATATATTAATATAGTTTTCATCTAAAACAATGTTTGCCTTATATATGCCAAAAAAGTGGTATTTCTTACCTTGATCAGAAAAACTGCAATTGTCATGTATTATAGTTAATTCTATTTGTAAAGTTCAATACAATGAAACTATATTACAGTGTATTTCACTTTTTTTGCAAGTTTGGAAGCCGAGCGATAGATTAGTAGAGATTAGATTAGGAAGGAAATTTGAGCTATGGATAATGTGAAGGAATGACCCTAGGGCTGGACTTCTGCTGGAACTCAAAAACCCAGTTACTGATTATCCTATTATACTGGAGATAGGAGGAAATGGAGGATGGATATGCCAAAGTAAGTAGGGAAGAGAGAGAGGGGGAAAGTTACTTCCAACTTTGTATTTTTGAGACATTTATCATATTTATCAAGTATATCATTCTGCTGGGTGAAATCTCTCTTTTCTGTGTCTTTGGTTAGACACTTCGGATCGGGAGTATTTTATATGCCAGCGGAACAGTTAGAGCAGATGGATCACAGAAACAGTAAGGGTTTATGTGCATTTACATTTATTTTTTGCTCGGTTTGACATTTATGTGTGCGTTTCTTGCGTATGCATGACTGTACATGCAAAAGAGGGAGAGTGAGAGAGAGGGGAAGTACAAAAGAATGAATTGGGAAACATAAAGCTTTAGGAGCCTATATCAGGATGATGAGTGCATTTGTGTTTGGCTTTACAGTAATGTTAGCAGCTGCCTGCATGTGTGTGTGATAGATATAATAATATGCATTTTCTAGATTGTTCTCTCAGTCTTGCTGCACTTCACATCAGTTCCAAAGCAGCACAGCCTGGAGGAACGGGGTGGATAAATGGGCGATTCTGCTGTGATGTGTAGCCTGTAATCTATGGCAGGAGCTCTCCCACTGACAAACGATAATTGAAACGCATGAATCACAGAGAACGGCGTGAAGCAGACTTCTAGAATCCTCCGCACCTGCTTTCAGCTCCAGTCCCCACTGAGACAGGTCGCCCTGCCTACCAGAGAGTGAAGCCAAGCGAATATTCCCACCAGCAACCATCTGTAAACAGCTCAATTCTACACAGGCATACAAACATGCAATAGACACACATATACACACACACAAATCCTTGCAGCGAAATCATGGCAGTGAGTAAAACTGCATGTCAGGTGTGTGTAATTGCGTTTAATGGTTTACTGTACAGTTATTACAGCAGACCTTATGATAGCAGTCTGGAATATTAGTTGAAAACAAAGACATATTTTTCTCCGTGCGTATATTTATGATGAAACTGGTCTTAGTTACTAATGAAAGGTGGCATTTTGAACGTCATACTTCAAATATCCATCAAATCAGAAGAAATCCCTAGAAAGAGTAACGACTACACAAAAGCATTCACACACACTCATGTTTAAACACATAGGCATGTGCACAAGCCTCACAACCCTGACACTGACTGCTGGCCTTATTGTCCTGAGGTTAAAGGTTGTAATCGGACCCATCTGTCCTGCAGCTGACTGCTTTGTTGTGTTTTTATTTTTTTCTCGTTTAAATTGTGGTGCATCCAGGCTGAATCGCGCCATTGAGGCCGAATGCCTTCCTAAACAGCAACAGCCTGTGGCACGGAGACATATTTCGCCAGCTGAGCTGAGCAGACGTGGGAATACAGCAACAACAAGAAAACAAGAGCCGAAACATCATCTGTTGTATGGCTCCTACGTTAAAATCTGCTGAAGGAGTAGCCTATTCGAGCATGAGGAACACACATCCATTAGATGATCTCTGTGTTAGAAAACAGCAACAAGAATGGAGATGCTCAAAGATGAATACTCAGGAAAAGGCAAGAAAAAATCCTGAGTAGCTTCTAAGGCTAACTCTCTTAGCTCAGTGGGTGTGGGTACGTGGAAGAGGGGAGGGGCCGTTTTTCAAAGCTGCACCCATGCATAATCTAAAAGACGTTGTTTATTAATGTGAGAGGGTCCCAGTGGCAGCAGAAAGCAGCGTGCAGTCCCGCGCAGCAGCACTTTAATATCAACCCTGATTAATAATTAACACAGTGCTTGCATCAGCCCCGCACTCGCAGAAGCTTTGGACCCAGTCTCTCAGGCTGTCACAGCGGCTCAACTTTCAACACAGGAAGAAGAAAAGAGGTAGAAGAAAAGGGACCTAAATAAAAAAAAAGATCTGCAATCTCCTGGCTGCTCATTGGTGTGTTTGTGTGATGGACAGAAGAAGGGCTTTTCTCCATTAGAAGAAGAAACCCCAGTAAACTGAATTATTAAATGAACAATCTGCCAAAGTCAGATCACTTTAAAAATAAATAAATAAATAAATAAATCTCTCCTCTGGACATGTCCAAACCAACACAACCTTGCTTCTTTAACTTTGTCTTTTAAATGTCTAACCTGAGCTGTCCCTCTAATATACTAATTTCTAATCCTGTCCATCCTCGTCACACCCAACGAAAATCTCAGCATCTTTAACTCTGACACCTCCAGCTCCGCCTCTTGTTTTTTCGCCAGTGCCACCGTCTCCAACCCGTACAGCATAGCTGGTCTCACTACTGTCCTGTTAACCCTCCCTTTTACTCTGCTGGTACCCGTCTGTCACAAATCACTCCAGCCACTCTTCTCCACCCATTCCAACCTGCCTGCGCTCTCTTCTTCATCTTTCTTCCATTACTCTGAACTGTTGATCCCAAGTATTTCAACTCCTCCACCTTTATCACCTCTATTCCCTGCATCCTAACCACTCCACTTTCCTTCCTTTCATTCACACTCATGTATTCTGTCTTTGACCTACTCACTTTCATTCCTCTCCTCTCTAGAGCATATTTCCATCTCTCCAGGTTCTCCTCAAGCTGCTCCTTACTCTCGCTACAGGTCACATTATCATCAGCAAACATCATCGTCCACGGAGACTCCTGTCTAACCTCGTCCATCAATCTGTCCATTAATATTGCAAACAAGAATGGGCTCAGCGCTGATCCTTGATGTAATCCAGCCTCTATCTTAAGTGCATCTGTCACTCTTACTGCAGATCTCACCACTGTCTTACTGCCCTCATACATATCCTAAACTACTCTCACATACTTTTCTGCCACTCCTGACTTCCTCATACAAAACCACAAATCCTCTCTAGGCACCATGTCATATGCTTTCTCCAAGTCCACTAAGGCACAATGCCTTCTCTGACCTTCTCTGAACTTTTCCCTCAGAGCAAACATTGCTTCTGTAGTTTTATGCTCTTTCTTGGCATAAAACCATACTGCGGTTCACTAATCCTCACCTCTTTTCTTAACCTAGCTTCCAATACTGTTTCCCATAACATCATGCTGTGGCTGATCAACTTTATCCCTCTATAGCTGCTCTGTGCATCACTCTTATTCTTGAAAAATCCTCTCACTTTTCAAAATTGTATTAAACTGCCATCTCTCCTAAACACCTACATGCTTCCACCGGTATGTAATCCGGACCTACAGCCTTTCCATTCTTCATCCTTTTCATCGCTGCCCTTACTTCCATCTTGCTTATTTGCTGCACATCCTGGTTCACTATTCTCTCTCTCTCTCTCTCATTTTCTTCATTCATCAGCCCCTCAAAGTTCTCCTTCCATCTGCTCAACACGCTCTGTTCACCTGTGAGGACGTTTCCATTTCTATCCTTAATCACCCTGACCTGCTGGCGTTTCATAAGCACTAACAACATTCATCATCACACCTTCAACTTCCAGCTTCAGAGTCATCACCTTGTTTTACACCCTCTCAAAACACTCTCCACATACTCTTCCTTCAGGATAACACCTACCCCATTCCTCCTTCCATCCACACCATGATAAAACAATTTAAACCCTCCTCCAATACACCTGCCCTTACTACCCTTCCATCTAGTCTCTTGCACACAGAAAATTTCAACCTTCCTTCTTTCCATCATATCAGCTAATTCTCTACCTTTACCAGCCATGCTGCCAACACTGAAAGTTCCTACCCTCATTTCCTCTCTCCTCCCCTTCTTTCTCTCCTCCTCCCTCTGGACATGCCTTCCATCCTCCTCTTCTTCTTCTCCTTTGGCCAACAGTAGTCCAATTTCCAGTACTGATGGCAGTCGTTGTTAACCCGGGCCTCGACCGATCTGGTATGGGAGTCTGTTTCATTGTCTGTGTATTGATTTGGCAAAGTTTTACACCGGATGCCCTTCCTGATGAAACCCTCCCCATTTATCCGGGCTTGGGACTGGCACCAAGAAATACACTGGCTTCTGCATTCCTAGTAGCAGAGTCTGAGAGCCATTATATAAATCAACATACTAAGAAGAGAAGAATAATAATTTATTATTATTATTATTATTATTATTAAGACTAAATATAAACAGCACAGCTAAACAAAACCATCTAGAGTAACTGACCTGTCTTTTCTAAAAATATTTTAATAAAATAAAAAGGAACAGTTTCTGGTAAAACATGTAAACCTTTGTGTAGTGAAAATATAAATATTACATTAAATAAATATTTATAATAAAATACATTGCTGTATATGATACGCTGGATGTTTAATATATGCATATGGACAGTGCTTTGGACTTTGAGCTCATGACATTAAAAGGTAGCTTCTTCAGTTGTTCTGGTCAGTGTTTTTAATTCAAGATAAGAATACATATGTTACATATACTCAAATTTTTGTGAATGTGAGCCTTCTGGAGCTACCACTAAAGGCAATAGAACGATATTGGTTGTGTGGTAATTTTATGGTCTTCTTCTCTACAAGTAAGGTGACAAGCTGATAAAAAAAAGATAGCCTCTTTCATTTCCCTGGGGCTCTGGCCTTCATATTTATGATTACTTTGATGAAGTCTGAATGACTATTATTGTATTACAATTATGTTCAGTTTATAACAAAGATAAAAGCATAGTTCATTCATTTACCCAGTTCGTATGCAGAGTGAATAGTAGAATTTTAAGAGTTTTATTTTTTAATGAATTAATTCAATTTAGAAGAAATGTAATTTTGTTAAACCATATAATTGACTTTGAAATGTAGGATTTTACATGTTATGTTCTGCTAAAAGGTTTCTATTGTTCTCTCATGGTTAGCATTGCCTTTTTTATGTACAGTAATATTTTGATGTTCACCTCTGAAAAATCTAGATGAAATCGTAGTCATTAAAGTCTTTTTGCCAAATCACTTACCCTTTGTAGACTAATGGCATGTTTTAACACTTAACTCTGCAGTGCTATTGGCTGACATGGCAGTCAATTCAGGCAACAGTCAAAAATCCATTTAATCAGGTTGGATGTTATATGCTAAAGCCATTCTTTTTATTTATTTTAATTTAGCTCCTTTGACTGCATGTATCAATCTTGCTTTGCTATATTTATGGTTGGTAAGTTATTAAAACGTAAAAAGATTCATCAAGAAAGCCAATACAGCTATAAATCCCATATAAAAAAAGAGACTAAAGCCACTCATCATGAGTCACTTGTGCTGCTCGCAAGTCACACCCACCAAATTTGTTCGAAGCTAAAGACTGGAGCTAACAAAGTGAGGTAGCTGTTATTGATTTGTTTCGTAACTGTACGGCAAAGACACATTAGAATGCCGACTGCAAGTCAGTTTATAGTCTTCACTGAGCCATGTGACAATTTAAAATCACTGAAAATCAAAGGCCTTCAGTTTTCTTTTTTTTTCTTTTTTTTTTATTATTACACACAGAAACCACTGACCACAGTGCTGTTTACTAGAAAGAATACTAGCTCATATAATATTCTTAATTGACAATGAGGCAAGATTTACACTAAGGGTTACTTTTGTATTTATTTGTCCATAGATCAGTGGCTTGGCTAACGTTCATGATTGATTAAGCAATGCAGGGACTTACAATGGTTGTATGGTGTATAAAGCATTCTGGGTACTTTAATGTGAGAACAATTATGATTTATAACATAAAATATTGAATTCTGCCAAACCCAGAATGCTGAAGGCTCCAGCACTATCATGAAAAATTACAATATTGATGTAGTGACCCTTTAAAACTCAAACCTGCAACCCACAAGCTCAGATTTTACTCTTAAAAACATTGTAAATATATAATGGGTTTGAAAACACTTGAAAGCTGCATTGAATTTTCAATGCTCAAGACTAGAATATATACTACTGGAAGATATTTGTCTTCAATTGTCATCCCATGTGTACAATAAAGGCACACAAACCACACAAGGTACTAATGCTCCTTTCTTAGTAGGTCAGCCTTTTAAATATGTGAGCACTACATGACTGCATGTAACCTGTGCTGAACGAGTGAAGTCAATTATCTGGGTATTAGACAGTCTGTTGCTAAAGAAAGCAGTCGCTTTAGATACGGCAATTCCATCATACAGCCTGAGAGGATGACAATGAGGAAGTGATGGAGTCTTGATGTTGTTGTAAGTGTCGTGTTATAAAGCTAGGTCGAGCAGCAGAAGGCATTAGCAAACACGGCTTGAGTTATGATTCACTCTATTTCAATATGCCATTACGTCTTTCACACATCAATCTCACAGCCTATTGATGGAGCGCCGCCATTATTATATTTTCATACCAGAGTGTATGTGAGGGTGCCACATTTGTGTGAGTGTGTAGAGGTGCGTGTGAATGTGTGTGCCATCAGTCACAGAAACACAAGGAGTGGGTACCCACGAGCAGCAAGACCGGCTAGGAAGACTGATGTGTCAGTTGCAAAATAATAATAAAAGTCAGGGCACTATTCCCTTAACGACTGAGAGCCTGTTCCTACATAAAAGTAAATTCACCAGAGCCCACCAGGGACGACCCCTGGCAGTCTGTAAACAGCAGGAGAGCTGCTGCTGCCCTCCTCTTATCCTTATTCTTCTCTTTTTGATAGAAAAATGATGAACAGACATTTCTGCTAGGTCAGGCTGCACCATGGCTCGCTGGGACTATGCTTTCAACAACAAGGGTAGAAGAACAGGGCAGCAACACAGAGGAAGTCCGCAGTGACAGAGAGTACAACTTATCATTAGAGATTTATATTTGGATGAGGTTTGTTGGATTTATTATTTATTCTATTAGTAGCTCAGTTGAAGCTTGGATATCACTTGTGAAAACTGCATTTATTGTTTAAAAGGGAAAACCAAAATGAACACGAGAGACTTGTCTATAGGTGGAAAGCATGCCATTTTGAGGCTTAAAAAACGAGGAATAACACAAAACATCGGGCGTAGCCAATGCTACTCTTCCTAGAGAAGAAGGAAACCACCGGTGTACTGTGCAACAGTAACTGTACCGGTTGGTTACAGAAAACAGCAACAGTTGATGATAACAGTCAGTGACAAGACATCAATCATGCATCAAGACATTGAGCCAAAACATACACCCAATATACATTCATTTACATTTCTGTTCCAATACTTCTGCTCAGCCTTGATTTGTTGGTCGATCTATTTGGGAACATATCTAAATGTAAATGCTAGGAAATAAAAGCTAAAAATCTGATCTCTTATCTCAAATTCATCTTTTGATCTCAAACTGAAATGTCTACAATGCATAGCAGAAACACAATAATTTTGGCTTACGGTGACAATAATTTTGGAGGGGACTGTATATATCAAAAGTCTCAGTATATTCTCCTTTTAACACTAGACAAATGACAATTAAGTGTTCAGACACTAAATTCAGATAAACATAGCTGCGGAGGCTAAAGAATAAAGAAATACACATGTTACCATACTAATTCTATATTATTAAAAAATATTTAAAAAAAATATTAAAATGTGCACCCGGGGTGAAGTTAGTCTCTGTCAGAACTATGGTTTTAATCAAAACTGATCTTTTCTGGACAGGAATGGGAATTGCTGAAGATTAATCACAATGGAAATTTAAAACAGTCATTCCAATAGCACCTAAAGCAGCTGGAACTGGAGTAAAGAAAAATTAGCAAAAATAGCAACAAAATCCCTTCTTTTCCTATACCCCAGACAGAACTTCTGCTAAAAATAAGCACGGAAATCTAAATCTAATATTTACACATATGAATTTAGATGAATCAGAGCTGTTTTAGCACAGCATTCCTTGACCAAACAAAACATACAGCCTTTTGCCAACAATTCAGCTCTCTGTGTTTGTGCTTGAATGGCTTGGCCAGTCGTCTGGGTTTTAAAGGCTTTTGAAGTCAACCAGAGGGACATTTGTTACCTTATAGTATTAAGAATGGTTTGGGGAACGGGCCAGAACTGAATACTGCTTCAAAAAGCTAATACTTCTTATTGTACACCTTGTATCTCAAACCTGTAACTGCTGACAACTTTGCAATGAAGAGCTTATGATTTTTAGAGGGTGTTCGAAAATCTTCTTCCTAAATCTTTAGTATGGCATATTTATACTATGAAAGTGAAAAGAAGTGTGGATAAATGTGAACTAGATATATGCACTTCATTATAAATTAAGTAACAAAGAAAAGTGACTAAATGCTTATTCATTTTATCCATGAGATCAAAATGCTCATAACGCATTGTGAAAAGCATTTTTATGGCTGAAGGGCTCATCTGCTTTCAACTCATCTGCATTGCAAAGGTCAAAATTGCAAAAATAATTAAGCAATGATATGCAGACCTAACAGAAATGGGTTCAGTTGAAGGAGAAGGACTCACATTCTCGCATGAAAGTTTAGTGTCTATTGCACAGAACACTGGAACAATGAAAACAAAGCAGCATGAGCCTCTTGAGTCTGGTTTTAACACAGCCAGACCAACTCTGGCATGCTAATGATCCCTGTTGAATGGCTGAAGCAAGTCCGCGGTCCCCAGGGCATAACTGACCTGGCCCCTTCTGGTGCAGTGGCTGTACCAGGGCCACCATCAAACATGACTCGTAATCACTGTTGGTGTGAAGAAGAACACCAGGGAAAAGGAGGGAAAGAGGAAGCATAATGAGCAATTCTCTAAAGGCCTTTGCCCTTAGCTAAGTTTGCCTAATCAGCACCACTTGCATGATTAGCAGGAGGTTTCCACTTGTAGAGAAATTGCAGCGGCGCTAAAAACCACTTAATTTTCCACTCTTAAATGTCTGTTGCAGTGCAATACCTTCGTTAAAACTCTTTCATTTATAGAGTTGTTTGTGTGTATGGAGTCATTATTCTCATTATCATTTGAAGATTAAGATTTTTAAGCATTTAAGGCTAGCCATCACCAATTATTTAATGTTTCCGCTAACCAAGCCATGTTACCAAGGCAATTCATTTACTGAGATTGACAGAAATTATTTTTCATACAGGCCATTTCCAAATTCAAGTACTTTTTCAAATGTAGCTATAACTGCGGGAAGGAAAAAAAGACATTAAAGATATTCTACATTTAATTTTAATACGCAAACACTGTAGGGCACAGCGCTGGGAAATTTCTGTGATTTTTCAACTGATTTACAATGAAGAAAGTGGTGCTGATTATATGTGAGTATTTGTGTTTCATGCCATAGGCCTCTGTCTGCTGACTTAAACCATGACAAAGATGTCGGACATTACAAAGCGTTATTGCTTAGGGTTCTTAAGCATAAGAATATTGAAAATATACTACTGGTGGGTGTGTTAGTGGAAGTATAGCTTAATTCTGGAAAAAAAAGTTAAGAGCATTATTGCAGCTGCAGTTATGGCAACACTGCAGTCATTAACATACATTGAGGAACATTGTACTAAGAACAAAGAAACTGCCAATCAAGCAATTGTTAATGCAGGCTTTTGATAGTAAAAAAAAGAGACTGTAATAGAGAAACAAACACAAAGAGTGAGAATCAAAGAGAGTTCATGGAAGAAACGTTTCTGGATGGACATTGTCAATGTAGCGACGCACCTTTCTCCCTTGGTTGGTCTACTCTATCATGAAATGTGCATTATGAAATATATATCCAGCACTTGAGACATCCCTCATTTATTTAGATTTAGTTAAGGAATCACCTCGTTGGTCCAAAAAAAAAAAACTTTAGCAATTGGAGCAGACAAAATGAAAGAAATGTGAACAAATATTTTTGTGCGATGGGCTGAAATGTGCCTAAAGATACAAGGTTCTAGATTAAATGGTCCCAACAACTCAGTGTTCAGCATCACCAGTTAACTAATAACCAACCTGATCGTCTGTAATCATCTCTGGAAAGCTGCTGAAAGAGCAGAGAAAAAAAGCTGCATACAGTTACTTGTTATGCTGATGGTGGGTTCAGGAAGCCTTATGGAACTAAACACACACACACTCAGCGGAGGTGGACCCATCTGACCACCCAACTGATAGCACTCTTTGGACTAAGGCTCTGCAACACAAGGACACCTGAAGGATGGTTGCCATGGGTAACACGGCAGAGGTGCATGTGTGTATATATGTGTGTGTGTGTTTGTGTGTGTGTGTGTGTGTGTGTGTGTGTGTGTGTGTGTGTGTGTGTGTGTATGCGTGAGTGGGCGGCTGCATATACCATGCATTTTCTTAATAGCCTTAGAGGTGAGGGATTTTTAAGAGTGAGATGGTGGAAGAAGTTGCAAGAAGCACTGACAATAGGCAGCAGTGTTGTGTGTATGTGTGTGTGTGTATGAGAAAGCACGAATAGGGGTTTATGTGTGTTTCAGGCCGCATCCACTGACAGCAGCAAAACTGGCTCTCACATAGCATAGCAATGAGGCACGGCTAGATGAATAATGCCTGTTACTGCTCACTGCCTGTGATGAACACACACACACACACACACACACACACACACACACACACACACACACACACACACATGCACACACACGGAGCCAGTAGCAAATATTAGCCAAATGCCTAATATGCCCCCTGTGAAGATGTGCAGGTTCTATGAACTATTGTTTTCTTGGTTCTATCTGTCAAACTAACATCACCATGGACACCAGGATCAAAGGCTTCCCAGCCTAACATTGTCCTGAGCATCAAACTTCCTCTGCTGGCTTGCTTGCTTCCTTAAGAGCGTCTTGGTATCATCCCTTCCCCAGATAAACAAAACACGCACCCAGCTGTCCACATGATGTAAATGTGATTCTTTTGCCTGCTCAACTTTTCCTCCAGATTGTGCAAACTAATCCAGGCTGTATTATTACAGGCTATTTTTAAACACAGCTCACTTGACTCGAGAGAAAATTCAATAGTGCATTTCAATACGGCGCACAAAACTAAATATGAGATGGTTTTATGACCATTAGCATCAGACATCTGCTTTACAATGCTAAAAAATTAAAGTTTTGTAAGTTTTGTAAAAAATCAACTTATACTCACACATTGAACGGTTTAGAAGCTGCTAATAAACAAATATTTAAAAAACTGATTACTAGTTATGTAACCACATTGGTCACAGTCTTACAGCACTTATGTCAGGGACATGAAGCCCTCTAAGAATACAACATTGAGTTATACTGCTAACCCTCGCAGGGATACACTGCTGGGAATTTGCACTGTTCTCGTGTACTTATCCTCAAATTCAGAGTCAAATAGTGCTTACAGTCTTATGCACCCACACACAAGCATGCACACGTCTATCATCTATTCAAGGACGTGATACATCTTAGACATGTAATTACTGGAGCTGTCTCAATAATTAATGCAGCCTAATGTGTGAAGTGACACATGCCACCTCTTGTTCCCTTCATGATGTTAGGACACAGAACCTTTTTAAGCTCAAGAGACCTCTGCAAATGGATACAACATCCCAATAGGATCTGTTACAAAATATACACACACATTTATTCAAAAACAGGTCACGCTCTTGCTCGAGAAACACACACTTGTACACATGGGCATCAAGCAATATGCATCGTACAACAGACGTACATCATGCGGTCAGGTGTTCTCTCTCTCTCTCTCTCTCTCTCTCTCTCTCTCTCTCTCTCTCTCTCTCTCTTTCCTGTCATGACAAGGACAACCTAAAACACCCACAGCTAAAATCTCTTGGCCTGCTTCCAAACTATCTAACTAAATAAATAACTTAAAGAAGGTATAGGAATCCAAATGAGGTGGCAGATCATAAATCTAGGAGAGAGATTTCAGGTCAAGCGGGTGCGAAAAGTGCCATGATGAAGGGAGATTATTCCTCTAGTGTCTTTCTCAGGAACAAGATGCAGTCGATCAACTACCCATAAGATTGAGTTAGTAGAAAACTGATGCCATATTTTGCCAACAAAGAATATTTTTGTTGCAAGGAGAGTTTAGTGGATGACATCTTCTAAATATCATGTGACATGATCAGGTAGCTCTTGACAGATAGGCTGCTCAATGAGCCAGTTATTCCAAAAGCAATCCATTCAGATTTTGACTTTCGGAAGAGATTAAATCCTACTCTCTGGTTATGCAGTTTTTTTTGTTTTTCCACAATTCAGCACCTAAAACCGGGGGACAACTTTTGGAATCTCTGCAGGAAAATGGTTGAGGAGCTTTTGCTGAAAGCTTTGGTCCAGATCCAGAGTATTCATGCATTCAAGTCGGATGAAACACATGAAATTATCTCAGGAGGCTGCTGCATAATGGTCTGTTTACTGTTGTATGCAATCCATGGCCTATATAGAAAAAATAGATTTCTCTTGTAGTGTTAATCCTTTGTCCCCACGTTTTGGGAAACAGCAAGAGATCCTTAAAGAGAAACAAAGACAAACATTTACTCCTTTCTGACATTTTTGTATATAGTGATATATATATGTTGTTTTCTCCTGTCCAAAAAAAAAAAGGGGGGGGGGGATTGGGGGGACCGCTGGGAAGTGAGATAATATATTCCAACTTCAGCATTACTGACCAAGGGATACATGTCTTGACCTGCATACATTTTTATATTTACATTTTGCAGTCTAGCAGCAGATCAGTTTCATCAGCTGAATACTCTTCTATTTTTGGCAATTCTCTTTATCAGTCTACATGCAACAGCAACTACACTGAGCTTCAATTTCACTTCACAATAAAAAAAAAAAGTTACGGTGAGTATGCTGGTTTCTATGACAAGCAGGAAGACATTTATGGGGTAATGCTGAGCATTAATGATAATTACCAACATAAAGCTGTAATGTAACTTATTTTTAAGGAATGTACACACATGCTCTACAATATCTTTAACAATTACCAGTCACTATCAACTAATCTGGTAACTGAGTAACTCAAAGGTGACGTTAATAGTCAAAATCTTTTCCGAATGTAACCTAACCTTGTTAGTGTGAGTCTATGATCTCGGTTTTTAAACAAATTAAGGAACATGGCATTAATTATACGATTTTATTTTAAACTTCAACACAAATCAACACAGCACTATGACCTATGTGTTCAGCAAACTAGCTTTAATTAAAACAATAAAACACAAGATTATACAAAATTGGAATTACTCCCATTTCCATTTAATCTAAACACTTTTCTGATGACCTTTATCGATGTAAGTGAATGTAGTAAGGAGTCTTGGACTTTTTGTAATGGGCACCAGTGTCAACCACTACACGGCACCAGATGGTTGCTGCTCTAGTGGCTAGGATTCCTGGTCAAGGAAGCTCTTTGGGCAGCAGTGGCTCAGTTGTTAGGGACTAGGACCCAGGATCGGAAGGCCGTGGGTTGCCCTGAGGTACTCTGGAGCAAGGTACCGTCCCCTTCACGGGGGACGTTTTTTCCCCCAAACTGTTCCTTTTTTTATTTATTTTTTTTTTTGACGTGACAACTGAATGTAATGTGCCAGACCAACAATTTACAAGCTTTGCATCATAAGCTTTCATTATTAAACTCCTCCACTTAGAACGTTGGGTATATTGGTTATAATAATAATGCGGGATATAATTACAATGGAAGCTTTTGTGATTTGCAAACCACACTCCTTCAAACTGCTATTTCCACATAAAAATGATTAATTATTCAACTCCAACACTGTCCTGAAATCAACTAATTGAGAATCTAAATCTTACCCAATTAAATTTTAAAACAGAATAATTGATTCCAACGGAGTAATCACAACAACCATAGTTTAAATAAGACTAAATGCAACATTCATAGAAAGTATTTACAGTATTACATCCTCCAGTAACTTATGAGAACATAGACAATCCGCAAAAAGTAAGCATATTTCTTTTAGAAAAAAGAGCAAAGATGCTGAGATAAATTTTGCTCTGCCGAATAGCATTAATCTGGGTAGCGTGAGGGACAGGCAGGCTGTTGAATAGAAGATAATGAATTGCCATACACAGATCAGTGCAGAATGAACAAAACTGAGGCCCAGGGTTTTGCGACCAGGCGAGAACACACTCTGCATCCATTAACAACAAGAGAGCCATCCATTAATCAACAAAAGTAACAAGAGACACAATCCTCTTGTGCGCCACACTTGTCCTCTTGTTGGCAATGTCCTCTTGCCACTGCAGTCCTCGTTCTTGTACACACACGACATGTTGTTATTCAGACAACAGCCAATCATCTCAATAGCATTCGCGATGCTTAACAATAAGTGTTGACCTGAAGGCCTGCCTGACACGTATCAGAAGTATTTTTGGCAGAGGTGAGTTCCAATCTAGCTGCATAGAACGTGAGCCCTCTTCATTTGCCCTCTTGGGGGATCTGGGCTGCAAGAGAAGAGCTCCTACAAAACCCATCAGTGCTGTGACTCTGCTGGAGAGAGTGATAAACGCTTGTGCTGAGTATCAGAGCCTATAGGGCCAAGCCATGCTGAAGTGAGTGAGGTTAAAGGGGTCTGGATTGAAAATTCTAAGAACCATTTCTCTAGCGCACTCTCTTTTTGTATCACTGCCATGTTTCTCTCACCCTTCATTCTCTGCCTTTCCCTCCCTCTTTCATTTTGTGCCTCAACAGAAGCAGGTACTTTTTCCATCTGCTGATTTTACAGACAAGCTGACCACATGACTATTAAAACACAAAGGCCCAGCGGTGAATTAGAACCATCTCTGACTTTGTCTCTATTGCTTTATTGCTCCAGTGGTAAGAGGCCCAATTTGATCTTTGGCCTATTGATGAGCTCCCAATCGAAGAAAAGTCGCTTTATTTTCAAGCTCACTTGGAGGGGCTCAGGGGGTGTTGGGAGAGCATTAAAGCCTTCCAGAACACTGTAATGTCTGCAAACTTTCAGCTGTTGATGCAGCAGCAGCACAACACTTGAGGATCATGATGAAATATTGCCCTAAATAGGTTCCTCTTCTCCAGTACAGCGGGACCCGCTTCTATGTGGACTTGCATCAGATAACTAGACAAAATCAAATGCCAAGAGCACTGGCAGAATCCAAATACTAACAAACAAGCAGAGAGGGACTGTCAAAGTAAAGAGGGTAAACAGTCAAAGTGGTGTAAGAGTGGCAAAAAAAGGTCACAAGGCTATGGTCCAGCATGTGACAGGTCTTAAATAGACACAAAAAAGAAAAGGAAAAAAGTGATTGCAATTAGCTCATGAGAGGTGCTGTTTCTCCTGGACCACTTTGCTTCAGACTAAACTCAAAAGTTTACTTTCTGACAAAAGTAGCCTGAATTTACTGAAATACTCAAATCCAGGGAAGGGGATGGAGAATGTTTGTGTGTTAATTATGTAAATTTAAACAGCTTAGCATCCTGAGATGCAAGCGAAGTGCAATCCAATTATATGAGCCAGCCAGAGGAACATCAAGAGACGGAGAGAGCAAGAGATGATTGAACCTGACTACCAGGTTGATGCTGCCATTTTAGAACATGGCTGTATCTGGAATCTTAGTTCACTTACTCACACACTAGGAGTGTGTGCCAGTGTTTGAACTTGTACCACATACCTATATTTGACAGCATCGCATTACTACAACCAAAACCCCTAAACCCGTTTGAGATACCCTTTTACAAGTTATCCGTTAACAGTTGTTACATGCCTCTTTAGAAAAGTGAAGTTGCAATGTGAAGAGACTAAAGCTGGGCCTAAACAGGGCTGTGATGCCTAAAATAATGGGTGGCATTCTAAATCTAATTTATACTGAACTCTAAGGGATGCCGAGAGCCAATAATGTCAATACAGACTGGCTGAAGGCAATTGACTGCGGTGCGAGCGTCTGTTTGGCGCACACTGGTGCTTGATTGATACAGATTACAGCTAAAACAGGGAGGAGGAGAGAAGATAAGACGGGTGAGAGATAAGTGCAAAGAATGGAGGGATATGGATGAGAGGAACAGAGGAAGGTGGCATAAGTATACTTGCTATCTTTAAAGATGGTGAGATATAATGAAAAAGAGAGAGAAAAAAGAGAGAGTGAGAGAGAGAGAGAGAGAGATGGGCAGCTTGGGTAGTGAGTACTGAGCACTCGTGAAGCAGCATGTATAGCATAATAATAGACTACTTTGTCTGCAGTGGCATCGAATGATTCTTAGGGTGTGTTAGCATACGCAATACAAATGAACAGGCATTTCACTTGAACATTCTTTGTAGGTATAAAAAATTATGCTATATTAAGGGTGCCATGCTATGCTACAGAGTCTTAGCTACAGATACCACTTACATTTTAAATGGAGGGAATTTCAACTTTGCCTGACGGTCTCAAATGGCTTAACTTGCGGCTTCAATATGTCTTCAGGAAAGCTAGTAATCTCACCAATAATTCAGTGCTTCTCAAAGATCAATACTATGTACACTTCAATACTAATAGGGAAATTCCAACCTTGCAAAATGGTCTGAATACAGCTTATTAGTTTTCTAAAGACCCTCAAGCATGCACTGTAAATGATATCCCCTCAAGACGAATTGGTTTTCAATATCCCTTTGGAAATGAGTTTATGACAGAATGCTATTTTCTTCATTTTTTGTCCTGCATGACTCATGTAATGCTCTTAGAGTTGGAGAATCTGCATAAAGGGATCTTACGCGTTTTATTAGGCAATAATTGACAGGAGCCACATCTGGTAGCAGTCGGTCTGTGCCAACTCAGAGGATAGCTACATGGATTGATAAGTTTGACAATGACTTCCTTTTCAGTCTCTGTGACCATAAATGAGGAGTGGAGTGAAAAAAAAAATATACTCTATAACACACAAACCACACCTAACAAGGCTTGGGACAAAGCAACTGGTTTCAAAGTGAAAAATAAAAGTAGAGGAATACCTACCATGGCCCCCACGTGTAAGGAAGGGCATCCTGTTGATGGCAATAGGCACAGTGCCATGTTTGTTGTGAAAATGGTGGACATGGTGAGTTGTGCTGAGACTGGATGAGACTCTAGCCGAAACAGCAGGACCAGGGAAAACTAGTAAGGACAATGATAGAACCAGTCGCCATAGACTGGCCCAAAATGCACGGGGTGGGGCAGAGGGTGGGGATTGTGGGGTGATTGCCAACCTGCTCACCAGGACAACTGCCCCAAGGGCGTATAGAGAGGAGGGTGGGACTTCCATGCCCTGCCTCCTCAGACGACAGAAACAGGAAGACATATCAGACAAATCCAGGATCCATAATTCCTAGATTCCCTTTGAGGGAGAAATACTTCATAGGTCAGCAGCAGAAAAATGTTAAGATCCTATCTATGCGTTTAGAAGAAGAAAAAAAAATCCAAAAAACAGAAGAATCCAGTTTCCAGGGGTCCAGCTATGCAATCCGACGATGGCAGAAATCAATTCCTTATTCCTCTGGAATGTTCTTTAGCTTCACAAAAACAAAATCCCCTCCAAAAAAAAAAAAAAGAAGAAAAAAAACCCGTCTAGACAACAGTTAGAAACACAGAAATTAATGCAGCAAATGGCAATTAGATAATAAAACCTATAGTGCAGTCTTCAGGCAGCCAAATAAAAATAAATAAAAAAAAAAGCACTCAAATACCTTCCAGACCTCATCCATCTATGTTTCAAACCAGATCATTAATACTTTAAAGTAAGCACTCCTTGTGGCTAAAAACCTCAATCTGAAAGATCCTTAGGCTTCAGATGATTTCACAGACTTCTCATCAAAATTCCAACCCATTGTCAGTGAGCAAAAGGCTGCGTCCTCATGGGCTAATTCTCTTACAGCAAGAAAGACTGAAAAAAAATTAGAAAAAAAGGCAATCGAAGCGCAGAGGACTGCCAAAAAGAAAATAAATTGTGAGATGATGGAAGAGTAGCTCAATCCACCTTGCAACGATTCCCAGGGGAAAGCAAAGTCTGCAGCAGAAGAGAGCGGAATGAAAAAGAGAGAAGGAAGGAATAAAAAGCCAGCGAGGAGTAACTCCCCTCAGACACAGAGCCTCTATACTTTTCCACAGGGACGTGTGTCCGGAGAGCCGACAGGACGAACGAAAAGACAAGGATGAGGAGAGCGTCCGGACGCTCTTTCTTCCTGTCCTCTCTGACAGCTTGGCATCACAGCACAGCAGGAATACAAAGTCCTTCTCCCTGAAGCTTTTTCCCCTCCTTGATTTCCTAAGATAGGCTTAATTTCCACTCCTCCGGTGTGTTTTCTCTCAGTGTGCGTGTTTATAGTCGATGCCTGGCAGAAGATGCGAGGGTGTAGCGGTAGTCCAGGCGCAAGAGGCTGCTGAGGCTGCTGCTGCTGCCTGTGAGGGTCTGAGTACTAACGTCTCTCGCAGATTCATGCTAATGGGAAAGAAGAGAGCATCCTTTTCGGCAATGCTGCTGATACAGACACGTCTGCGAGCGCGAAGAGAAGAGCACGACAGTGAGAGGCAGGCAGAGAGCGGCAGAGGGAGAGAGAGAGAGAAAGGGAGAGAAAAAGAGAGAGTTAGTGAGAGAGACAGAGAGAGAGAGAGAGAGAAAGAGAGAGAGAGAGAGAGAGAGAGAGAGAGAGAGAGAGAGAGAGAGAGAGACGGGGGAGTAAGAGGAAAGTGTAGAAAAGCAAGCCGTGACCAGTGTGTGTGTGCTGCACCCTACTCCTGAGAACACTCAGCTTCAGACTGTGATAGATGGAGCCATGGAGAGAGAGAGAGAGAGAGAGAGAGAGAGAGAGAGAGAGAGAGAGAGAGAGAGGAGAGAGAGAGAGAGAGAGACCTAGATATGCAGATAGCAATGTGTAGAGCTTAGATGCGTAGGAATGACAGGAGTCAGAGGGATGGAGGAGGGTTAAGTGATAGGCACTCCAGGTCCCAGTACACACACACACACACACACACACACACACACACACACACACACACACACACACACACATAAACACACACACACACAAAGCATGCACAACATTTTCTTAAAGACAATATAAAAATCATACGCCATTTTACTACACACAACACCCACAAAGCATGAACTGTCTTTAAGATCTCCTTTGTATGAGATATGTTCAGTTCCTTTAATCTTTCTTTTTTCCCATTCAACTCGTTCACACAAGATAGATCCCTTGATAATATAAATCATTCATCTCAGTTCAAACTAATGTGACCTTTTTCCGTCAGTGCCAGTGTGTAAGGTTTCTCTTGCTCTGCTATTAATCTATTCTCTCCCTCTTTTTCTATATTGTCAAGAAAATGCTTAAATGCACTGGCAATCTTAGACTGAAAAGGTTTTATTCCAGTTCTTTTTGGACCATTTCATTTCGCATTTTGTCTATTTGTCATAAAATGTCTGGAACTGTGGCTGTGTTTCAATGATGTAGAAAATTAAAATTGTGCCCTACACGTGGACCGTTTGCTCATATTAGGTGGGTTTGGAAAAGGTGAAGAATGGAGGAGATTGGCGTACCTGATAAATCAAACCTGATAGAGATTTCAGCAGGGAGCACCTTGCAGGCTTAAAGAATGGGCCTGAAAAATGGACAAACAGAAAAAAAAAACAAAAATAACCTACACCACTCATCTCCCTTGGCAGGGAGATAGGGGGAGCAGTCCATTACTCAAAACCAGGAGGGAGAGATACAAATGCTGCCACGGAGCCATCCTGTCAAAGTACTGCCTACAACATAACCAAATACAATGTCTATCACCCCCTGGGAAAGCACCCAAAAGGAGCAAAACAAAGAGAATTAAAAAGTGAATAGCCAATGTGCAGACCAGGCTTTTCGGAACGCTGGATGCTAGCGATTGTTCTTCGGGTTCAGCACAAAGGAAATGCAGCATGACTGCGTGTCTGCAGTGGGACGACACACTGTACAGGACATCATGGACAGAGTTGCTCTAGACCACACAATGAAAAGACAAGGGAGCAAGAGGGCATCCCTTGGAACCAAACCTGTGGCGTATTATCTCAGCCACAAGCACATGCTGGCCTGGGCAGGCACAGAATGAATGCTGAGTCTGGGAGGGCATGCCAGCGGTCATCAGCCCTGCAGCCATATCGGTCAAAACACATGGATTGCTGCAGGCTTTTACTTCTGCAATTAGCACTCCACTGCAGAATAGCCAATTAAATCTAAGAACCGAATCTCCCCCACGCTGAATTCTAAATTCCGTCATCTCAGACGGATTTACAATGAAATCCTACCATGTTTTACTCTTCAGATGGATCGCCACAGACTTCAAACTAGAACTGCATGGCCGTAGACTTGTTTCTAGAATAGAACTCCCTCGGACTGAACTCCACAAGAGAATATTCTCAGAATGAGTTCTAGAATGCAATGAATTCCATAGTGCAATTGTCTAGACTGGAAGACAAGAGCATTTCAATGCTTTACAGTACGTGAAACACCTAATTTATAGGGAAAATGAACTAAAATAAGCAGATAATTGACAAAAGTCAAAGACTACATTGAAGAAATAAAAAGGACAGATGTGAAATTTCACCATTCATTTAGTTTTTTTCCTTTTCGTGGGCAAGAGTCAATACGGAGTCAGCACCTCAAGCAAAGAATGGACATTTAATGTGTCTATTTCATACCAAGGCACTTGTTGCTAATATCATCCATTCGCAACTTCAAGCAGGGGTACTTATGCACAAGGAAAACTAGGTTTTTATGTGAAACTGTGAAACATTTCAATCCACACAAAAAGGATAAATAATAAAATCAATAATACACATTTATTGAAAAGTAGGACTGCTTCCGTTCTGTAAGTGAAAGTGATTATTCTTGGCATTGCGAGGACACAGCACAGCACACGGTGAACCACAAGGAAATTGGACCTCTGCATTTAACTGATGCACACAAACGCACATTGCGCTATGGAAGTGCCCGGGGAGCACTGACGGGGACGGTACCTTGCTCAAGGGTACCTCAGGGAAATCTACTGTGAGCCCACAAACTTCCGATCCTGTGCCAACTGATCCCTAACCACTAGGCCACCGCTGCCCCACTGCTGGGAGGGAAAAAACTTTAGTAAAGATATCATAGATCACTCAACAAATTGCCCTGCTCATTTACTAACCCCTGTTATTCAGCTTAAAGCAACTTTTGTAATTAATACCACATCTATTGGCTTGTGTAAGCAAAATTGAGCTGCTGCCACACACACACACACACACACACACACACACGCACGCATGCACGCACATACACACACACACACACGACACACACTCAGCTATCATTGAGAGAGCGCAAGCGGACGGCTAGCTAATCACAAAGTGAATTACAAGGCAGGGAGACAAATGAAGGTGGTGATAGCATCACAGCTACATCGGCGCTAGTCGAAGTAGTGCAGTGTCAGGTTTCAAACTCGCCAAAGGGAGGCAGACGCTCCGGGACTGCTGGCTGAGCCCAATCTGTATTACTGGATAAGGAGGAATATGGCTAATAATGCGGGAACATACAGCAGGAGGTAATTGGAGCCGTCTGGCCTACATGAGCGGTTTTGCTTTTTCCTGCCGTCTGAGACATCTTAATCAACAAGGCCGATAATGTTATTCTAATGAGAAGCTGGATGGAGGGTGGTAACTCCATTAATCACATTGCCAGTCCCACCGCCCCAACAATAACACACTTTTCTAACTTACTAGAAAAGGCAGAATCATTAACCCTTAAATCCAAATGGCAGTTTGAGTTAATTGCCAACCAATTCCATTCCTACATCGAGAAAATGACCGTCCATAGATAGGAAATTACACAGAGATCTTATGGAGAGGTCTTATGGAAAGAAAGGCATTCATAAACATTCTCACTAATCTGTTAAATCCTCTCCTTTGTTTCTAAGTCCATAAGCAATCCATCTACCTATACTCTCTTCTCATCTACTCCATCCATCATGCTTGTTCTAGACCAGTTGCCAGACTACCTCTCCAGCTGTGGACCCAGCTGTCTGTGGCAGATGTGCCCAAATTCACACACCTCACCCTGGGCTGTGGGAAATGGGTCACAAAATTGCACTCCAGAATAAGTCAGCAATCAGAGTCAATAGGGAAAGTAAATGGCACTAATAAATAAAACAAAAATAAAGGACCAGAGCATCTAAATATTGTGCAATTTAGTCTCCTTTAACATAACTTAATAGTTTTATATGTAAACACATGTCTTAGCATTTACCTTTAGATTATTGTATCACAAACAAACACATTTATTCCACACGAGCAATGTATTTTAGTTTGCGAGTGCCACCTAATTAGCTGCATCCAGCTGGCTGGCTGTCTAATGTTGAGAAACCCTCATCAGAAGATTCCTAATGTGACCTTCAATGTGAAGTTAAAGGGGATTACTGCCCAAACTACCCACTTTCCAGCAGAAGCTTAATCAGATTTCAACTGAATGAATGTAAAAGCCAAGACAACACACTAACTTATTTGCCATAAACTAAAAGCATTCTTCAGCCTTTATGCAGGACCCCAAGCTCCTGCTTGTCTTGACAGTGGAGGTGGACTAAAGATGATAATTATCCCTTATGGATAAGTGTGTGTGTGAGCGTGCGTTTATCTGTGTGTCTGCCCTGCAATGGACAGGCCACCTCTCCAAAGTGTTTTCCCCACTTCACCCTTGTGATTAGCTCCAGCACTGCTCACAACACTACTCATGGGAGGCAGATAAGAAAATGAGTGAGTGGGAATGCCAGAACTTTAGGTTTACTAGAAGAACACTCCTTGAGCATTGCATCGTCTTCTTCCCCAGTATAAGTATACTGTAATAATGAAAAAAAAGTATCTCGAAGTGAATGGTGAATGGAGGCAGATAATGTTGCTGTATTTTTTATACAATTTGGAATAAAAAAGAGAAAAGTGAAAGTGACTACCCTTGTCATTGTGAATGCAGAACAGCACAACGAAATTCAACCTCCATGCTTTCACCCATACACACATCGCAGCAGGGGCAGCCATTGAAAAGCGCCTCAGGAGCAGTGACAGGACGGTACCTGCCCAAGGGTTTCCTCAGGCAACCTATCAGAGAGGGAATCAAACCCACAATCTTCTGATCCGGGGCCAACTCCCTAACCACTAGGCCAATGCTGCCCCTGCTGTATTTAATTCATTAACATAAATTAAATACAGAAATCACTAAGACAGAACTATTTACATTCTCTATTCTAGCAGAATGTTTACAAAGAAACGGTGGCAATAAATAACAACAAACGTTTTTATCACGTTTGCACATTTACCAGCATGTTCTAAGAGAAACTGCAATTTTTGGTTATTATGTTAGAAAACAATGGCATATCCAAAAGTAATGACTCAAGGTGAACTTAATATGAGATATTGTTTGCTTAATGATCCATCATTTGAAAACTCTGAAATTCTGTGTCATATGATCATTACATGGGACGTCTAATCTGATACATAGCTCACAGCCTGAACAAAAGAGGTCCTTGTAAGTAATTCAACCAAAACAGAAACAGAGACCAGACAACTGAGGCTTACAAATGGCAGTTGAGTTGGATAAATAATGGTGGCTTAGGAGTAATTTTCATGGGACGAAAAAGGAGCTCTTTCCGACAAGGGTGTTAGACGCTTCCTGAATGAGCAACGAAGCGATCAGAACAAAAGAGAGAGAGAGCGCAAGAGAGAGAAAAAGAGACAGATACACAGACACACAGAGAGAGAGAGAGAGAGAGAGAGAGAGAGAGAGAGAGAGAGAGAGAGAGAGAGAGAGAGAGAGATTGGGCTTTCAGCACAAAAGTACTAAAGATCTCAAAGATGCTGAATCACATTTAATTTACTCATGCCAGGGGATATGAGGAGAAACTGCATCTGACTGTACTGAACAGAGAGATAGAGAGAGAGAGAGAGAGAGAGAGAAGAGAGATAGAGAGAGAGAGAGAGAGAGAGAGAGAGAGAGAGAGAGAGAAAGAGCGAGAGAGAGACTTAATTGTTTCTTATCTCCAAAAACCTAGTATAATACGAAAGACAGCCTTTTGTAAACTAAACACAGTGATTAAGTGAAGGACACAAATTTATATATAAAACGTGTACCTATATCACCCCTGTGAAAAGTAACTGCCACCAGATCATTCAGCCTATTTATAATAAGCCACATTTAAAAACTACCACTCCAATATGTAAACTGCTTTATATTGTCATAAATAGCTTGTTTTCATTATGGAATTAATTCAAATTAAATGGTCGATT
The DNA here is from genome assembly GCA_017165825.1 of Hepsetus odoe. NCBI lineage: Eukaryota > Metazoa > Chordata > Actinopteri > Characiformes > Hepsetidae > Hepsetus > Hepsetus odoe. Next base: position 22,041,912 of record CM029379.1, on the reverse strand, counting down.
TGATTTCTGTGTAGACTACTAATACTAAACAACGTATACATATAAATAAATAGTCGTTAGTGGGAGCCCTTCTTTTAGGTTTTCTGACTCTTACTGCTGTGAGGTTGTTTTCCCATCTGCTGAAAGGTTTTCCCTTTATTTTGTAGCTTCAAAATGATTTTCCTCTCTTAGACACCTTTGTGATCTTCATGCTGATTTATCTTTTTTAACAACCAAAGCAGAAAATCTTCACGAAAATCCAAAGCGTCAACTTGAGAGTATCATATCAAGAGTAGGTAACAGGACACCTCTGTACAAAAAAAAACCTGCCAGCGCCCTAAAATTTCAAGATGCAAATAAAAACGGGAAATCTGTTCTCAAATTCACACTTGGGTGAGTTTGTGTCCCTAAACTAACCAAAATATCATTAGAAAACTGTTGTATGTTTACTCAGGTTGACTGCATTAGGAAGGCTAGGAGCCACAGCAGAGGCGAAATCTCTAAAGGAGATGCCATGACTGACTAAAAGTAGCAGAAAATTATTGACTACTCTGAGAATTTGCTGAAAACTGGTGTACTAGAAGCTGTCGATTTCTGCGGGAAATGATAAAAGCTTGGGGTTCACCAAGATAAACAAAGTTCAACACACCGCCTTTCACACAAAAATAGAACTTTAAAGATCTCAGAAGGTGCACCTGCAGAGCAGGTTACAAATTTATACACCTGCTGTGATATAATAAATACTTTATCTGCCTCTAGACGTGTGAATATGTATTCACACAGTGCGTTGTTTATATGCAGATGCTGGCTTATCGGGATGTGAATGATGCCTGCATTTTAAACACAGAGGGAACACTACAAAAGGAAAAAGGTTCACCACAAGCTTTAAAGCTTTATGCAGACTCCTAAGTGAGAAATCATTCAGAGCAGGTTTTTTTAAAACACTAACCCAAGTCTGTGGTGCTTTTACAGTTGTATCCCGAGAGCTTCAAATGTTTCAAACATCTCTTTTTCTCAAACAGAAATGTTACAACTTAGCATTTTTCCAGCTCCAATCTTATTTGTTTGAGCGGTCTTTATTTTTTACTCCCTGTTTCCTCAGAAATCGGAAAACACTCACTGAGGATGTGGAATAGCCAGAAAGGGCACAAACTCTCCTCTATCATGCTGACTTTTGGGGCAAAAAGCCCTTCTCTCTGGCCTTTCAGACAAAAATAAACACTTCTAAACCTAATCACCTTGGACTGAAAGACAAAATAGAATAGTGGTTTCAAACAGAGTGTTTGATAGAGAGCTGTAAAAGCCCTTGGCACACAGCTTTGTAAGGCATAACAAAAACATTTTGCTGTTAGCAGCAAACTAGTGAGGACTTTTAAGGATGCTATGAATTCGGTAGACCAATTTAAAACTGTGGTGGGGGGGGCTTTCTAACACTGTGAGCGTGGGGTGGAACAGGAAATCCTAGGACTTTCTAGAAATTCTAGAAAATTCTAGAAAAAAAAGTGTCACAGTAGAGTGAAAAGAAGACATCTTAGAAAGGGGTGAATGGGGAGCACATTTCAGAACTGTATAAATGCATTCTAGGATTGAGTAAATGGAAGAACACAGTCAAAGCAAAGTGAATAAAAAGAACATTTTAAAACAAGGTGAATGGGTCTAATGGTCACAAACAATACTGAATGGATGGGAACTTTCTAGAACTGTGTGAATGTGGGTGGACAGTGCTGAATTTTGGGAAAGAGGGGAGAAGACTCTAAAACAGTGTGAAGGAACTATACACATTCAAGAGCACAATTTACACTCTGGGCTATGAGCACCTTTATTACATTTAGGCTGATATTTAGTGTGCTGCTCTAACAGTACAGAGCTTAGAAAGGGAAATAAGGTCAATTTCATGTAATTTCATATCGCAAGTTGTCTGAGATCAGATAAAAACAACCTCTGATTGGTCCATAGACTCAACCAAAAGAACTGTGGATGATAACCATTCTAACAAAAACAGGGAAAAATGGATCAATAATCCCAGAAGACACTGTTGAGTTTATCCATATGGATTTATTTTACAGAGTCCAATTCAGGACAATTCAGGGCTGGATAACAAAGCTTTTAATAGGGATATGTTCGCACCAGAGCCATCACTGGAAACGTGCTATACTTCAATATGTCTCTAGTGTGAGGTGTTCCTGCAAGTGTTTCATAAATGACATGCTATTCAGGGAAGGTTAATGAAGGAGAATATTCTATGCAAAGGGTGAAGAACAACCTAGGACCATGTGTACATATTAGAAACTTTTGTGTTGGAGACTGGGGTGTGGGGGTGTGTTCTGGGTGAAAACATACATTTTTCTGTCAGACTTGAGACAGTGATGGGACTAAAATGCACCAAAATAGCTGCAATGGTCACTTAAGGTCTGACGGGTAAGTTGACAACTGCCTTTTTCACAATTGTCAACCTCTGCTTGAGCATCTGCACATCTACCTACATGTTTCCAGGCTAGGGCACATGCATAAAAGCAGCAAGTTTTTTTATTTTTTTTTCTGAGTAGAAGATTGTTAGTTGTTTTGAGGTTTTTAAAGGGTGTATCCAAAACCGGATGTGTGTGCGATTGTGAAAAAACGTCCAAAACCAGTTCCTGGTGTCTACTTGTTGCTCTTAAAATGGTCATTGACAGAAAATTCACTCTTTTCACTCTGTTTAAGGCTCAGTTCTCTTTTCTTATTCTGAAAGCCGTGTAGTGTAGATAATGCGTATTGTACGCAACATTATCTAGTAGCAATTTACATTTGAGCTCAGAAATAGCGCTTTAGTTGGAATATTTATATGAAGTGCTTTTGTTGCTTTGACTTTTCTTCCTATGAATGGCATCTCTCATAAAATGATACTGATACAACATGAAAGGACAAGCCACATAAAGAGAACACAGACCAGGCTCAAATTACCACATATTTGTTCTGTTTATACTTGAAAATACAGCAAAAGACGTTGTGTATGAGGAGAGAAGTGAGCGTATTATCTAATCCTTTAAGTTCCCTTTCTGTGATGTCTGATTTTTGTTCTGAAAGAGCTTGTGTTTGATCTTAGTTTAATCAAATTTGTAAATGTGTGTGTTTTTTTAATGCAAATAGAACCGTCTAATACCAAGAACTCACTTTCTGTTTGAAATTCTACAACAAGAAGATGAAGAAGATGATTACCAAGAACCAGCTTAATGTTCATTATTTCTTTAAAAACATAAAAGTAGTGTTGTAACGGAGTGTCTATATGTTTCACAAGTTAAATGTATATTTAGGAGGATTCTTCTTTTCCGCCATCAAAAACAGCCATACATTTGCAATGTACAAATTAGACAATAAAAATATCCACCATTCACCAATAAAGAGTTCATATTGGACCAGCTTTATGAAAAGGAAAGCAAAGTGTGTGGCACAGCAGCATGTGTGTGTGTGTGTGTGTGTGTGTGTGTGTGTGTGTGTGTGTGTGTGTGTGTGTTCACTTGAGGCTAAATACCCTGCCTTGGCTGTAGCATCAGTAAATCTCTTACATGGATTCACTTGTGTCACATCCTGACAAAAGGTGACTGACACACACTGAAAGTTAGCTAAAAGGATTACACAAACACATCCCTGCTTAACATCCAAGTTCTAGCCATCACACACACACACACACACACACACACACACACACACACACACACACACACACACACACACACACCAACAAAGCTCACTTTTCCAACAGATCCCATTTGCTTTACCTGCTTTTGTAGAACACTGCAGACTGTGGATATTACAAAAAAGTTCTGATGAGGTGGAAAGACAATCATTCACAAAGTGCTGATGGATGTTGTGCTGTCTGCTCAAAGCACAAAATGATGAAGGAAAAAAAAAAAGAAAGTCACAGAGGACACTATGTCAGACAGTAAGAAAAATGAAAGAGAAATAGGATCATGAATATATAATACCAGAAGAAGGTGACTGTATCTGAGAGGGTGAGGTACGGCTGCACAATAGATCATTGGTTAACTGTTATCGTTACTTTTTGTGCCCTCTTTTTTAAACGTGATTTTTTTAAACGTGAACTAAATGTGATTTACTCTGCTGTGAACACCAGGTGGGTGTTTTATTCATCAGTGCAATAAAAGGAGGGTCTAATTAGGGCATGCCTGTTTGATTCACATCTTTAGCATATTGCAAAGCAACAAAATCTCAATCATAGCATGTTATCCATATTACTCAGCACTAGAGTGGAGGAAATGTAGAGTTGAAGGGACGTGGGAAGAACAAAGACAAAGAAGAGTGTAGATAAACACACAGACAAACCAGCCAACCAAAAAAAAAAAAAAACAAAAAAAAAACAAACACGCTCTCTTTGAGTACAGTGAGTTAACCTACACAGCTGCCCTGTATTTTCATCATCCCCCTGTGCTAGCCTCATTAGCACAAAGCAAGCCCATGACATTGAGTGCTTTGCTTATCTCTGCACCGCAGTAAAGAGGTTAAAAGGGTAACTAATGCTGCCTGTCCATATGGAATGCAGCCCTGCTCTGAATGCTTAAGAGATGCCAGGCATTCAGATATTGACTGATGCTGAGTGGTGATGAAATAGACCCTACTGTACTATTTAGTGGAGCTGGAAGAAAGACCTTGAGATTCGGAGATGCACATATAATTGGAAGGTGGGGGAATTGAGTGGCACACAATGCTTATAATGAAAAGAAAAAAAATCATATTATATACACATCTCATAGTTTCTGAGGAACGGCCATCACTGTCCCACTGTAAGGATGCAGTACAACGATGATCACTGAGGCTTATATTTATGATAAATATACACATCCCCGGTGATGTTTTGATGAATGAAGGCACGTGGTAAACATCGATAGTTTTGATTAAAATGGTGTAAGTCAACTTTTTTTTTTTTTTTTCTCAATCATGGGCCCCTGATACAGTTTTGAATGTATTGGAAGTTGAATGGTTCAATATGCAGCAGCAATGCAATATTAATGTGCTTCTATCCATATCTATATAGTCCTCCCACCAACACATACACACAAACACTCACACATGGGCGTTCCCACCTAAAGCGTTTATCTGAGGTCTCAGGGAGGTGGATTGTTGAGTGGCAGGATGACGGCGCAGCTATAATTACTACTAAGCCCTACTTCCCTCTGTCTAATGACCAGCAGAGCAAATACCAGTTTGATTTAATTAAAATCAGGGGAGAGAAGCGCACTGCACTGATTCACTGGAGACACACGCACAGACACAAGCAGCGTGGATAATCTAATGAACGCTCAAGGAAACATGCCGCACACACGTTTTGACACAAAGTCTTATATGTCCCATATGCAATGCACACACAGCGCTTTGCAGAAATCAGAGAGCCCTCGTTTGCTTGACTGAATTCCCCGACAAATCAGCCATTACACACAAAATGATTCTGGTGCATTATGTCATTATCAAAGTTACAGTTCCTTTCAGGATATTCACTTTCATTTTTTCCAGAAGAATAATTTTCCATGCCTCTTAGAAACACATCCAAAATTCAGTTTTCCTTTCTTTACTTTATCTCATCACCCATGTTAATCCTGGATACAAATCTACTCTCATCAATTAATAAAACCCTTCGCATCTCACATGTCCAGTTTTATGTATATTCAGCTGTCAGAGATTTAGTTTGTATATTTGTTATTGTTCCTTTTTTTTTTTTTTAACAATATCCTTCTCTGTTACAGCTTATTGAATGATGACGCAAATTTTTAGATTGTGTTCTATCCTCATCCAGGCTGCCATTAGCAATAACATTAGCACTCTTGCAATCTCCTATTCAGTTTTCTTTTCTCTTTCATTCCACCTCTTTTTGCGATTGAACGGTCTGTCTAATTTCCTTAGAAGGTTCTTCTTCAGCCAATTTGGATGCAAAAGATAAAGACGTGTATGTCAGCTGAGGTGTGTGTGAGCACCTGCTTTTACAAATGTGTGTCTATTTGTAGTGGTACTTCATCTCAGAGATACAGGAACAGCTTTCGATGGGAGGACACAGCTGCTACTCACTGGCTGGTGGGAGGTACAGCAATTAAAGTTACTGTACAAAGAAAATCATGCGTTTTTTTCAATTTTTTATTCTATTCTTAATCATTTGAAAGCAGCAGCTGGCAACCTTTACATCGTGAGACACTTCTATAATGAATAAATAGTCATTAGAAGTGCTCTAAAATTGCTTTAATAAATTGCTTCCAATGGATGTACACTGCAGTAAAGAACATTTTGAATATAAAATAAGTGTTTTGTTCAAATATCAGATACTATTTTAGAACCCTAAACACCAATTATATAATTCATAAAAATGAAGCAATTTGAGACACTATAAACTAATGTACAAATACATAGACACACAAACAGTGCACCATCTTGGCATCAGGACAGAAAATGATTTGTTACATTTAAGATGACTTTTGTAAACTATGACATGAAATATTACTAGAATTCAACTAAGCGTTTGTCTGGGCAATAAAAAAAATATAGAAAAATGCAAAATATGATTATTAACACTAAACGTGATCTCAGAGGAACTCTGCGTGTATTTTATTTCTCTGAGGCCACAGACCAAACCTACTATTAATCTCCAGTCAGTGCTACAGACATGCAAACAGCCATAATTCAGACATGCTGTCATGAAGTAGCCACAGGCTATCAGTTCAATCAGCATGAAATCTGGCTTTCATCATCACTGGGCTATGTATAGTGCTGGTAATGAAAAATGCTTCACTTCCACAACAACATGCCACGTCAAATGTGGATAAACACTAACACTTTATTTGGCCAGTTTCTGACACACATCAATTGAATCAGACTTCTAGTGCACTATAATAGGCAAAGACAAACTACTACCATTTTTGACCCCAACCTCTTAGAGAGACTGGCATTATTATAATACAATGCAGCAACATCGATGAGACTACTTAACTCAAATGATGTGCTCTCTGCAGGGTGCAGAAAATATCAAAAAAGCAACAAAACTCTAAACAAACACTTTGATTAAGAGAAAAGAGAGCAAGCTTTATTTCTCCACATGCTACAATTTCCCCATTGATTTTCCTGCCCTTGAAAGGAGAGGAGGAGCGAGTCCTTTTTTTTTTTGTAACAAAAAGAACAGAAAACAAAACGGTGAATATAAGGGGGAGGAAGAGACCGAAGGAGGGGGAAGGGGGTGGGAGGGGTGCTGGAAAGTATAGCGAGTGAGAGAGGAAATTGAACAGGTTGACATTTTGCAGGTAGCAATGCCAGAGAGGGGTGTCAGGAATGAAGGGATTATGGTACAAAAAGCACTCAAATGAGCCCATCAACATCTCTCCATTCTCCTCACACACACTGCCAGTTTAACATGTCAACAACTCACTCCCACACACACACACACACACTCACACACGCACACACACTCCCCCTCCTGCTTTCTCTTTCTCTCTCTACACAAACTTCAGCCCAACGCAGCAGCTTGAGAACAAGCACCCCATGTTTTGTGTTTTTAATTAGACTAGTGGAATAATTTCCATATTCATGATGCACAAATTAAACACATCAAGTTTTTATGCTTCTGAGTATACAAGCCTGTAAAAGTTCACTGCAGGAACACTGAAAGTGGTCCAAACTCGATCATAGCTTTTTAATGAAGGTGTATATATTAAAATGTTTATATGTATTCTGAACTGTGCAGTAAATGCATGGTAATTACAGCATACTTACATGAAAGCATTTTGCTGGGGCTATTTTACCTGAACAGTAAGGCATAAATAAGCATAAATATTTAATGATGAGTCACTGCTAGTGAACAGGTTAAGAACGGCATTAATCAATTATTCATCAGTTGTAATGCCTTTGATGGCTCTCCAGTTGATGATGTCAGAAGAAAAAGGGTCTCTGGCTCTTTCCATGTAAAATCCTTTAATCGATTAACCTTGAGCACGAAGGCTCTTTCTTTGCTGCTGCACGTTATGCTGTTTTGTGAGCTTAGCACTTCATAAATGAATGAATGAATGAATGATGGATTTTGGTGAACATATATAATCCCAGTTTGCACAGCAGCCATCCTTTTCACAATGAATGATTTCTCAATTTTTCGTATTTCTGAGCACTACAGTGCCATCTTATCTGCAACGCACTTGAATGCCATGTTTTATTAAGAAAAGCAATTAACCCAACACTTTATCTTTGATAAGCCATATTAAAGATTTATTTCATTAATCATGTTGAGTATACTTTTTCAATTTTGAGTTCATAAGATGACAAGCAAACAATTTCATTTAGTGTAATTAAATTCTCAGTTACACCGAATGAATACACATTTCTATTAAACACAAGAGTATTTGTTTGTCTTAAAAAAAAAAAAAAAAGCTTGTTTTACATTTTTTTTTCTGCGGCATATTTTGGCGAACAAATGAGGGCAAATGTATTCACAACAACTGCTGCAAACACCATTTCAGCTGCTAGCACCATTATTATTAATGATGTTGCTTTTAATACTATATCTTATTTTTCATTTCTCTTGCTCTTGTTAATTAATAAACGATGCCGTGCCTTGCTTGTTTTTGCTCGGTCATTGAAATGGTGCTGGTTCTGGCTCTTCAGAAAGCAGAGTCACAGAAACTGACCTAATGAGGTTTTAGGAGAAGTGAAATTTCACACAGCCTGGAGCAAGGCATATCTACAATTAAAAGACGTAAGACTTTTCATTTGAGAGAACAATAAGTGGTAGACCATGAAAACCCATTAGGTGCATTACAGTTTCCTGTGACTGGTAACATATCAGTCAGGGAAGTGGATGGGGGTAGGAAGAACCACAAAAATAAAAATCCAAACAGCATTACTCTTGCAATAAAAGGCTATGAAGCCTACATCCATGCTTGGACTGGCAAATGCAGCGATAGCACGTTTAAGGAAATGCACTAAAGGTTTTGTCTAAATTAGCTGAACCTTTTTATGCAGCACTGAAAGGTACCGGGAACACCACAGTACATTACTCTTCTGTCAAGCGCTTATAAGTTAAGCAAACTCAGTCTAAGCGAAAGCCACTATGTATACATAAAAGAATCTGAAACAACAATATCTCTCAGCAATGGCAGCATTTAAAGACTGCTGAAATGTAATGAAGTGTTCTCTATGGATACTACACATTGCATTTTATTCTCTTTCATTCACTGACTTACGTTTATGGTGTTCACAAGAACATTTGGTCACCAATAACGAACATACAACTCTTGCCATTGAGTTTTAGCATGTGCAAATAATTTAATTAACTAAAAGAGGCACTTTTTTTACCCTAAGAACACTTTCTGGCATCCTTATTTTAAAGACAATTTTAAGTACGTCTATACAAATGAACACAGGCACAACTATGTACAGTATCCTACAAAAGTGAGTACACCCCTTGCATTTTTGTAAATATTTTATTATATCTTTTCATAAGACAACACTGAAGATATGACACTTTGATACAATGTAAAATAGTCAGTGTACAGCTTGTAAAACAGTGTAAATTTGCTGTCCCCTCAAAATAACTCAACACAGAGTCATTAATGTCTAAACCACTGGCAACAAAAGTGAGTACACCCCTAAGTGAAAAATTGTCAATATTTTGTGTGGCCACCATTATTTTCCAGCACTACCTTAACTCTCTTGTGCATGGAGTTCACTAGAGCTTCACAGGTTGCCACTGGAATCTTCTTCCACTCCTCCATGATGACATCATGGAGCTGGTGGATGTTAGAGACCTTGCGTTCCTCCACCTTCCGTTTAAGGATGCCCCACAGATGCTCAATAGAGTTTAGGTCTGGAGACATGCTTGGCCAGTCCAGCACCTTTACCCTCTGTTTCTTTAGCAAGGCAGTGGTCGTCTTGGAGGTGTGTTTGGAGTCGTTATCATGTTGGAATACTGCCCTGTGGCCCAGTTTCTGAAGGGAGGGGATCATGCTCTGCTTCAGTCTGTCGCAGTGCATGTTGGCATTCATGGTTCCCTCAATGAACTGTAGCTCCCCAGTGCCAGCAGCACTCATGCAGTCCCAAACCATGACACTCCCACCACCATGCTTGACTGTAGACAAGACACACTTGTCTTTGTATTTCTCACCTTGTTGCTGCCACACACACTTGACACCATCTGAACCAAATAAGTTCAACTTGGTCTCATCAGACCACAGGATATGGTTCCAGTAATCCATGTCCTTAGTCTGCTTGTCTTCAGCAAACTGTTTGCAGGCTTTCTTGTGCATCTTTCTTGTCATCTTTTGAAAAGGCTTCCTTCTGGGACGACAGCCATGCAGACCAATTTGATGCAGTGTGAGCACTGGTCTGAGCACTGACAGGCTCACCCCCTATTATCGTCTTAATGATCTGTGCTTTAGAAATGTGCATCTGTGCTTTAGAAAAGTATTCCAGTGCAGCCTTAAATTAAGCAAACATGATCAATGTAGTTGTTGTTTTTTTTCAAAGCTAAAACATTATTTTTATGTAGGTTATATATATATATATATATATATATATATAAAATTTTTAAATAGCTTATATGACAAAACCAAAACTGCTTGCAAGTTATATTTTCAATGCAATGTAAATTTTTATTAAGTTCACTTTTTCTATCATCAGTGGATAAATAGATAAAAAGCTGAGCAGAACTTAAAGGCTGCATTGATTATTGTTTTGGGGCAGTTAAATCTACTTGTGAGCCGTGGAAGCGTTTTTAGTTCGTTTTGTAGGCAAAAGGAAAAAAGTTTCAAAAGTCTGGGATCTTGCCTCAATTAGCAGAGCTGCTCCAGTATTTTCATGGACAACACCAGCACATGGCAGCACAAAGAAATAATGAGGGAAAGCATATTTCAACATGGCTCTTTACTAATTCACTCTGATCTAAACATGGCCTTGTGTTTGTGGGAGATGGTGGGTCTGCGTATGTCTGTTGGCCACGACGTAATCCAGTGACGGGGGACTCTTCCACCAAGAGCCACTGCAGGTTTAACAACCTTGAAATTAAAAATGATGTGTAGCTTCCTCAGAGAGCGTAGCTTAACTGTGCTTTCTCTCTCTCCCTCTCTCTCTCTCTCTCTCTCTCTCTCTCTCTCGCTCTCTCTCTCTCTCTCTCACTCACTGTTTTTTCTGGTGCATAAGTTTGCATAATTGAATATTTTAACACCTTGTTACATAATCTAACCCTCCCCTAACAGACAGGCAACCACACACATACAATCACCTTATTTACCTTTTCTCGATTACTTTCACATTCATCTGTTTCTTCCTCCTTTCCCTCACCAAAAACAGATTGCACAAGACAATTCCTTCCTTCAGATGAGTTATGCCTCCGTGTCTATTGTCATATTTCCAAATGGCAATTCAATTGCAAAGTCACATGGAAGGACACCAACACACGTTTCTTCATCCAGGTGGCTATTCTGTTTGCTGCATTCTGTCTGATATTTGCTTTCTTATGTTACTTGGTACTCATAGAGTAGTGGTTTTAATTTGAAAGAATTCAAGAACAAGCATCCTTTGTGCAGGCAGATACTGCCAAATGGATTTGCTCTTCACTGTAGTTTGTCCTTTTTCTTTGGGATTTCTTTCTTAGTTTCTTTGGGATTTCTGCACATGACTAAAGATGTCATCTACTTTTATATAAGTGCAAAAAGCAGATATAAATGACACAAAAACATTACACTTAGCTATATACCTATTGAGGAAAATAACCAAGCATTACGTATATGTGAATGGTAAAAACAGTTCCTTCAGATGTATTGAAAGATCAGGGCCAATTAATTTGTTTTTGCTACACACTGAAGGCTTCAGAGTTTGTGATCAAAAGCAGGATAAGAGATTAGTTTTGACAACATCAACTCAACCGATGAGAAATGGTAAGATCAGTGATGGAAAAACCCCAGAACAACAGTCAGATACATCACGAACAATCTCCACAGGGTATGGGAGGAGGTATCACCATCCACTGTTCAAAGATCACAAGATAGAGACCATATCAGCAGTTGGAAAACAGGAGGCAGAAAACAGAAAAAACGAGAGAAATGAGAAAAGTTCAGTTTCTGAACCAACTGAGACAAAATCTAATCTCTACTGGAAAGGCCAATATATGGAGAAAGGAAGAATATGCTACTGATCCTAAACCTGCAAGCTCATCTGTGAAGCACAGAGGAGGTAGCGTCATGGCTGTGATCCAAATGATCCAAAAAACACTGCCATTTAACAAAGACTTCATTGGGGGGAAAAAGTGGGAAGCTTTAAAAAACCCAATCAATCAGCCATCTTAATCCAATTGAAAATGCAATTCATTTCCTGCGGAGGAGGAAACATTTTGTTCCAATACTTTTGCTCAAATGTCTTCAGCGCGTAGCCGAAAGGGAGGATTTGCACATGCTCTTTAATAATGTTACAAAATTACTCAGATCAAAGAATGAGAGTTAACTGCCCTGAAACCCCATAAAACAGTATGTTACAATCATTCCTACACTCTGAAGGATGCCAAAAACACTGATATGCCAAGACTATGCACTTGTATATAAATGGATCAAGACAATACTAAAGAATTTTGGATCAATAATTGACCATATCTGTAATGGATTAATAATTGTACCGAACCTTAGTAATAGTAAATATGATATTTATACTTTGACTTGCATCACGTTTGTACCAGTGTTTTGCACTGAGAAAATGGAAACACTAGTCCATAATTTTAATAAACATGTTAATTGAGTGATTATGCTATGAGGCAAATCAAAGGCAATTAAGACTTTGAACAAAGCTAATGTCTCTTTATGAGGCAGGGTGTGTGTATAAAAGAGGTTATCTTAATTTCCACACACTGCTGCACTCTCTGCTTCACACTGCTTCACACTGCACTGTAATCCAGAGTACTTCTAGAAAAACTCAATGGAATGCTTTGAAGAAGGCTCTGATGTCTGACTGTCTCTCTCTCTCTCTCTCTCTCTCTTTCTTCACTACTAACAACTTCTATTCAGTCTTCTAACAAGCTATTCACTAGAGACATAGATGTTGTTTCCTAGAAGGCTGCTGGCTGAAAGATATAATCTTTCTGAAGATCAGATGCCATTAAAGCTCGCCTGGACAGCTGAATCATACAATTTTTCAAAAAATGTCTGATTTCTTTCCCCTGACAAATTTAGCATCTTTCCTATATTGTTAATACCATATCTTTATTCATAAAAGTATATATTTTTCCTCTTGTCTTGAATCTGCAGTCAAGGAGTCCACTAGGAAAAAAGCTGAAATGCAACAACAGCTACGACTTAACCTTTAATGGAGGGCTTTTTACAAAAGTAAAAGGGAGCCATACATGCTCAAGTCTCTGAGGAGACCAGAAAGTTTCCAAAAGAATTCACAAAGTGCTGAAGGAGTCACAGTAGCTAGGGATCATCTAAGGGGAAAAGGAGACAGAGAGATTGGGAAGGAGAGAGATTAAGATGTCCTTGTAAAACTGTTTATGTAAAACAGAGACAAGTCTTGGATTTTTAAGTGGCGATTACCTCCTTACACATTTTATTCCTTACTCCGGCAATGAAAAATGTGGATTTATACAAAAGATTAATGGCTTGAGTCTGATGATCAAGATAAAACCTACCATACTTTAGGTCTAACTGAAATGGAGTTCAAATGAAACTTGCAAAGCAAAGCAAAACAAGAAGAAAAAGTATTCGTAAATCATGGACATATTTTGAGGAAACCTAAATGACTTACCAAATGGACTCTTAAATGCATTTGTTTCCCTTATTTTCCAAAATGATAGTATTTATAGAATTCCAGAATGATTTTGCAAGCTATAGGTCACTATTACAGCTGCATGTATAACAACATGCAACATGATTAAGCAATGGTCAGAAGAAAGTTACGATAGCAGTAGCCACTGAACCAATGAAAATGAAAACGGCTCTCTGGAGAAACATCAGAAAACAGAAAATGTTGGCTCCGCACAGTAAAAAATGAAAACTCTGATGCTGTTCACACAGCAAAACACTGCCTAGTAAGTTACTGCACTTATGGACCAAGGATTAATTGTGTAGCCTAATTGAGTTTCTTACATTTGCCTTGTCTGGATCAATACATTTTCTTTGTTGGGATCAATAAAGTCTTTCTGGTTTTGATTCTGATTCTGATTAATGTAACCACTGAGACTTGCAAGCTCAGGGCCAGACTGATGATAAAGAGTCCAGGTTCAAGTACTGAACAGTTTACTTCTGTATAGTAAACTAAATCCTTTACCCTGATTTAATGCGAAACGAAAGAGGGAGTAGGAATTTATTTCAGTCACATCCCCAGCGTCCCTCAGTGTTGCATTACTGAAATAAATAATGCAATTTATGTCCAACAGCATGTGGTTCTTCTTTATATCACACTTGCAAGTGCATGCATACACACACCCACACACACTTTCCCTCTGATAGTGATACACTATTAGACCTACATTATCCTGTCTCTTTTTCGATTTTTATGAAGATTGCTGGCAGTCATTCACTCTAAAAACCACCCGATCCGTGTATGGAGACAACGAAACGATATAATGTTTCTTCTCAAATACAACCGGAAAAGATTTACAAAAAGCACCATGCTTCATTCAAAGTATCAGATGGCAAGAGCATTATAAATGTAATATAAGCTTCAAAGGTGTGTTGGCGGTTTGTTTTGTAATGAAAATAAGAGAAATGCCCATGAAAACACAATCTAAAGGAGCCAAATGTGGCATGGATAGCCTAGCTCCAGTGAGCCTGTGCTGTTGCAGAGAGACTGCAGGCTTCAGATGTGAGAGCTGAAGCCAGCAGCAGTGTTTGATTTCGTCTGATCTAGGAACAGACAGAGCATGGAGAATCAGACTGTGATCGGTTCCCTGGGGAGAAGCTGACCAAGAAAGAGGGAAATAGCAGGAAAAAAATACAAAACACATTCACACACAAGAAATAAAGGTACAATTTTTTTTTGTTCTAATAGCAACAACACCTAAGTAATATTTTTGCTGGTGCATCTCAAGAAATTGTGAAAATGTAAATTTTTCATACTTGGGACCAGGACTTTTTTGGGACTTTTAACTGCAACTGCATTCCTAACTTTGTCAAATTCAAATATTGTACATTTTGAGATTTTTCTTTACTTTATTTATTTATATTTTTTACACTTTGGGCTGTAGGCTATCCAAATGAATAGGAAACTCTTTGAAACATTTTAGTAATGAAACCAGGATACGTTATTTTTTTTCTTTCTTAATAACTGATGGGAAATATTACACATTTTCACAATATTAACATTGCTCTTTAATTTGTGAGTCATGCTTGTATGAGTTAATTTCATAAGATTTTTTCTTTACTTAACTTTAACTATTAATCTTAACTTCAAGAGCAAAAAAAAAAAGATAAAAAAATAGAGATTGTTGTTGTCTCATCAATTCAGTTATGGTTTTCCCCTGGTCCCTGGACATTTTTAAAGCTATAATGGGCTTAATGGTACTCGTCAATTTGAAAGACACATTTACGCCCAAACTGAAAATGAGAAATGATTAAATTAGGCATTCAGTTATCCTTTTAGCCACCAATCTTCAATAATACAGTAATAGAAAGACTAAGCACCCACTCAGACACACAAACTAAAAGAAAGGCCCCAGTGATCTACGTCATCTTGTATTTCAGCTGTTTGGAAAAGTTCAGCTACAGTCTAACCCGGAGGCTCCGTTTTTCCAGGAAAAAAATAAAGAGAGAATAAGAACATAGTTTTGCACATTAAGGCATTATTTCACTTCAGTGAACTAGAGTTAACGCACTCTCAGAAATAAATAAATAAATAAACATACAGTTTGGAGAACACTATGGAATAGTTTCCAAGGAGATATATATATATATATAACCAACAATAAGGCCTAAATACCTCATGCAGCTTGGTTTGGGTGACATGGACAGCAGAGCAATATGTTCCTTTTCTATGCAGAGTATGTGTTAGATAATTAATAAGACACAAACAACTCTCTCTCTTTCTCTCTCTCTCTCTCTCTCTCTCTCTCTCTCTCTTTCTGCCTCTGCCTCTCTAGGTTTGAAAGCTTTCACTTTCTTACACAGACATGCTTACTCATCTGTTGCCTCAGTCAATCTGAGATGGTGGGCTTTGAGTGGTCTTATGCTTTCTCTCTTATGAATTTATGCAGCAATGTATTCAGCAGCTCATCTGATCTCAAATTTCATGATGGTTTGTTTCAGTTTAATGATGAAGAATTATTTAGAATCTACGCTGAATATACAAATATTACTCTAAACTGTTATTTATTTATATATCTTTTTACATAAGTAAAAGTGACTATTCTTGTCATTGCGAGGTCACGCCACAGCACACAGTGAACCACAACGAAATTGGACCTCTGCATTTAACCCATGCACACAAACACCGGGCAGCAGAGGGCAGCTATGAAAGCGCCCGGGGAGCAGTGACGGGGATGGTACCTTGCTCAAGGGTACCTCAGGGCAACCTACTGGTAAGAGGTTTGAACCCACAATCTTCCTGAAAATTGCATGTGCGTAAACAGTGAGTGCATGGTTTATTGAATGGTGAATGGTTTATTAAATATTTGTATATTTCAATACTCTGCACGACTGGCTTTTGGCATTTACTTTGGCTTATTTTGTTTTCTGTTTGAATTACGGAATGCAATCATGCAATTACTGTCAGATACAATTCTGTTCGAGTGTAATAGAGGAAATGAGACAGAAATGAGACAAAGCGAATGTGCAGGTGGCACTGACAACACAAACTCAAAGGAATGGCTGATAGGAGATTATTATTCTTCTGTTGCAGAAACAGAGTTGCTTTTATGATGGCAGTTACATCATGATATGGCAGGGTATGGATTCAATCTGCACTTTTTCTAAGTATTTTCCTCCATCACCTGGTTTACATCTGACGTTAAACATTACCATGTAAGCCAAGGAAGGTTACAATACATTGGAAAAATTTTAATACAACCAGCACTTAGAGGCACAAACACACACAGAATGTTATATCTAACAATGTTTTTGCCTGCATATTAAAGTTTGAATAAAACACCAATGCACTAAAGGTTAAAAGGCTTTCAGGTAGGTGCCTGAAAATGCTAATGCTAATACAGATGGCCATGTGAGTTTAACTGGAATCATTGGAGTTAAAGGCATCTCTATGGTTAGAAATCTCACTTAGCAGTGGTACGGTTTCTTTCTGGGGCTCCTTCCTCAGTTTCTCTCTCAAACAATTTATTATTGACAAGTAAAGGTTGTTACAAAACCACATGATAATGCTTAAAGCCAACAAAAATAAAAAGGAATGAAAATTCCACTCCAAAGCTTCTTGTATTTAAAGTGCACGCAAGATCATGTATGCCACCTCTTGAAGTGTTCAGGCATCAGCAAGACACGTGTCCTGAAGGTAGATTTGCAGCGATGAATCAAAGCAAAGGCACCTGCATCTTTCTCTGTCACTGTATTTTCCACATTTCAAATTTCACTCACGCTGGTGCACTCTCTCTCTCTCTCTCTCTCTCTCTCTCTCTCTCTCTCTCTCTCTCTCTCTCTCTCTCATTTGAATGTGTGCTTTCAGTCTCCCTACCTAACTCATTCTGTGAGCTGAGAGAGAGAGAGAGAGAGAGAGAGAGAGAGAGAGAGAGAGAGCGAGAGAGAGAGAGAGAGAGATGGGTTGCTGCTGAGGAACGGATAGGATCTCTCTTCATTTCCTGCTATGTGGGAGCAATGACAGCTCTTATTAGAAACAATATCATCTCGAAATGAAACAAGACGCAAAGCCTGCTTCTCCATGTGTTTGTGTGTGTAGTACTTGTAAAAGTGAGTGGTAAACACCTTATTTTCTCTCCATTCTCCCACTTTCTCAATGCAATATTGATTACTCTTGGTAATCAGCTACAATATAGACAACATGCATGCGTGAATAGACTGCATGACCTGAAGCTCCACTGCTCAGATTAAACTGAAAGAGAATTGGTGAAATTAAAGACAGGGGAGTCAAAAATGTAAACTCTGTTCTAAATAATCTCTAACAGTATGTCCTTTAAGATTGTTACTTAAGTTTTATAAATATTTTTGCAAAGTGTCCTGTAATATTTCCATGTTTTATAACAAAACCAGATCATAATCATAATGCTAGATCAGAATTACATTACAACCATAATGCTAGATCAGCAATAAACAAGTTAGAAGGGGTTAAAATTCGTATCTACAAATCCAATGCACAATATCATTCCATCTTTAATGGGTTTCTCTCTTTAACTGAACAAACAGAGCTAAAGCTGTATATATTCATGATATAAGGAATGTTAATACAGTAAACTGTGACTCATTTAAAGACCACATGATAGAGATGACTGCCAAAGACAGATGTTGCATGCTTGCCAGTCCAACTCAATGTGAACTGGCTCCCTGTCTGACAATGTGAGCTGCTAGGGCATTAGCTAATGGCTTTTCCACCCTACACAGTATGCTACATGGGAGCCATTTCAGCTGCAGCCCAAATCTCTGCATCTCTGCCTCATGACAAGAAGACGGCTGCTAACCCCACATGACCCATCTCTCTAATTTCCCTTTAATTATGTCTGCTTTGAGCTGCTGTGGGATCAGCTGGTAGGCTCTGGTTCCACTGCTTGCTGTGTGTGTTTTGGGAGAAAAACTGACCCAGCTTCAGTGTCTCTGTAATTCAGCCCATGGCCTTTATCCCAGCCTAATGGAAGGCTATTTGCTGACCAGCAATGAGGAGCATGGTATCCATGTACAGATGCGCCACTCCCTTAATGTGTGTGGCTGTGTGTGTGTGTGTGTGTGTGTGTGTGTGTGTGTGCGTGTGCATGTGTGTGTGTGTGTGTGTGTGTGTGTGTGTGAGAGAGAGAGAGAGAGAGAGAGAGAGAGATAAAGAGCAGAAAAGACACTTTATGGAGGTAGGAGGCAGAAGTGAAACAATAAGAACAGGCCAAATATTTTTTTGTAGGTGTAAATAATTTAAGTAGGTACACACACAGTGCAGCAGGGGACAGCTATAAAAGCACCTGGGGAGCAGTGACAGGGACGGTACCTTGCTCAATAGTACTTCAAGGCAACCTACTGGTAAGGGGATTGAACCCACAATCTTCAAATTCTGTGGCCAACTCCTTAACCACTAGGCCACCACTGCCCTAATGTACAACATAGCCATTTCAGATTTTGGCAACATAAATAAAAAATAGTTTGTTAGTTCATTTGCTTCTATTATTTATTTTGCTGTGTTTGCATCTTTTTTTAAATCATAGAGCTTTACTGTAGGTTTTGAGCAACAGGCATGAATGAATATATACCATCATGAAAGCATCCGTGGCCATCCGTGCTCCCCCTCTGCTGTCATAAAGCTCACAAAAAAAGGATGCCTTAGGCAGTGAGGGTTCCAGTTTACCGTCATCCTCACCAGAGACTAATATAGCTTCAGTAGCACTGATTAAATATTTGAGACGTTTCCTCAAATCTGCCCTGCTTTTATTCCCACCTCTCATCATAATTATTGCACTGAGCATTTTTTTTGTTGTCTGATCATTTTAAATGTCCCACATGTGTGATTTTCGCGTCTTTCCATGTTTACATGTAAATATGTTTCTTTGATCTCTGAAGCAAAGTTATGTGGATGCTTACAAACACAGACACACACACACACACACACACACACACACACATACAGTAAACCATTACAAAGCTTTTATATACTAAATAAACTAGACTAAAGGACAGACAGAGACAGCCTGTGTCAATCATTAATGAGAAGGGGAAGTTGTTATTTCCTTTTCTCTTACTCTTTAAAATATACATGAATTCTTAAGTAAAACAGAAACAGAAAAAAAAAAGGAAGGCTGAAAACCAAAAAAGACAGGAAGGAAGGAAGGAACGAAGGAAGAAAAGAAGAAAGAAAGAAAGAAAGACAGACTGGCAGACAGACAGACAGCAAAGGAAGAAAGAGAAAACCTGATGGCTCTTCTGTGAGTGAGTGAGCTGAGGGTTTTACAGACAGAGAATTCAGCAGATAGAGGAGGATACTTAGGGAACATGTTCTTTCCAGAAACTTGATAAAGCATCAGTCCTTCACCTTAATACTTTACAGCATACCTTTCCAAAAAGCTGGCAGGGTCGGCTGTATGGCTCCAAAGCAAATAAACGTGTCAAAGCGAGAAGGAATAAGCTCAGTTTACTGAAACAGACGACTGCAATATTTCATCTCACTCCGTGGTGTCTGGAGCAGGGTGTCTGGAGGTTCACACACTTTCATAAATATTCAAACCATAATGAGACTGAAACGAATGCAGAAATATTTGGATAGTCAACAGCTCTGCAACCGATACTTTAATTTACCTCCTGCAGTCAGCTTGGTTTATTATTTTTCTTGCTGATTTTTTAAAGTATGTTTTTTGCCAAACATGCAGTTCATTAGTTGAGTTTATTCAAATGGTTCATGGAGCAATATTTGCTTGATTCATCTCATTGAACTGAAATGTATTTATTGGTGGTTTTTGTGTTTAGATGAGCAAACATATTCCATTAAAAGCCACACATTTTTCACACTGTGGCTTTTTGAGAATCGGAGCAAACACTCAGTAATTAGGTTAGTGGATGTGCGTTGCAGCAGGCGTCAACAAATACACTCGCATTTGAACCGAACCGTTAATTGCTGTGTCTGGCTTACACACAGAAGCATCGTTTTTTTCAGACATTTGGACGTCTACTGATATCACTGTTTGTAGGCTAGCTGACCTGAAATGCATTTTTCAAAATTTTGTAGGGAATCACAGAACCAATGGTAAAATTGAAAATGCCACTTCCTTTTCCTTTACTTTTATTAGTTGATGTTTTCATTTATCAGTATCACGTTTATTTTCATTTGTCTATATATTTCTCTGAGATGAATGGATAAGATATATTCTCACAGTTTGTCATGTCACCATTTCCTGTATTCTCCCTCATACGCACAAACACACACACCTGCACGCAAATGGATCATGATTATATTTTGACTGGATGTATGAAGTAACCCGTTTTGAGTGTGTGCGTGTGTGTGTGTGTGTGTGTGTGTGTGTGTGTGTAAGTGTGTGATCTAGCTCCACACAAACTGGCAGATGTGAAGCCTGCAGTCATGAACCCTGTGACAAACATAAGGCAGATCATGCTGAACAAGAGCGAATGCAGCTTTAACACACTCCTCACGTTCATGTTCCACCTGAGCTGCTGGTTGGTTCAAGAAAAAATAAGACTGTATTTGTTTCCGAGGCAAGCACGGTGTGAAAGAGATCTAGAACTTAAGACATCAGGAGATAAACCCAGCAATCTCAAAGAACACTGTGTGGAGAAGAGCTAAACCTAACGTGGATAGAAAAATCTATTTATATGAAAAACACTTTGATTGTTTAGGGCCAGCAAATGTTTAGTGGTGGGGTTTTCATAGGTGACATCCTGCTGGTCCGAGTGTCCCTTCTTTGATGTACACTAATGCTGCTTGAGTGCTTTCCATTGGTGAGACTCCTGAAGTGAGACTCAGGGACAAATGGTAATGTAATTTGTAAACCAATTCTTTAAAATTATTATTATTTTTTTCTATTAATCATGAGTTTCCATTTGGTTAACCAATGTTAATCATGTAATCATGACCGCCCGAGTCAAGATAGAAGACAAAAATAAAGCTAAAGCATCCATCCATCCATCCTCTATTCATCATCTACATTGCTAGCCTAGGTCACAGGTGGTGCTGGAACATATTTCAGCTCATCAAGCAGCAGTGGAGAAACACCCTGGACAGGTAACCAGTCCATCACAGAGCAGACACAGACTCACACCTACAAGGCAATCAAAAAGCCGCTTGTTGCGCATGTTTTCTGTGCGGCCAAGAAATTAATGTGGATGGGGAAACCAGAGGGAATAAATTAAACATCACTCTTTTCCAATTCTGTCTAAGCATTTTTTTTGTCATTCTGCAATGTAAGCAATTTTGATCTGAGTACTTCTGTAGTTCACTATTAGTTCACTACTAGTTTAAGTACAGTGGACTCTCAAGAAGTGCTGCTATTTGTTCAGAAAGCCGAAACTTTGCTTGAAAATGAAGTTGTTCAAAGTGAAGAACCTGTGGGGAAAAAAACAAGCTGGTTCCAATCTCCCCCCAAATATCTAGCCAATTGTCACAGATAATCTACTCTTTATTTAGTGCACATTTTTTTCTTCATTGCAATGGTAATTTGACCAGTGTGCTTCACATCCTGTTTCCCATTCCTTCATGGTGAAGATGAGTGCCTGTAAGGGCTTGTAAGAGCAAGATTTGCAAAGGCAAGGATGCGTGGCCACCTGCAGCTCAGATGGGCTGCACCCTCTCAAAGCATGTTTTTAATTGTCAAGCAGAGGCAAGCAAGCCTGACAGGGTGGCAGTGAGTGCAGGTGAACATAGATATGCTGGTCAGTACCAGCTGGTGACGTTGATTGATTTCTGCATCGCTGGATTAAAAAAAAAAAGTCTAATTTTAATGTTGCCTAAGCAATGTTGTTTGAGAATCCACTGTAGTGTGCCTACACTGAATATTGCTGCAGAACGTTACTGTTAACATGATGCTCTAAAACCTCAGAAAAACTGGGGTGTAAACTGTCTACCCAGGCTGCCACATTTAGCCAATGTGCCATATGTCCATCACTACAAATCAGACAGCTGGTGCAAGAAGTGAAAAGCTCATTGGTCATTTCTAATGAGCTGTATGTTTGAAAATTGACAAAAAAAAAAAAAATCAGAAACAAATTGTTCATTTTCGATCACATGGGTTTGTATTCTTAGCTATAAAGTGATTAAATCAATCTTCAGTTGCAACACATTTATTTACAAATCAAGTTGTGTGTTCTAATGAATCTTTAGGTTTTCTCCCTTAGTAGAGAAGTCAGATCACTAGTTTCAGATTGGCAGAAGATTAGAAAAATGAGCAAGAAAAGAATTAAGTGTAAAAAATTCATATTTGCAACATCATGGCAGCTTGTTACAATAACTCAATAGAATACAATAAATTATCATTAAATATGAACTGAAATGGTCCAGGAAAGAAGAAAGATGAAGAAAGAGTGTGTGTGTGTGTGTGTGTGTGTGTGTGTGTGTGTGTACGTGAGAGAAAGAGAGAGGGAGTGTATGAAGAATAAAATTTGCATGGAATGCTTGATCATTCGCTGTCACAACTCACACACACACCCACACAAACACACACACACACACACACACACACACACACCATGCTCAGAGCTCCTGAGGCAGTCATTATGGGCAGAAGTGCTCCATAACCAGTTTGGGTAGCTGAACGGCTGACTGATAACATCTCAGCTGTCATCACATCAACTCTTTGCATCACTCATTTCTCTCTCTCTCTCCCTCTCTCTCCCTCTCTCTCTGATCGATCATGTACCGACTCCCTCCTATCACTAATCAGAGTGCCCTGCGAACACTGACAGACACATTCCAGCACCCTCTCTGTCTCCAGTCACACTCCAGTGAAGACATTTCGGGTTATTACTCTGGCAAAAATGTCAAGATTCTTCACGAGGCACTTGATCTGAGTCGCACAGGCCCAAAACAAAGTGCAGCAAACTGCAGAGATCACAAGAACTTATAGAAAAATCACAAAAATACAGTGGATACAGAAGCTGAAAAAGAATCTGACATGCCTCTGATAGAGGGCCTGTGCTACTTATGAGGCTTCAGCTCAACAGTTCAACACAATGTTAAACTTAAGCCTCTGGATTCGGGATTTCTGGATTCAGCACAAGCTTTCTCTTTCAGCCTGGTAACTTTCTTTCTTTCTGTCTAGAATAACATTTAAATTGCCACCCATTTGAAACCAGTTCTACATACATCCATATCTGCATCACTCTATGACCTGCATCACTAGGTCTCATGACCACCATTGGTAAAACTGTCTTTTGGCCAGCTATGTCAGTCTTTCATCTTCTCTGATTAACTATTCGTCATTTATATCTTTGCCTGATTTCACAGAACAGAGAGTCATGGTTTTATCATCTCTCATCCCATAACAGATAAGAATACCACTTGATGCAACCAAGCAGTTCAGCATGGTTCTAAAGATTTTAACCTGACTTTGGAATCCTTATGATTTTAGTCTATCGTTTCTGCTCTGACTCTTCTGAACCTTATTTTGGTTCAAATCAAGCTCCTTTCTTACATCATTCTCTGAACCTAATACTTACCTAATACTTACTTATTTTGACCTTTCACACTTCTTCGTCCACCTCATAAATACGAAGGGTCTGAATGCAATAGGTTCCTTAAAGCAGGCAGCCATCACTCACCAAAACACACACTCATTACCAGCCTTCATTATTCATGCGCTCTAATGGAGCCGGAGTGGCTGAGGCAGCTGTAGTTCAGCAGGAAATACAGCAGCCCCCAAAACCCAGACAGCATATTATTTAAGCTTTTTTATAATGTTCCTCCTCTCCTGCTACTCTGAAACATTCTGCTGATTCAGGATTTCTGACCACCAGCAATAAGTGTGTGTGAGTATGTGTGTGAAAAAGAGAGAGTAAGGAGGAAGGAGAAAAAGAAAGACATTTATGTGTATTTGTATTTCTTTGTGTATATGAGAGATGAAAGGTTAGCATGTCTCCTTGTATTTAGCTCTTTTAGGCATCAAATGTCCTCATAAACAGGAAAACACAACAAGGCTACAGAATTAGGGACATTTTCTGTTCCTATGAAAGATGCGGTGCCTTCACTAGAAATGCATCTTTCAGAAAAACCAGAAGAGCAGAACTATCGTCTTTTGGTAACTGAGATTAATGTAATGTTAGAGTGTGAGTTCAGGGTTTAGTCTGTGCAAGTCCTCAAAAGTGAATTAATACCAAATTGTGAGTATGCTTGTATATCTGAGTGCGTATTTGTAATTAAGAGACTATGGTGAGATAGGAGGCATTAAAGGGGGAGTTTAAGAAAGAAAGAAATATGATAGTTCAGTTATATAAGTGAGACTGTGTATTTATGAGTGTGTGTGTGTGTGTGTGTGTGTGCGTGTGTGTGTGTGTGTATGTGTGTAGGTGTGTGCGTGTGTGTGTGCGCGTGTGTCTCAGAGGTGGTGGCCTTGTTCCCATACCCTACTACTGGCCCTTCTCTCGAGCTCACACTCACACCTTAATGGCTTAAAGTTCACTCCAGAAGTCTTTGAGTTGTGAAAACTTTTCACCCTGCAAATCCTAAAATAAACATAACCCAAACTGTAAGTCCACTAAACATGGAATGAGTCAGCCGAACATTATTCTTTCCATAATGCAGAGCGGGGGAGCATGCAGGAGCTGCTGGTAATAACAGGGAGAGATGCAGCAGAATAGTTTTTTTTATTTTTTTATTTATTTTTTTTGTGTGCCTCATGTATAATTCATCAGCCGCACTGATTGGTCACGCAAAAGCAGCGGCTGCTGACACGCTGAAGGGTCCTCACGCTGACAGGGTGCCCTGCTAAATGCGAGTTTCAAAAAGGTGAGCACTTGTATAATTCCTCATTAGGAAGAAGGAAGGGAGAAAGAACAGAAAGAGGAAAACACTTTTACTCCTGTGGCTCCCAGAATAACGTCCTGAATCTCAGCAACAAGGACAAAAACTTACTGAAAGCTCTGGAGTATGAATACTTTAATGGTTTTATGCTCTTTTTGGTATTGGGAATGAAAATGTTGAACATACTGTTCAATGCCTCACTACTGACTTGGTGTAAACATTGGCGTGGTGGTAGTGTCAGTCTGCTGAAAATGGATGCAGAGCTTTGGTAGACAGCTGGATAACCAGTAACTGATAACTGAATCAATCAACAACCTTATTCCACTTTAAGAAATTACACCAAATGCAGGAAAATCTGAAAGTGTGTCAGAATGTTAGATTGTTACTTTGCACGGGCGCAGAGTAGTATTGAGTAAAAATGTAAGTATATAACATTATATTAAATATTAAGACTATTAAGATTAATGATGCACCAAAATGAAAAACGGTTGGATGAAAATTCAAGAAACAGCGAAAAAAAAAGAAAGAAAAGAAAAAGCTAAGAAAAGCTTGATTTTGTGTTCTTTCATTCACTTAAATTATGGTTTTGACTTTTAAGAGAAAAAGTGAAAGTGGCTACGCTTGTCACTGTGAGACAGCACAGCACAGCACAGCACAACACAATGAAATTACACCTCTGCATTTTACCCGTGCAGCAGGAGGCAGCTATCGAAAACGCTTGGGGCACAGTGATGGGGACGGTACCTTGCTCAAGGGTACCTCAGGGCAACCAGCTTGTCTTGTATTCGAACCCATGACCTTATGATCCTTGGGCCTAGATCCTAAACACTAGGCCACCTCTGCCCTGCTGCCTAATAAAGATGTGTTATAAAGATGTGTTTTGTGAGTGATAAAAACCGTTCAGTAGGATAAACTGATGAGCAGACATAAACAGTTTTTTCTGTGTTTTAATCTTTTCTGCACATCTAGCAGGATGCAATGTGAAACCTCTTGATGTAATCTTTGCAAAAAATCATGTACTTTAATAAGAAATCTTAAAAATACTTTCTATTATTTTGTTTAACAGATTTAGAAAATTCTAGTCTGTCTAAAATGTCTTTTGCTGAATAACTGATATCAAATCCTTAAGCTTTTTGGAGGATGTTGGGGCCACTAGCCTAAGCAACTAGTCTAATCATTACAGAGGTGTTGGATTGGTAGCTTGTTTCACATGCTCATTGTATGAGAAATAGTTGAGAAGGGAAGAGACTGACCACAAATACAGATCAAGTGACTGTGACCACAGGCAGCCCTGCACATGAAAATCACAACAAACAAACGATGCCTGCTGTAGAGGTCTCAACACTGGACTAAGAATGATACAGAACTGACAGCTAGCTTTGTTAATTTTATTAGTCTCACTACATAATGTCTCTAAGTAATTTTCATTCTATATTCCTACTTATTTGCTAAAATTTCTCTTTAAAGTTAATGGTCTTTTCCTTTTGTGACCAATTTTGAGTATACAATTTTAAACCACTGCCAATAGACCATATAATTGATTCCACAAAGTAAAACTACTAAACTGATTGTATTTTCAGAGCTTAACAGCAGACTGTTAATAAATTTCCTGTTGAAAACCATCATATGGAAGTCACATGGCATGTTAAACTAACAAAATAACTAAGCATATCTACTGCAATATCCATTTCTGCCAGAATGGTGTCAGGATGTCAGCTGTGACTGGCTGACAAGGCTGAGTTTGTCAGAGGGGAAGACTAGAGGGATGAATAAATTCGAAAGTAATGCGGGAGGAGAGATGATACAGTTGCCAATCAAGGGCTCCTAAATAGTCTTGTATCAAACCACCATACAAAAGGAGGGCAAAGGGAAATTGCCTTGTTGGTGTAAAATACTATTTTATGCCTGCCAAACTGTCTTATCTTTGATATATTAAACAGATGGCAAATAAAGAAATGCTTCATGCCTTACATTAGATGCCTTTGTTCTGCTTGAACGTTTCATGTGTAGGTCACTGTGTGGGGCTTAACCAAAAAATAAATAAAATAAATGAAATAAACGATCCTCTGAAACTGATCAGATACAGGGACTGATCTGAGCCAAAAACATTGTCCTTCAGAAAGCTTGGGACACTATTCCTATCACGGGTGAGGTGTGTTTTGGGCACAGTAGAAGGCGCTCTGTTCTGACTGAGCACACCTGAGCTCAAGAAGGCACAGGTGTGCCTCATTGGGGCTGACTATTTAAGCCCCGATAAGTCAGAACAGAGCGCGGCTCATTCGTTAGGCTCAGCCTACACACTCTATGGTGGATTTGGTAATTTGGTAATTTGGTAAATTTGGTTTAGGCTGCAGTTCCTTGGTTTTTGTATTGAACTGCAGTCCTTTGATCTTGTTTTGTTAATATAGTTAATAAAGTTATGATCCAAACTCCTGGCTCAGCGTTGGCGTCCTCCCCACACCCCGCCACCGTTACAATTCCTCAACAATACATTATAAGCATACACGAAAGTCTGGCTCTTTGGAAGCAAACGGTAAGAAATGAGGAGGGATTCAAGACTTTTGCACAGAAAGTTAGCACTGCAGACTAAGTTCTGCACTACAAATTTGGCCTTGCTTTTACAAATGTATGTTCACACATGCACTATATGTCCAAAGGTATATAGACACCCTTTTAAATTAGTGAATTCATCTACTTTTGGAAGCATCCACTGAGGACACAGGTGTTAAATTGTGCACACACAGCCTGTTTAACAGAGACAAGCCTTTTCACAACAGTAGAGGCTGTTAAGAGGCTGTTGCAGCAAAGGTGGTACAAACATCCTGTATTCCATCTCTTTAAGTGTCTACAAAGTATGCAAGTTTGCATAAACTTTCACAGCCTGGGTCTGCTAGGAGACACATTGAGCAAAAAATGGAAAATGAAGAGTTGCAAAATAGATAAGATTTTCACTTACAAGACCTTTAGAGGAAGAACAAGCTCTATAAAACATACATGGACACATTAATCTTGTGTTCTGACAGTTTATATGCTAATATGCAAGCAGACTGGCAGGGACGCATTTTAATAGTGAAATCCTACAGCGATGGTGGCTGTATGCCTGTGCAGGACATGTTTCAGCGCTCAGTTTCCTTGCCATTTGTGCTTTCTCTGCATTTCAGTTTGCCTTTACAGTCGGTAGCACAAATGACAACCACTACACTAACCACAGCATGATAAATATACAGAGTTTGGACTAGCAGTAGCCAAAGGAAGGCCAATTAATCTTGCACAGTTAGGCCAGCATGACCTGTGATGCTAACCATTCTTTGATTAATGAGAAGTAGGTTAAGAGTTGCTTTAGACTGCAAGGTAAACAGTTGATTTATGTAAAGTTAAAGGCTAGTCTTAACTGCAAGTTTTCAGTGGGGCCACACAAACACACACACACACACACACACACACACACACATCCACATCACTGTCAGCACTGCGTTGAGAATGTATTAACACCTAAACAATATCTCCTCCCTGGCGGTTGTTGATAATTATAAGGCAACGATTCACAATGTAACCATGCCATCTGAAAGGTTCACCAATTTGTAAAAATATCACTAACCATTGTATGCTACACTGCATATCATGAAGCTCTACTGAGTTTCTCCTCTTTAGTGCTATACTGCTGTTCATTCTCTTACTGCTCTTAAAACCATACCTCACTGACACACTGTGTAGCCCAGACTGTGTGTGCGGTTTTTTATTGCTCTTTTCAGACAATAACATCTACGTCTCCCTGTCCTGCTCAGCTTGGCATTTCACTGGCTTTTAGTGGTTACTGGATACAGCAGTATAGAAAGAGAGTTTGAGAGAGACTGAGACAGAAAGAAAGAGTCAGAGAGAGAGAGAGAGAGAGAGAGAGAGAGAGGGAGTGAGAGAGTGAGAGAGTGAGAGGTGAAACGTTTCTATTGTGGAGTCCTTTTATCACTGGGCTCATTCAGGACAGGGAGAGTGATGCTAAAGTAATTTAAAGAGGAGAACAAAGAACTATGGAAAAGGGGAGAAAGATGAAGATGGTGATTGTAATGAAGATGAAGACGATCCCACACATTCACATTACTGTCTACATATATAATTTCTCATGGTGTCATTTCGATAAGTTATGCAATGTCAAAACATTTATTTGAAAATGACTATTGAAGTGATAGGGACTATTTTTCACTGTGAGCAGACCGAAACACACCAAAGAAAACCCTTACATTTACGGCATTTAGCAGACGCTCTTATCTAGAGCAACTTACATGTCCTAATTACAGGGACAGTCCCCCTGGAGCAACTCAGGGTTAAGGGTCTTGCTCAGGGACCCAGTGGTGGTAGTGCCAGAGGTGGGATTTGAACGTGGGACGTCTTGAGCCATAGGTCCGTAGGCAAGTATCCTACCACTGGACCACCACCATCCGCCAGACCACTTCTCTGCTTTTAACCAATTCACCAAGTGTAGCAGCGGGCTGCCATATGTCCTGCGTCCAGGGAGCAGGGTTAGGGACAGAAATTTGCTCTAGTGTGCTTCAGGGTAACCCACTTGTCTGGGAATTGAACCCATGATCCTCCAATCATGGTCCAAGTACCCTACAGCTACTTCACCAGTGCCCCGTGGGCAGTAATTTTTTGCCAAGATCTGAATTAATTATGGGATGTTTGGTTGTTGAAGTCTACACCAGCTCACCACAAAGATTCTTAGATTCTTGCAGGTGGGTGGCTGCAAATGTTGATTCTGAATGACTTCAATGAAGGCACATAACATTGTTGAATATAGACCCGACCCACTGAAGCAACCCCAAATGAAAACATTTCCCCCATAGGCTTGTATGTCAGCTACTAGAAATGATGGGCGCATCATTGCATCCACTTTTCTTCTTGCCCTGATGTGTCCATCTCACAAGGTACATCGACCTTTTTACCATTGCTCCAACCTGTATGCTCCTAGCTAAACTGATCTTTTTTGCAGATGGCTATGCAGATGTTGAGTGCCAAAACCATGAGAGATCTTTGCATTGTGCACATTTTTTACTTTCGCTAAACTTAGCTCTGAATTGTGCTTATGATTTTTAATTATCCGAATCCACAAACATTAGCAAAAGTTATCCAATTGAATTTTTTTTTCTGGCTATCTTCATTGAAAATGGTGGTTCACCACTTCCCCCCAGGCTTTAATAATGTGTTGGAAAACTCTTAACCCAATTTTAGTAGTTTCAGTAATCTCCCTAGCTTTTTTCTTTGCGCATTGTGAGCTTTTTGAAACAGAAGCAAAATCTTTGTCACAACCACATGATGTGTTTTCCAGCAGGGTCTATTTTAAGAAATGAAAAGCTACTTACTGCAGCAGACAGGGTTAAATAACTTGTTGCCAACAGAAATATCTTAATCATTGCAGCACTTCTCCAATGGAAGGCTCTTAGTTTAATCCTGGCGTAGACTTTTTTGGCCAGGCAGTGTATAATTCAATCAGCTTCGACCACACATTAAGTAATTACATTAGCTGTATATGCTGAGCTGCTGCTAAAAGTTAACAACACCTGTGCTTTGTGAGAGAAGCTGCTGATAATAATTGAAAATAATTAAAGTTTTTTTGCTTACTCTTTTTCTTTAGTCTCTCTATATAAGCAACAGAATGCTCAAAGGCATGTGAGCTGAATAATATCACAGTAGTAATGATCAACTACAGCTACAACTACTTAAATTCCAAATATAAATAAGACTTATGTTAATCTGGTTCATGAATGTTTTTTATGGTGTCTGCGTGTGTTTATTTCAGTTTTAAGGCAGACAATCATATGCCAGGCCCTCAAAAGGCTCTCAAGGCTGAGAAAGATCAGACAAAAGGGGGAGCAGGAAGGAGGAATAAGGAACATAAAGAAGAAAGAAAGAAGAGGGAGCAATGAAGGTCTTGATGCACAAAACCAATTCCAGCTCCAGCGTCCAGCTCCTGCTGCCCGACAGCTCTGCTAAATGCTATTAGCATTTAGATTTCACGGCAGGCATGGCAATAAGAGCGGTGCGGCAAGGACAATACGAGCTATTCATTTAACTCATTTGGGCCACAGAGCTCATTTAACAATGCTTTCTGCAGGAAAACAAAAAGGGTACACTATGGTTTGACAGGCCTCCAAAATATTACGAAAACAACAGCGGTTGTGGTCATTCCTTCGGTAAATAATTTTTGTTAGACGGGGAAGCAAACAACACATTCGCACACACAGAAACCAAGCACATTACCCACATTGTGTTTTGAACAGCTTGAAGTACATTGACGATAAATAAGAAAAAAAAAAAACCTTTAAATCATATGCAAGAGGCTGTATACTCAAGAAACCCAGGGAATTTCAGATTCTGAGTTAGACATATAAAATGTTAGTCTCTCCATTATACCAATATATTAAAAATAAATTCTGAATAAGCATTTCTAGAAAAAAACATTAAATGGTATAGAACAACAGAACAGAAAATAGTTTTGTGGTCAATTTTTGTGGTCAGGCCCACCACTGATTTAAGAGCAGGCGTGGCTCAGTATTTGAGTAGGACGCAATGGCACAACATACACATTGCATGTTGTATTTGAAATGAACTGAAGTATGTGTCACGGATGAGGTGTGTTTTGGGCACGATAGAGGGCGCTCTGTTCTGACTGAGCACACCTGAGCTAATGAAGGCACAGGTGTGCCTCATTGGGGCTGACTATTTAAGCCCCGATGAATCAGAACAGAGCGCGGCTCATTCGCTAGGCTCAGCCTACACTCTATGGTGGTTTTGGTATTTGGTAATCTGGGTAATTTGGTTTAGGCTGCAGTTCCTTGGTTTTAGTATTGAACTGCAGTCCTTTGATCTTGTTTTGTTAATATAGTAAATAAAGTTATGATCCGAACTCCTGGCTCTGCGTTGGCGTCCCTCTCGCAGCCCGCCCTGTTACAGAAATGAGCCGCCAGTACCTGGACGTCGCGAGTCAGGAGTGCGATCACGAGCGGGTGTTGCAAACATGTGCAGCCATGATCAAGAGGACGTTGGAGTTTATTGAAACCTGGGAGATGAGGGTGCCGGCGCGCGGAGTCTGTGGACCTCTGCGAGGAATTGGAGGGCGAGGATTGGGTGTGACGGACGCTGGCGGCCACAGCCAGGGAGCTCGAGAAACGTCTGAAGTGGGAGACATCAGATATCCCGCTCGTCAGCCGCCTGGGTCCCGAGATAGGCGCGGACTGGTTCGACTTCCTGCTGCAGAGGCTGGTCACTCTAGCCGCAACACACAGTGCTACCTCCACACGCTGAACCACGTGTTTTTTCCTGCGCGCGATATGGAAGGCGGGGCTTCGTTGATGACGGACGTCATGCAACGCGGAAGGACGACAGTCAATGAGCCCTACGTCATTCAAAGCGGAACGTTGATAGTGGAGCCGCCTTGCGGTGTTCCACGCGGAGATTCAGCGCCGAAAGCGCTGCACGCCAATCATCGCGATCCGCCAGCGGAGAAAGCGTCACGCGCAGCTGATAGTAGAATTACGGTAAAGAATTCACCTTGGGCCGCTAATAGAGGAGCTACGGTAAAGAATTCTCCCTGCGCAGCTAATGAAGGCGTTACGGTAAAGAATTCTCCTTGCGCAGCTAATAGATGTGTTATGGTAAAGAATTCTTCTTGCGCAGCTAATGGAGGCGTTACAGTAAAGAACTCTCCCTGCGCAGCTAATGGAGGAGTTACGGTAAACGCGGCGCTCAGTGTCAGTCATCGCGAATAACAATACAGTGGAAGTAAACACTCCCTGCAACCTTAAACACGAGAGGAAGGCAAAGAAGGCCGCCCACAACAAGAGAAGCGAGGCAGTGGCAAAAAAGGCCGTTCCTGACACCCGAGAGCAGGAAGACGGCAGAGACCGCTTCCTGCATCGTGCAACCGGGGAGGTCGACCAAGAAAGCCCTTTGCAGCAAGGAAAGCGGCATCAAGGAGTCGACCCCCAAACCCAGCACCACTAACCTGTCTGCTTGGCAGAAAGCAGAGAAGGAGCAGCTCCAGGTTAGTGGGAATGTTAGAATGAAAGTTCAGGTGCAGATGCAAATTGAACATGAGGCTGCAGTAACCATTCAGGTGCAGGTGATGAAGCACTTGAGCAGAAAGTACTACCTGAAGCTACTGTGGGCAGCCAGGACAGTTCAGCGATATTACCGAGCTAATAAGATGATGAAGCAAGAAATTAAGTCTTTGAAGGAGGAAAAGATGGCTGCTGTTGTTCTGCAAGCTGCATTCCGAGGGATGAAGGCCAGACAGACTCTGAAACAGAAGCACCAGGCTGCCACTGTGATACAATGTGCTTACCGGGCTCACTGTGCTCGGACGCGATATTTATGCATCAAACATGCTGCTGTTGCCATCCAGCTTAGGTATCGTTCCACACTAGATGCCAGAAAGCAAAGGGAGGAATTCTTATAATTGTGCTCTGCTGCAATGTTCCTGCAAGCCTGCAACATCAGGCAGCTTCCCTGATTCAGGCTGCGTTCAGAAGACACGGGGAGGTAGTAAAGTATCAGGCCATAAGGGTGTCAGCCATCATCATTCAAAGAAATTATAGGTCCTACATTAAGGGTAAATTTGAACGTGAGAAATTCCAGATGTTGAGAAGGTCTGCGATATGCATCGAGGCAGCTTTTAGGGGTTATTCTGTTCAAAAGAATGTTGCTGCAATGCACAAAGCTGCTACCATTATTCAGACTGCAGTAAGAATGCACAAGCAAAGATTGGTTTTCAAGAAGCAATGCTGGGCAGCAAGTGTTCTTCAGAGGAGGTTCAGAAGGTGGAAGCTTGGGCATCAACAAAGGCAGAGGTATCAGCTGTTCAGACATGCTGCAATTTGCTTGCAAAAGTCATTCAGAGGAAAGCGGGCAAGGGATCTGGCCAAACGGATCAGAGCTGCAAGGACAATCCAATCTCACCTCAAATCAGCTGCATGAATGTTCAGATCACTGAACAGGAGGAGTTGCTGACAGAGCTCTACCAGCAGCTGATGGAGAAGGAAGCCTCGATGCTACAGGTGAATGCCTCGGTCACGAACGAAGGGTTGAAACACAAGGAAAGGATCACCTATCTGCTTCCTCAGCTGGAGAGGACCAAAGGACTCTTGTCCAGTTAACAAAGGGAGATTGAAGCCATGGAAACAGAAAAGCTCTGGCTCAAGACAAAGGTGTACTTTACGGAAAGAGCAGTACATTCAGAAAGGAGGGAGAAGTCTCCAGAATAAAGTTGCAAGCTGTGATGGCTGTCCAAAGAGAAAGGCTGGAGAGAACAGATGAACAGAGGGACCAAACTGTATGCCAGACAACGAGGAGAGTTGAGACTCCAACCATTCAGGAGAAGCTGGAAGCTAAAATAGCCACTATGGAAGAAAAGCTGAATCAGACCAGAGCAGAGCTGAGACGGGTGCAGGACCACAACGTTGCTCTGCAGGCTGAACTGAGAGAAGCCCAAAGTGAGGCCTGTAAGCTCAGCGAGCTGGAGAAGCAGGTCAGAGGTATGGAAGCAAAACTGGTGATCTTCGAATCTCGACTCACTCCACAGACAACAGTGCATGCTGGGACCCTGGTGATTAACGCCAAAGCGGCGCAGCTGAAGAACAGTCTGATGGAGAAGCAGGTAAAGATTCCAGAGGCTGAGCAGCTGCATTATGACTCGCTACCTTCAGTTTACCCTCACAATTCAGCAGACTCAGGACAAGGTGGCTCGTGGAGGAGTCCATGTGGAACTTCTCGTAGTGGAACCAGGAGCTGGGATGCTGCCTCACTGGGTTCCAAGCAGCAGGGAAGTATGAGCAAGAAGAGGAAGGAGCCAAAAGACATCAGCAAAGACCTGTTTCAGTTCAAGAAAGTGAACGATTCTGTAGATTCTGTGATGAGAGACGTGAAGAACAAAGCTGGCAGGGGTTGAAAGCAGAGTTCGGACTATGTGAAAAAGACTTCCTCTTTGAACCCTGTAAAATCTGTGTTTAGCTCTTTTTCAGGTTCTGTCAAGGCAAGGCGTTCCACTGAGTCAGGCGGTTCCTCCAGTGACTCCAGGGTCGAGTCCAGGCAACAGTTAAAGAAGTGGACTGAACTTCTAGGATTCACCTCACCACCGCCAGCTGCCTGGACATGGCTGGTCAGAGGCCCTTTGTATTGAAGTGTTTGTGGACCTGACCATATGCCCCATAAAGGGACTTTTTTGTAGAGTGTTTTTTTGTTCTTGACCTCCCCCCAGAGGTTCGGCTATGTTTTGGCGCTTTGGGAGCCGCGCCTTTTGGGCACGATAGAGGGCGCTCTGTTCTGACTGAGCACACCTGAGCTAATGAAGGCACAGGTGTGCCTCATTGGGGCTGACTATTTAAGCCCCGATGAGTCAGAACAGAGCGCGGCTCATTCGTTAGGCTCAGCCTACACTCTATGGTGGTTTTGGTATTTGGTAATCTGGGTAATTTGGTTTAGGCTGCAGTTCCTTGGTTTTAGTATTGAACTGCAGTCCTTTGATCTTGTTTTGTTAATATAGTAAATAAAGTTATGATCCGAACTCCTGGCTCTGCATTGGCGTCCCTCTCGCACCCCGCCACCGTTACAGTATGGGAAGAAGATGAAAGAAAACATCCATAAATGGCTGTTTTCAATCTCAAAACTAATATTAGTTACAGTGAAAGAAGAAGAAAAAAAAAACAGAGAACCATCTGGATGAAAAAGAGACAGTCTAATGTATTTTTTCACCTTCGCTCAGAAGTTACCACTGCTGCTGGCTATGGAACATCAGAGTTATACTAACATCAGTCTAATAATGTGAAGCCTTCCCAGTTTTTTTGTTTAATATCACCCTACATGAACACGACATTTATACAGCAATAAGCGTTAATGTGTATGCATTGATAACATGTCCATTCAGGTCCATTATTCTCTGATTTTTTTAAAAGTGAAAAGGTCTAAAAGAAGGTTCTTCTAAAGAACACCTTTATTTGTCTTTCATTTTAAAATTGTAGGAGAAGAAAAAAGACATGATGCTAAATAGACAATCATCGGTTTTGTCTTAAATAATCCAGTTGAGAGACAAATCTTTTATAAAACTGTTTACACCTGTGTACTCCACAGCCCTTCCACAGGCAGTGGATTGGAAAAGCCCGACTTTAATTAGTTTAGACTGCTCTAAAACATGCTGACAGTCTTGTGGTCAGTGACAGCTTGTTTCCTGTGCTGACCTTTAGGTTTTACTCTCTCATCTCCAGCAGCGAGGGGAAAGGGTTCATTAGCAGCAGGAGTCAGAGGAGGTCTTGCCCCAGTCAAACACTGCAGGAGCTTTCAGACGGCGTGCTATGACCGGCATGTTAATCAGAGCACCTCTAAAGTTAAACAGGAGAGGTATCTGCATTCAGATAGCTTAGAGCGATGAGTGTCTTCGCGCAGACAGAGATGGCTATAGAGATTTTAGAGCCAACATTCATTTATCAGCTTGCTCTTAGTGAATGCTAATGTGCAGGAGGAGCTGAGTGTGAATAAAACACAGTCCATTAAACCAATATGAAACAGCAGTTATTGTAATCATTAAACAACATCAACGTCTGAGAGAACGATCTCATCAGCTCATCGTTTGAATAGAAAGCCTCAAGCCACTCAATATTTCAGGGAAAGAGAAGATCTGCCAAAAAAGAAATAGTTGGTAGTATGGGAAAAAAAACAAAAAAAAAACATATATATATATATACAGTACTCTGCAAAGGTTTTAGGTTATTAAGGCAAAGAAGGCAAAGGGTAAAGGGTAGTAACACCAAATATTGATTTGATTTAGATTTTTCTTTTGTTCGCTCAATTTGCATTTTGTAAATTGATAAAAATAAACAATCAATATTTATATTTCCAAAAGCATTCTTTGTTTACAGCACTTTTTCACACCTGCCTAAAACTTTTGCAAAGTACTGTACTGTACAAATACAGTACATGGAAGAATGTAAGAATGTTTTTTTTTTATTTCCACTTTCTATACTACAGATTTTGATTTGGGGTTGCATCAAGCTGAAAAAGGAGTTCAATGAACACTGTATGTTCAAAACATGATTAATGCTCACAGTCTTTCTCTATGTTGGGGTAAAATCTGTTCCAATATAAATAAATGGAAGATTCTGTCCCAGTATACTCATCCTGCACACAAAGTTCTGATATAATCAGTAACATTGCCTACAGGCTGAGAGCAGTGGAGGCCTGCTGGTTAGAGACTAGGCAGCAGGATCAAAAGATCATGGGTTCGAATTCTGGAACAGAATCTTTTGTACTTTTAAATCCTGTTTTAAAATCAAATAAATTATGTTTCTTCTATTTTCCACAGACTTCTATTTTTTCAAATAAAACACTTTAAATCAGCATCAAGAGCAATCATGAGCTATGCGGTTTAAAAAAAAAAAAATAAATAATAATAAAAAGTGTTTATGTTGACACTGACTTAGCAATAAAGTTAGGATGTGTTTTCAAACATAGAAGTGAAGTTTTTAGTCAGCCAGATGCTTCAACAGCACCAATTTGTTTTGGTAAACCCGATTTTTAAACTAATCGGCAACATTTTATTTTAAAATGGCAAAAAAAAAATGTTTTGCTGCTGTAAAGATTAGGAAAGTGCTTTTGTAAAGTTTTTTTTTTTTTCCAAGAATGCCACAGTTGTTGAAAATGTTTAGTAAAAATCCAAAGTGATTAATTTTATTGTTAAGTATGCATTTATTCTTTACTCAACTTGGTTTTTTTTGCAACTGGCAACTGTGAAGGAGTCAGTCCTCTCTTTATATCAAGCTAGTTTTTATTGGTATGAAATTAATTATTTCTACCAAACTCCACTAAACAGTGATACGACACTCCTCCAGGACAATTTTGCAGCACAAGCCAACACAAATCTTACATTTAAAAAGCAAGAGCAAACAATACAATATTGCAGGAAAGTGCAGAGTACAGTGCAGCTGAGAACAAGCAGAGCCCATTTTGAATGAGAGTGAAAACAGTATTGTATTCTAACCCCGTTCAGTGCTGTATTCTAACAGCAGAATAATCAATCAGGTTCCTCCAGCGGGCACTAGGTTGCCAAATCCAAGACTTATTCTTTCCACTTGTTGAAATAATGAGCAAAACGATAACACCTTACACCTAAAACCAAAAGAAAATAATGCATATTGATATTTTATAGGCCAGCATTAGAGAAAACACTGATCTGGAATTACTGTCAGATAGATGAAAAGACCCGCTTTTCAAAATAAAGAAGGTCATATTTAACCTAGCCTTAACAAAGTTGCTTTAAATGCTCTTCATGACAAAACAATGATGGCTTCTTTAGAGTGGGTTGATCTGCTCTGATTCCTTGGCACCTAAAAGT
Organism: Hepsetus odoe; assembly: GCA_017165825.1. NCBI lineage: Eukaryota > Metazoa > Chordata > Actinopteri > Characiformes > Hepsetidae > Hepsetus > Hepsetus odoe. Next base: position 22,003,007 of record CM029379.1, on the reverse strand, counting down.
GCATTTTAATAAAATAAAACTTAGCATTTATTCCACTGGTTTTGATTAATCTCTTATCAATATCACAAACATTAAACATAAATATTGCTTTGTGATATCAGAACCAGAATATTGGCTTCAATGTTTAATTTATGCAAAAACCTAGGCTAGGCTAAATTACAGAGCCACCTCAAGCACTCTGTTGGTATTCAGAAGGCAGCAGCCTTATCCTGATCTAACAGGCTTATAGAGATACAGACATGCCGTAGGACACAGCAAAGGTGTGAGCGTTCTGAATACAGCGGCTGATAGGAAGTCATGTAGTGAAGGACATGGAGAGCACACCAGAGGGCTGAATGAGCAGAATAATATTAGAGCACATTTAGAGGGGTTTAGGTTAGTCTATGAGTGTGTGTGTGTGTGTGTGTGTGTGTGCGTGCGCAGGTAATGGCTGAGAGCATTCATTATCCATTTTTTAGCAGGTCATTCTAGGCCACAGTGATGCTCTCATTAATGAAAAAAGGACATCTGCTTACACACTCACACACACACACACACACACACACACACACACAGGGCTTAATCATAAGATAAAGGTGATATGCTGTCTCTTTTTGTATCTACTCTCTCTCTCGCTCTCTCTCTCTCTCTCTCTCTCTCTCTCTCTCTCTCTCTCTCTCTCCCCCCTTCTTAGTCCTGACAGAGAAAGTATTTAGTAGAACAAAAAAATTATTTTCTTCATTCTTTCTAAAACACTTGGGAGTTATACTGCCCAAGAAAATGTAAAATGTATTACTGTGTAGCCAGGTATCACCGAAAGCCAAAGGTCCCTGACCTTTTCTTTGACTTTTTCTTACTATTTGTCAAATATTAGTACAGGTTCTGGTGCCAAAAACTCTAAAGCACATGCAAATCAAATTTTCCAATTAATTTTATGGAAAAAAAGTGCAGAAAGGAGTAATTCTTTAGTTTAGGAAAGTACTAAATGTCATTAATTATTCTATGTATATATGCACACACACGTTACAGAGAAGTATGAAAGCCTTTAGGGCATGCAATTCATTTTGCAGTGGGTTTCGCACTTTTGTGACAAAGCATTTTTCAAACAGGGGTAGGTGATGTAGCACACATAACATTATGATATTGAACACCCTTACAATGCACAATATGTATCACAAATAAGGTATCTGAGCAGAGAAGAGACAAGCCTACATAGTGGCTTAAGCCAACATAGTGGATCCCCCAAGCCCTGACATCACTGTGAATGCTGGTTTTCTCACCTTTACTCTCTGTCCCCAAACTACACAAACACACACACACACACACACACACACCCTCTGGCACAGATTCCTGCCTGTAGTTAGCTAGAGAGAGACAGTTCTGACAGATACAAATATCAATGCCCTTGTATAAATTATTTAAAGCAGTCATTAGAGTAGCCAGTTTCAGGCACACATACACACACACACACACACATGCGCACACACATATGCTTGAGTGTGTCCTCTAAAAACAACACAAGGCAAAGCAATGAGGGACTCTCTGGAGAAGGCTGCAGGAAAATAGAGACACCAAGTCTGGCCGTACTAATGCAGAGAAAAACAAAACTGAGGAGAGTGAAAGAGAGGAAATAGAGAGAGAGAGAGAGAGAGAGAGAGAGAGAGAGAGAGAAGACAATATTGAACATAAAAAGCTATGGATTCCCTTTGCACAGACAACAAGCAGAGTATAGAAGCAGAATGGAAGGAGAGAGTATGGGAGTAGGAAAGATAGATATGACTAAGGTACCCTCCTCTAAATCCCAAAGCGGCTTGGATTAAGGTCATGGGGAGCATTCTAGGGAGTGGAAGGGATGAAAGACAAAGAATTTGAGATATGGCAAAGAATAAATGTGAGAAAAAAAGAAAAAAGAAATCATCCCCTGCCCCTGAGCCAAGAGGATAGAGGTTTAAGGACAACTGAGTCCACTCAGGGGTGCAGAGAGTGGGTGGAAAAACGATCACGAATGAAACATTCTGAGCTATTTGGTATTTGATTTAATGTCCACCTTCCATATCTCATGTCAGAATGCTGCCTCGGGACCCATCTAAACACTAAATTCCCCTTAAATGCCAGTAAGAAAACAAAATGTGCTTAGTTCACAGAATATAAATAAGGCAAATATTGGAAAATGGCTGTACAGATGACTGTCCTTTGTGAATTTAGCAAACAAGTTTTTGTATATGGAGCCATTAGGGAGTTGGCCTTCCTTCGAGATCTCTGTGCTGCATGAACTCTACATTTCAAACCCAAATGATAAAAATCCAAGCCATTTACTTCATGCTTTACTGCACCATCTTAACTCATTTTCGGCTGACGTTGGACGACAGAGCCGTCACACATGTTTTATACTCAAAAATTTTAAATGCTTATCAACCAGGGCTGGTGTGCTTGTATAACTGGAACAGAATCAACATCCCAGTCTTAAAATATCCCAAAGGATTAGGTGCATGAATAAATAAAGTGATATTTCAGGCATGTGTAACAGACTTTGCTGTATAACATTGTTCAGCAGGCTTTTGCTGCAGACAAAACATCTTTAGAAATTCTGATCCATTTTTAGGTTAAATGTCTGCCTAATGTGGTTGCAATTTGTGTTTATTTGCTCACATACGTTGATGAAATCAGTACTGTAAAGTTAGTAACTCTCCACAAAAAATTTTTTTTATTTTTTATATTTTTTTAATAATTTTTATTTATAATAAAAATTATTCTATTTTTTATAAGAAATAATTATATGTAAATGTTTTCATTTTAGATAACTTATTTTCTTTCTTTCTTTCTGTTTCTTTTCTATAAATAAGCAATAGTTTTGCTGTGAAACAGAGTTCAAAACTGGCTTCTGCATGAATGGATTTAAGAGGGCACAGTGGCCACAGAGGAAAAAAAAAAAAAAAACATGCTGTCTGCAGTGACCATGGCTGCCTCCCTCGAGAATCAGTATTTAAATTGTGTAGTCTTTATAATGGGCTGTTGCCTTAATTGAGGTGATGAAGGCAGATTGTATCCACACCAGGTCCCTGCAAAACTCTTTGGCTTTCCTGTTAGCTGGGAGAAAATCAGAGCACTGCCACAGCTAATAATCAAAGTCTGAAGGGAAGAGCGATGAGAGCATTAGTGCTGTGCCCTGGCCAGGCTGATCGAGGTGACTAGGCTGGGTAGTTACTGCATATGTGCGTATAAAAGTCAGGTTGAATGCTTACCTGCCTGGCTGAGTCTGTTATGAAATTACTCTCAAAAAACATTCAGGACTTTTTCTTAAGGTTAAGAGTAAAGGCATATTTAGAAACAAAGGAAGACAGCAAATTAGGCATCTTCTAATATTGGATTGATGAAGTTAGATGGAGCTTACCGGACATTGTGGCAGGCAAACAACAGCACCTGAGAGCACAACACATCATTTGGTAATGTATAAATCAGAAAAAAAAGAGTATTTCTGGCCATTATGTGACCTATCCTAGCCTATAATCACTTTTTGTTCACTAAAGATTCGTCACATACACAGTTATATCATCGGAAAAGTACATTGATCTTGATGAAATTAAAATGAATATTTATCTATTTGTCTATCTGAAAATAGACAAGTTATCAAGCTAAATCAAGAAATGAAATGAAATTGAGATAAAAAATAGACACTAAGCACAAGTATATATAAAACTGTACATTGTACATATAACTGTGTAAAGTGCAGTATCAGACTGAGGAGTAAAGAGATGGGCGAGAGGGTTACAGACTGAGTAATTCAGTTATTAATTAATTATTGAGTTTATTCCGCTATTAAAGAAGCACTAAATCTGTGGTGGCATGTCTAGGTTTAGAAGTCTTATAGCCTGATGATAGAAACTCCTCCTCATCGCACTGTTAAAACTGAAGTTTGCTGAGTACAGCTGGATTTAGGCTCCTCCACTTTAGTCCTCCACTCCTCCACTCCTCCAGCTTTAATTGAAACTATTAAAGTCTTTACCGCCAGCACAATCATTTGCAACCCTTAGTTCTCCATTGAGTGATTATAGTTGTTTTTGTTGAACTACTAACAGAAATGACTTGCTCTAAATTCATTTCAATCAGGGTTATTTGCCTCAGCTGATGGTGTATTCCTTCTTTCTCTCCTAATCTCATGGTCCTTGAAGACTGCGTAAAGTGATTGACCACCATTGACCAATGATAAGCAGACAGTCACACAGCAGGGATGCTCTTACTTTAGCTCCACTGTCAGAGTTTACATATTAATTACAGGAGCTAAGCAGAGGCCAGTTTCACTCTGCTTAATTCATGCAAAAAGGATCTAATTCTAACACTGTGGCTCCATTGAGGGCACACACACAGTCTAGCTGAGGTCAGAGCAAGGATGAAGCGAGTGGAAGCTGCTGTGGCAACTTAATTAAACACTGTGGATGAAAATGGCCACAAGGTGTTACTATGAAGGCTGAAGAGCAGGGGCTCACAGCTGCAGTCCAGGGTTCCGCCTCTCCCCCATAAGCCTGCACACTGCATCCAGCTCCTCAGGTAACCACGGAGGAGTTGTTCGTCAGCTAAGTAAGTGTGTTACAGCAGAAACTCCTATGTGTTTCCTTGAGATTGCTGAATAAAACTGCTCTAGATTAATAATCTGGATGGGTCACAATACTGAAAAAAAAGTAAGACTTTTTTTTTCCATTATTATTATTAATTTTTTTTAAGATGACCAGGTCAAAGATAAATGCCATTTTAAAAAACAACAAAAAAAAGTAAGGCTAAATACTACATTATCCCGATTTAATGGGTCAGTCTCACTTCCAAGACCTTTGTAGATATAGAGCCTGGATAAAGTAATCTCAGGCAAAGAGAGAGAGAGAGAAGAGAGAGAGAGAGAGAGATACAGAGAGAGAGAGAGAGAGAGAGAGAGAGAGAGAGAGAGAGAGAGAGAGAGAAGGGATTATTTTTGTTGCTCTCTTTCTAACAGAAAGTCAACATTTTAAATCCGGATAAAAAAAGCAAGTGATAAAAGAAAAAAGGGGCAATAAAGAGAGTGAGATAGAAAACGCATTTAATTGATTAATGATTAGAGGATTTTGCTGCTTTTTCAGGCATTGTTGGTCCCTTTGGGAAATACTCCCTCTAACCTCTCTTTAAAACCACTGGATACTATTATTGGAGGAAAGTGTGTGTGTGTGTGTGTGTGTGTGTGTGTGTGTGTGTGTGTGTGTGTGTGTGTGTGTGTGTGTGTTTGCGTGCATATATGTATATAGTTATAAATATAGTCATGCAGCAGATTTGCTTAAATCTATTTGTTGATACCACCTGTTTTGCCTCTGTAGATAAAAATCTGACTAGCATATTCATTCGATGCTTCTGCTTTTCCTGCTGCTGAGACCACACCGACCCTTCTGCTCCAATTGGTTAAGCTCCGGTGGTTTCTGTCACCTTAGCTTAGCACTCACCAAGAAAATTGCACCATGGATTTAAACCTGAACATGTGCGAAAACACTCTACGATTAGTGGAAAGTAGTAAAGCGCTTGTATGTAAACTATTTCATTTTAGTAAATAAAGTATTGTAGGAATGCCATGCGTCCTGTTTGGAATTTTTGAACGAGGACAAGCACACAGGATGTAAAATGTCTTTTTGGGCATGGCTCAATCATTTGCATGTACCCTCTAAAATGCATTAGGCAACAGACCCAAATGTGTTGTGAATATGTGCTGACAGCAAACAGCTGACAGTCACCAAAACATGGCTCGTCTCTGTGCTGTGTGTCATCGTTTAGACTTGATCACCACAGGCTCTTTCACTCTCTGTCTCTCTCTTGGAACAACACATCGACAGGGGCAATCGTATCTTTGTACACACCTGCTGCCCGCAAGTGAGATGGGGCATCAGCACAGGTAACAAGGGCTGCCCTTATTTTTGGCAGTGAACTAGAGTTGGGTCTAAGCCACGTGTAAGGGAAGCAGGCCTTAACTGTGATAAGCTCTGTTTAACAGCGTCTTTATAAAATAATAATAGGGTATATTTTATATTTGTAGGTTCATAGACAAAAGCATCTAATAATCTAAGTGCTTGACATGAGCAATATATCTAATGGTTACTGAGCTGATGGACATTTTGTAGTCCTGATGAAAGGGGTAGATGTGGGCCTATGAACTGGGCTGTGGTGTGTTATTTGACATTTATACAGTAAAGTGAAGTGAAAGTGACAACTTGTCCATGTTAAACACAGCACAGCACACAGTGAAGCACATTGAAAGGCAGCCCCTGCTTTTATCCCATTCACACTGTGCAGCAGGTGGCAGCTGTTTAAAGTGCCCAGGGAGCAGTGGTGGGGATGGTACCTTGATCTTGATCGTGCACAATCATGTCCAACTTTTTTTAAACACTTAGAATTAAATCAAGCTATGCTTTGTTACTGTCTGCAATGTCTTTGCCTCCAAGATATATGCTTCATTCAGAAAAGCAGTCCGGACTGGGTGATTAAACTGTGAAGTTAAACAACAGACTAATGGAAATGTGTTGGCTTTTTCATGACAACCTAAAAACAGTGAATTCAAAATGGACTCATTTTGCAGCTGAATTCTTTCGACCACATGGACTAAGCAGTAGACCATGCCTTTTGAAATACAAATGTTTATGGCCGATGTTAAAGTATTTTGTTTGTAACAGAAAGAGATGTATGAATTTGGTTTTCTACGATGGTGGCCCCTTAACAATTGCGTATGCTTGCATAAAACTGGATTATTCAAGCCCGGACTTGAACAGCCCTGAGAGTGAAAACTGCTCATGTATATTTCAAGAATTCACTTGAATTTTGATATTTTCATTGAAAGGTCTGCTAGAGGGAGAGGAGTTACAACTAGAAAATAGTATGGCTTTGATGATTTCTTGATCATCTCACTTAAATGTCCAATTTTCCTAAAACATTGAAATCATACATCCTTCTTTCTCTCTTTGTCTTCATGTACTTGGTGGGCAAGCATTCCTGAATTGATCGTCTTACAGCAACAAGCAGAGTATTTGAAAGGATGGTATTTTCTGAGGTTTGATTTCAATTTCAATGAACAAAAAGGTTAAACACTGAGCTTTTGAAACGGGCGTTATCATCTGTTTCTTGGTTTTGTGATCTGACTGATTACTATTGTTTAAAACATATTTCTGAACTTTAATGACCCCGGCCTAGGGAATGTATATATTTTTAATTATTCCATTTGTGTAACTGTCGCTACTTTAGATCAATTAAAAGTCACAGTGCCTCTGTGAAAACTGCAGTTCACAGATTTTCAGGATGTTTGACCTGCAGTCGATAGCTATGCAGCATGACGCTCTGCTTTGACTGAGCTTCACAGACTGAATCTCTGACTCTTGCTCTTCTGTTTCAATTTCACACAGCTCCGGCTTTAAGCTGACTCACAGCTGTTCAAAGCAGTATGAAGTTTCACCACAAGGGATGATAGTGACGTGTGTGTTTGATCCATGAGGTGGGTTCACAGCTCTAAGCATCTCAGTAAAATGTGCTTTTAAAAAATAAATTAATACAAAAATGAACAATATATGCAAAGCCCTTATGTTCATAAAAAGGTTCTGAAAAACATTCACAAGAATTATTTTCTAATGGACAGTTCACAAACAACTGCCTCAGTTCAAAGATGCACAAGGCATTATTTAAAACCACATAATTTTTAAGCTCCTGCATGTGAAGTACTGATCTGATAAGCATAGGTAAAGTGTTGAGCTTGAGCATTAATGCAATTAATATAAAAAAAAAATGGAAAAAGAATACAATAAAGAAATTTTTAAAAAGCCTGGGCCAAAATAGTATGTTGTAGACTACTGATTTTCATCTGTCTTTCTGAGTTAAACTCAAAATCACCCATTTGTTTTTCCATTAATTGTTTTCACCATACCTTTGCCGTAAATACTGCTAAAGTCTTTCTTTTGGCATTCAAGCTATGCAGCTGGTAAGACTGAAAAAAAAATAGTAATTGCTTTAATTTATCACCATGTTCAGTTGTGTTAAGTTCCACTGACTTACTGACTTGGCCAATCCAATCCAATCCTCTTTTCCCCCAAATGAAGTCCTTTGTTAACTTGGCAGTGTGTTTTGATTCAAAGTCTGGCCACTTACCAGTTAGTTTGGATACAATTTTCAGACGAAATGCTTCTGTAAACCTCAGAAATGAATATGCTGAAATGAATATGGAATATACCATAATAAGTTACATCATCATTAAAGATTATTGAAGCTTCTTCCAGAATCAATCTTGCAATTCCAAGTCATGACATTTCCTTCACTGTGATTCACAGATGACCTATGTTGCTGCATTGTTTACAGTTGAACTTTGTTCACCTCTGTACCTGTTTTCCTTGTACTGGCTGTGCCCTATATTTGTAAAATGCTTTAAATGGGGCAGCAGGGGCCTAGTGTTTAGGGACTAGGCCTCAGGATCAGAAGGTTGTGGGTTTAAATCCAAGAATAGTAGGTTGCGCTGAGGTACCCGTGAGCAAGGTACTGTCACCAAGACTGTTCTATCATATTCTCACTGCTGTCTCTGGTCTTCATGTTGGCTTTCCCTTTTGAACATTGACCTCCAACCTCCATTTGGTAATTACACGGAGAGTCTCCCTGCTGCAATTTGGTGTTAAGGATCTTGCTCAGGACCCCAATGGTGGTACTGGTGTTGGAGGTGTGATTTGAAACCTGTGATCTCTTGGCCCATAAGTGATTATCCTCCCACTAGACCACCACCACAGCATGTATATGTTCCAATACAGATGCAAAACTACTTCTGTGTAACTTAAACATATCTAGATTTGTAAAGAAAAGAAAAGAAAAGTAAAAAAAAAAGAAAAATTATCTAATTGCATATTTTTTTTTATCACAAACCCAAATGTCTTAAGTATATAGTGAAAACAAATGAATTTGCCTTGCTGTTCCAGTACTTTTGGAGGGGACTGTATGCAATTTAAATGCCAATGTAATAAATGAACACTAAAGATTCAAATTATTCAGAACAGCTGTAGGAAAATAACTTTGGGCTCTAGATTCAATACAGCGAATGAAGTACATTGCGATGGAAAGCTTTCATCTGACCATTCAGGTCCATCTTAAATGAAAAGGAGCCACCTCATGGAGTGTGTGGAAACACAACGCCCTATTAGAAACGCCTAACACTTCACACATTTACACATTTCCCTCCTTTCTGTCATCTGCCTGTCTACATCTGTCTATCTCACTTCCTCCGTCTGTAAGTCAAAATGGAAGGCCCCATCTGCTCTTTTATTACAGACCTAATTACATTTTATGCTAATGCCTCAATGTGAGTGAGTCGTCAATTTTAATGGCTGTTTGTTTTGTTTTGTTGCATTCCCATCTTAATTCCTCCATCTCCTATGAGAGAGAAGAGGATGAAATGAAAGTGTTTGGCCCTCGTGCTGTTAGCAGCATTAGCTTCGAGTCTATGGCTCTACTGTAATCAACGTTTGGAGCGTGGAGTTGTAGCAGCTGCTACTGTTCGACTCGGCAGTTAGTGCTCATCTCTCAGTCTCTGCGCAGTGCTTTGGACAAGGTACAAGAAGTGTTATGTTGCTGAGAAACGTAGCCATTTGCTCTTTGGAAGAGATTCAGACCTTCTGCAATGTCTTAGAGGAATTGTGTCGATTCTGCAAAAGCCTAATTGGAGTCGTTCTTCTGCACAGCGGCAATACATTATCTGACCTTGATGGTTGAGAGCAAATAATTTTTTTGTTTTACCAAAAAGTGATTTTGTTTTGTTAGTGCTTCGTATAAAAATTTCTTCATTAAGTTTTCATTTATGATATTACTGATATTACTTAATCATAACAAATCAAATATTTAATTGTTTCTAAACAGTTATCTTTTTTTCTTTCTTTAATCGTGGCAGCGTTTTATTGCCTCAGTATGCAAAAGTGAATTCATGCAAGTGTAGCATTACTTCCATGAAGTCTAAGATTTATTTGGTGACACACAAGCACAACTGGCTATGCTCTGTCTGAGTGGGATGGCCCTTCTCTCTTCCCACCACCCATCACACCATGACAGCTAGCATGGACGTCCCTTAGCTGATGGAACAGAATTGGCTGAGTAGCACTGTGTTAGGGCTTTTTAAAAAGAGGCGATATCTGGCTACACATTAAATGAAAAGGCATGCATTAGACTTCATTCTCTGAGTCTGGGTAGTACTGTGTAACTATGAGAGGTCTTTGTTGTGGAGTGGATTTAGACACACAAAATGTGGTGAACCTCCAAAAGAAAAAAAAAAAAAAACTAATGAGAACCAACACACACAAAGATGCACACATTTAAGCTTTTGTATAAACAAAACCTAACAGCAGTGTTCTTTTATGAAAGCTGAGAAAAATGTATAAAAGAGCCTTGTGGATAATCTTTATGGCCAGAGCCATCCACACATATCTGAAAAAACCTAAAAAGCTAGTTCGATAAATTCTCTTTTTTCAATTAACCTAGGTGGTGTGTGTCAAATTCAAACATTCAAAACCATTCAGAAGATTTCCTAAGAAAAACTGACCCGAGTTTCACAATGTCTCTTAGAGCTGCTCAATGATCAAAAATCTCTTCTCAATCAATGCAAAAGTGTATATTTCAATTTTGGATTTCTCATTCTATCAATGAAAAATTTATTTGGTGATGCTCATTTAATAGGATGCAAATATTTTGCCCAAAGCAAAGGATGTTAAAACCTTTTAAGGCAAACAAACCTCACGATTCTTAATTCATGAAAGTTTTTGGTTGAAATAAAAAAAAATGTAGTATATGACCAGTCAATGACACCTATTCAAGAAAGTTAGAACCAGCTAAATGGAGTTTAAGTCCACACTTTAAAAAAATGTATGTCATGACAAAAGCCAAAGGAGAAGCAGCACAGTACTGAAAGTGATTTCTTTTGTTAATGATTTCATCATTTTTTTCCTGATCTCAAAAGCCATTAACTACACAACTGATATTTTATTCGTTTGAGACCTGTTTCTAGAATTCAGAATGGTCAGCTATTTTGTGGTAAAAATGTTTTTATTACGTGCAAGTGACCATTTGTCATCGTGAAACAGCACAGCACACAGTGAGACAACAAAATGTAACCTCTACATTTAAAGTACACACACCGTGCAGCAGGGGGCAGCTATTTAAAGCAAGCAGTGATGGGGACGGTACCTTGCTCAAGGTCACCTCAGAGCAACCTAGTGATCCAGGATTCAAATGACTGTCCGATCCTGGGGCCTAATCCCTATCCACTAAGCCACCCATTTTTATTGCCAGGAGCTGCAGTATTCCAGCCTGGGCTGCTTCTTGAACAAGCCACAGAACAGAGCATACCATCAAAAAATAAATCATTTACATATTTGAGTCAAGGGCATGGCAATATTTAACTATAAAAAATAGAGAGAAATTCAAAACTTGTCCTGCTATAACTGTCAAGAGCCATCAGGGGGAAAAAATGAAGGATTTAGCCACTTGATGTTGTAAATGCAGAGAATATTTTAATTGATTGACTTTAGAAAATGTTTGTGGAGGGTATGCTGAGCTATGTTTAGAAACCAACATGCCCTTTGGCTAAAGTTACACCATCCTGTGACCAATTAAAGCTGTGTTTTCTGTGTTTGTGTGGAAGACAGAAATGAACTCTGATATATGTCTCTTTGAAACACAGGCTTAGACATGCTTTATTTCCCCCCCATAAACATGCGGTGGAAATTTGTCAGCCCGCTGGGCTTTTTCCACATTGCCTTTAGGGCTTTGTTTTGTTGTGCAGTGGAGAATGCACTTTTTCCATTACAACTCTCAACAACAGGAGCAGATAATGGAGAAGACTGTTCTCTTTCTTTTTAATAACACATAACTCACACTTCCATTTTATTAAAAAGGACTGGACATTATCTGGCACAAACTCTACAAAACAGATACTGATAAAAAATCAAATCACTCTTTTAGAAAAAAAAACACTTAAGCTGCACTTTTGGCTTCATTCTGCCTCCTTCTCTGATTACCTAAATTAACAGAAAATCCCCCTCACCTACTCAACAACCTGCACCGGAAATACCCATACATGACCATTACTCTTATGTAAGATTGTTAGAAATCCCTCTTTTAAACTTTGGGCATTATTAAGCAGTCCACCCCCCAGCTTGGTAATAGAACTTTCCTCTTCCTGGGAAGGTTTTTTATAGGATTTTACAGTTTGTCTATGGGAATTTAGACCAACTCGGTCAGAAGAGTATTCCTGAGGTCAGGCACTTGTGTTGGTATTGCAATTCCAGGTTCAACCCAAGAGTGTTCCAGGCTCTGTGCACGTTTTGTTTTTTCCCCACAATTTTGGAAGCATGTATCAATTGTTTTTGAGTGCTTCAGCTTTTTCATTACCTTTCAATAGAACTCCTGCACCCTACCCAACCCTATAAGTAGCCCTAGACCATTTCCCTCCTATACCAAACTTTATAGCTGGTAGGTAGTGCTTTTCTGGCATATGCCAAATCCAGATTCAGTCATTAAACTGACAGGTATTGATGAGGGATTCATCATTCCAGAGAACATGTTTCCACTAGAGTCTAGAGTTGAGTGGTTTACACCTCCCCAGCTGACCCTTAACATTGTACATATTGATCATAGGCTTGCATTCAGCTGTTCAGCCTTGGAAACCCATTTCATGATGCTCACAACCAGTGGCAGCGTGGGAACTCATGCATACATGTAAAAGGCATAAATGTGAACATTTTTAAAGGTGAACAGAAGCCAGTAGTCACCAGTGAGCAGGATATGCATTGAATAATGCTACTGGCTTTAATTCATTGTAACTAAGATAAACATTATTGACTGACTATGACTTTAAAGTACAGAAAAACATGGCTATAAATACAAGACAGTTTGTGCTAATTTGCCCTGAGGTGTCTATTTTTTTCCCCCCATAACCTTTAAAATACACACTCTAATTAACTCAAAAGTTCATCCACTAAAAGGTGATTTTAAGCACACTGTAAATTCAAGCTTTAGGTAACATGTATGTTTGAATCTTTTCCTGTTAGTTGCTTGATTTTCCATGTTTTTCTACAGCTGGGTGTTCGAGGAGGAGGGGACAGTGGGTAAATATAGCAGTGTGCTGTGGGTGCATCGGTGTGCAGTGCTCCTCCAGCTGACATGACTTCAGAACTCCGTTCTCATATGTGTGGGTGGCAGCAGGACAGCGAGAACACAAAGTGTGGACACACTGGTCTCAGGGGCAACCAGAAGACATCCTGGCCTTTATGGAGGAGGATCTGACACACGCCTCAAAGCTGCAGGAGAACTTCTTATTCAAAAAGTCAAACAAAGTATATGTAATACAGAGAGCATTAGAGTACAGCTAATCTTGTTTATCAAAAATATTCTGCTGTTGGGAAAAACTCATCAAAACTTTAGCATAAATATTGCTAAAAAAGCTTCAGTGACACAAAATGCAGCAGAAATAAACTTATACATGGCTGCACTGAGCAGGGATAAATAAGGCTAAATATTAAATTACTGGATAATATAAATTTTAAATTTTAGGATAAAAAAATAGCCATTGGGAAGCAAATCATAAAAGATGATCATTTCCAATCCCAAAGTAATGTAGCCACTGTCATCACTGCCTAAAGAGACATACGGACCTCCTTAACATATGTAAAAAAAAAAAGAAAAAAAAAAAAGCAAACAAAAAAAAATGTTCCAAAACCCCATTAGCACTGCTTGAGACCAAACGGCTGTTCACATGGAGAGCAGACGAATGCCACTGTGAATTTCTAGAAGAGTCCATCAGCATGCGGCTCAGTGTGTAATTAACAGCTGCTACACTGACGAGGTGCTTCATCCTCCAACACCCATTATCGCAATGCTGTCACACTGTACCTCACCACAACAAGTGTGAGCGGGAGCTGCGGGACAAAATATTAAGATATATGTCTGACTCTCGTCTTATCATCAAAAAATGAAAGAAAGAGAGAGAAAGGGAGAGAGGAACAGAGAGTGACACAGAAAGAGAGAGCGAGTGAGAGAGAGAGGTGGCCACCCATTGTTTATTGTCCTGCGGTAATGGGACAGAGTAATTTCTCATTTGTAATAATATCAAAAAGCAATTACGCACGGAGTGAATAAAACCTTGCCGACAATGGAACCTATCAATCATACTGGAATGAGGCATGAACAAGTGGGGAGTTTTTTTCCCCTCTTCTCTCATTCATTTTTCTCTGTTTCTTGTCTTTTGTGTGCTCTTCTCATCAGAGTAAATGGGCTTGACTCAAGAGTAGAGGGGAAGAGGGGAGAGAGGGAGATAGGGAGAGAGAGAGAGAGAGAGATAGGGAGAGAGAGAGAGAGAGAGAGAGAGAGAGAGAGAGAGAGAGAGAGAGAAGGTTATTACGTATGCTCCAACCTTAAAATATTCTGTGAACGTAAGAGCAGCCGGCTGATGATGCTATTGCTAGTCTGCTAGTATTACACTAATATCTGTTAACCTGCATCTACAGTCATGTTACCATTCTTTTACACTGTCTCAAGCTTAATAACTAAGAGATTTCAGATATTATGCTGTCTAACAGGCTTTGTGCCATCTGCTAGCTACACATTAACCACCTGTCTTGGGCATTTCTTGCACAAGCAGATCAATTCCAAACACAGATACACTCTAGAAAGAGTCTTTTCCAATTAAGCATCATACCCTGTTTTCAATTTAACAGGAATTTTACACAGACCTATCACAAATACGGATTTTCTAAAAGTATGCAGTATGCACATTGATGTCTAGCCAATGCTTAATCACTGAATATTTCATTGTGTGTTGCCAATATCCCGCTCAGTCACAGCAAACGAACTGAGAAACCGGTGAAGACAGTGTGATAGAGGGGTGTGAAAACATTGGAAAAAATCAAGGTACAGATGGAAATGTGCGGAAGGCTAAAAGAAGGCAGGAAAAGGAAACGCCAGTCATTTCACAACTCCATGTGCATCTGTCCTGAACGGTTTCTTTAACGCGTCCTACGAGCACACCCTACCCATTGCAAGAGTGATAATTACTTTCATTCTGGATGAATTTATCAAGGTGCATATTTCAGGCCTGCTAAAGTAAACATACACTTCCATCTGATCTATATACTCCTCCATGAGGTCAGACTGGTAAAACACCTATATTACATGATGGCATAAAAAAAAAAGAAGTACAAAAATGAGGACTGAGGTCGTTGATCAAAGCATTTTAAAGTAAATGTACATAGTAAAAATTATTTAAGAGGCTGTATGCATTACATTTTTCATTTGTATGGTGTTGATTTTTAATGGCCAGACTGGCAATAAGAAGAATTCTTCAGCAAATGTTATAGACGCCCTGGAGCAAATTACAGCTTCTGGACATTTTATTGATCTTTCTCTCTCTCCATCGCACCTTCCCACTGTCAGCATCTTATTTTCTCTCTTATATTCTTGTTTCTTTATCTTCCCTTCCTGTTGTTTTTCTTCTCATCAGACATTTCTCTTGATGTTCTTAGTTTTGCCTCTCCTTCATTCGCTTTCCTTCTCTTCCCAACACCTAATTGCCTCACATTTCTCTGCAGACATCAGCACAGCACAATAAAAACTCCGCGGTTGTTGTTGAGAAGAGAAACCCACCTCACACTTTCATATCCTTCAGCCTGACCCATCGTTCAACAGTCCTCCCCAAAGCACAGTGCTGAGACTGGAAAAACATTTTTAAAAAGCCAGACTGAAATTTGGTAAAATGCATGTTGACAGTTTCTGGGAGAACTTCCTTTGGGCTGATGAGACAAAACTTGAGCTTTTTGACAAGTCACATCAGTTCTGTGTTCACAGATGGAGAATAAAGCAATCTAGGAAAAAAAAAAAAAAAGTATCTTCTTTGAAACATGAAGAGGGCTGGGCTATGTTTTGGGTATTTTCGGCATCAGGCATGAGGGGCCTTGAATCTGTGCAGGGCAAAATGATGCCTCAAGGCGATCAAGACACTGAGGAGAGAAACATAATGCAAAGTATCTGAAACTCAGCCTCAGTTGCAGGTTCCTCCAACAGGTTAATGGACCAAAACACACAGCTACAGAGATTACTACAGAGTTATTACTGAGGATCCAGGTTTTATTATTTTCATCCATGCCATTTTCATTTCTTTTGTTATGTAAAATATACAGTTGAATCAAAAAGCGAAAGCATGTCTTGTGGAATAAATAATGATTGATGCCAATATTTTTAGTCAGTTTCAAGTTATTTCAGTGACAGGTGGAAGACTACCAAAGGAATTATCTACATCAATACAAATGATGTGAGATTACAAACAGGCACCCGATGATGCCTGGATAGCAAACAGCTCTCTGATGAAACAGTAAAATATCATTCAAAGTTTGTTTTACCATAACCATAGACAGAGCCTTAGACAGATTACAGCCAACACACTACCCATCTCACCACACTTAATCTTAATGAGGAGCAGTCAATAGGACAAAGCTAGGTCAATGTGCTCACTATAGCTCTAAAAAGAAATAATGTCCTGTGGCTAGGTATACAGATATGAAGATTACAGAGTGAGAGGATGTCTGTTTAAGCGCAAGAAAACTGGGTACAGAATTCTGGCTGGAACCACAAAGTTCAAGGTTCTGGTCCATGATAATAGCACACTGCTACTGCCACTGGCTGCATATAAGGAGGAAAGCAAATCCAAGATTCAAACCTTGCAGTCAAACTAACCCTTACTTTGAGCAAGAAAATAAAACCAGTCTGCAGATACTATGAGGAGCTACACACTTTCCAGAAGAAGGTTGAAGAACTGCTGTTACTATGAAAATGCCTCACAAGTTTAAGCAGCTTGTAAAAATGGCTAAATGTGTTCAGAAATGACTATTAAAAATATCTTGCTGGGCGAGTTTCAGGGCCTTTTTCTTATTTATGGTGGTAAGGGTTCTGCATCAGTTTGTTTCGAATTTCCAGATGTAGAGTATATATACAGATGCTGTTCAAGTAACATTAATTGGCTTAGCTGTGTGCTACTTTTCCAGCTGTTATATCAAGAAATGCTTTTCCAATAATGGCAGCATGGATTCTGCAACCAGAATGTAAGAATCAGAAATACAGCATAGGGAAGCTCTGATTTTACTTTTTTTTTTTCCTTTTTTTCCCCCCACAGGTAATATTATTATGGCTCAGAACCAAATATCAAGAGTCACCAAGCCACTATATTAAAACAAAAGTCAATGTATTTTTCCTGCACTAAGTAACAAAATCTCTTAAAAATCTCTTAGAGGCTTGGAATCAGTATGAGAAACTGTAGAAATGTTTATTTAGAGTGTATAAGAGCCTGCATGAGAGTAACTTGAGCTGTCTCCTAGCTTTTAACTTTTTACAGGAAACGATCTCGGATGAAGGGTCAGTGCTGCATTAGCCTTGACAAATATGTCCACCATCACAAATGCAATCTGTCAATATACGTTTACAACCTCTATCAAACTATTCATTCATTTCTGACCCCTACTGTCATCATTGTACATTTATGTCCTGCGGAAACATGAAATTAATTTAGGTTTCTGCCAGAGGAAAAGTCAATAGCTGCTTCTAAGAAAGAAAAATAATAAAAATGCTTATGTGGCAGCAATTTGAAGAGCTAGAGATGAGTCCTTATTCCTCACATGGATTTTGCCTCAGAGCTCATTAAAATTTATTTTCTCAGTATATAACACGTCGCTATAAGTTAAAAGTAATTTCTCTATTCGTTAATTAGAGGGATCACGTAAAAGATATAGTTCTAGACTAGTCATACAAATTGATCTGGACTGTTAGCTGTCTGAGATGGACAAAGAGTAAAAACGGGATATCTGAAAACTTGTGAGGGATGTTTAAGGAGTGCTTGTAGAACAGCAAAGGAAAACAAAAAAGAAAAAAATATTGGAATGAATAGATAATGAATATTTTATCTTCAATTGAACTGCCTTTTTCACTTAGTATCAGCATAGTCATCAAGAGCCATAGATTTATCTGAAATTGGACATCTAACATTTATAACAAATATAGAAATATTTGTAATAATACAATACAATATGCCAAAATATAATATATTCTTATTAACAGAATATTAATACAATATTAACAAGTATTAAAATATCAAACAGATTATTGTTGGATATGGTTTTCCTTACTGAGAGCATTTCAGTGGAGTCAGACTTCTGGTCAATTAGGGTCACTGACTTTTTGAAGTGCACTGGACTCATAGTATTTATTTAAGATGGCGAAAATTGAACCATGAAGCATGAACATTATGAGCAAAACCTGGAGAATGAGCAGGAGGATAGACAGTGAGGGGGAATCACAAGGACAGCTACTGTGAAATTACAATGGCTTCTTGGCGTTATCTGACAATACAAGACAATACTGACTTCAAAACACGTCAGTGTACATTAGTACAGAGGACATCATACAGCATCAAATCACATTCTCCTGTGCAAATCTGGCACATCTGATTCGTACAACCATGAAGCTGTGCAAGGGCATAAACGCACACACACACACACACACACACACACACACACACACACAACATATGAGGCAAGGTTGACATACTGTGAGATGAGATGTTAGAGAAGTGTGTGTGTTAGAGAGAATGTGTGTATGTGTATGTTTGTAGGTGTGTGTGTGTGTGTGTGTGTGTGTGTTTCTGAGTGAATAAGTGCAAGATAGAGAGAGAGAGTGTGAAGGAGAATGGAAAGAATTCAATGGCTCTTGATTCTGAGAGTTGATAGCACTTGGTGAAGCATTAGGTCTAGACAAGTGTGTGTGTGTGTGTGTGTGTGTGTGTGTGTGTGTGTGTGTGTGTGTGTGTGTGTGTGTGTGTGTGTGTGCGGGCATAAAATGTTTTCACAATGTTTCTGTTCTGAGTTAAACATTGAATAAATTTTTCTTTTTAAGAGTTAAAAATGTCTTTTACAAACTCCACAGAGCTCCAATTTATTGCTTCTAGGTTGCTACTAGGATACAGCAATGCATCGAAACCTTGTGATCAGTGCAGCATAGTAGATAACACTGGTGTCCTCAACACAGCAGACTGGTATTTGACTTCCTGTCTGGGCAAGCACAACCCGCTACACCAAAAAATCCTTATGCAAGACTCCTAACATAATCTCACACTGAGGATTTCAAATCCAACTGCACTGTTTTAACACTGAAGTTTGCAAACTAGCAGCACAAATAAGCCATATTCAGTCCCCATATGAATTCAGTTGTGGGATTGCTGTATTTTTAATCCACTACATATAAAAAAGAGTGCAATTTGACTCAGATAAACAGAAGTTCTCAAAAATAACTTAACATCCTCGCTCCAAATTCCCTGCAGCTTTCCTATATGAGTCTACAACATCTCTTTTTCCTGTAAGGCTATACCCAGTTGCCTTGACCCACCAAACATTGGTAATGAGAGCCTCAGAGACAGCCTTGGACACATCGGTGAAACAGTTTACACTTTCATTTTGAATTTGAACTTTGGTAAACTGACATTACGCTGTTACTGTGTGGATAACTGTGTGTGAGCAACTTAGAAATGGTCAGATGTGGTTGCATCAGTGAATCTATGGCAAATTAGATCACTAATATTAATAGCCCAGTATAACATTATAGTACTGTTGCATTACATATGGATACATATGAGTGTGTGTGTGTGTGTGTGTGTGTGTGTGTGTGTGTGTGTGTGTGTGTGTGTGTGTGTGTGTGTGTGTAAGTGCGGAAGGGGACATTTTAGATCCATGGGAAAGGCTTCCTAAGGACTAAAGCAAACATCTTTCAGCACTTTCATTTCTTCATCACAAATTCTCCTCCGAGGGAGTCCAAGGCAAACACACGTACACACTTGAACATGCACAAACATCCACACATGCGCGATCACACACACACACACACACACACACACACACACACACACACACACACACAAACACACAGCGGGTGTCCAGACGGACTCAGTAGGAGCTTGTCTGATGGTCTGTCTAAAGAAGCATCATTGCCTTGCAAGCAGTCTCAGTCTTTCCAAGACTGTACCCAATATCCAGTTGCCAAAATCACACAGACTTCATTGAAACACTCTTCTGTTTATGCTAAATTAAAAGATGTGCCACAATTATCAACCCCCTTTGTTCAAACAGGAATGCTGACTGTTCAGACACTTTCATGTGGTAGTGAATTGGATTTAAAATAACATGCAATCTCCTGTTTACTAGACAGGCGCTATAACCATCTAAGCCACGGCGCCAAGTCAGATCTGATGTGCTCTTAGATTCAAGAAACAAATCCAGTTTTGCCTGCTGTATATATATATATATATATATATATATATATATAGGTGTGAAAAAATGCTGGAAACAAAGAATGGTTTCAGAAATATTAATAATGATTGTTTTGTTTATTTTTATCAATGTACAAAAGTCAGGGATTTTGTCGGATTATAGTCGGTGTATGACGGTGTCACACGTAGGTAGAAACACAGTCATGTCTGGAACAACCTACCAGCAGAGTTCCTTCAAAAATTGTGCGCAAGTGTACCTAGAAGAATTGATGCTGTTTTGAAGGCAAAGGGTGGTCACACCAAATATTGATTTGATTTAGATTTCTCTTTTGTTCATTCTCTGCATTTTGTTGACTGATGAAAATAAATAATTAACACATCCATTTTTGAAAGCATTCTTTGTTTACAGCATTTTTTCACACCTGCCTAAAGCTTATCCCCAAGTTGCTCCAGAGAGACCGTCCCTGTGGTTGGAAATGGAAATCGCTCTAAATACGAGTGTCTGTTAAATGCAGTAAATATAAATGTTAATTCTGTGACATCAAATCAAGAAAAACTTAAATTAAATGGAATTCAAATGAAACCAGTTTAAGAATTTCCTTAACCCCCCCTGAAATGTCATTGAAGGTCAGACACCTCTACTGTTATAACAGCTCTGAAGACATTATCAGTCTAAATGAAATATCCTAATGAGGATTTATAACAGAAATTAACATTACCTGATTAACTGCCACCAAGATGTAAGCAAGTTTAAAAAAAAGCATTTGTCAACACTTTTCCAGCCAAGTAATTTGTTAAAAAGTAGTAAATAAACCTTTTTGTTTTTACTTTCAATTGCATACATTTTATACAGAAACATGGACACTTTGAGGAATATGTTTAACATAAGATTTGAATCTTTTTTATCTTAACGGAACACTAAGGACACTAACTAACCGCTGCCCTAGGCCCCGGGATCAGAAGGTTGAGGGTTCGATTCCCAGATCATTAGATCTGCTGACAGAGGAAGAGTCGCACCCAGGTACCCTTGACAAGGTACCATCCCCATCACTGCTCTCTGGCTGCTTTAAATAGATACCCCCTGCTGCACGTGGGTAAGAGCGTCTGCTAAATGTGTCTGCTAAATGCTGTAAATGTAAATGTAAGTGAAAAAAGAAATGGAAGAAAGATGGGGGAATAAGGAACGCAAAGAAGAAAAACTGGACAGATTAGGAGGATAGGAATAGAAGGAAAGAGACCTTAGGAGAAAGGGATGGAAAGAAAGAGTGTGTGAGCTAGAATAACATTTTTTTTTGCTGTTTGAGTTTTTGTCTTGCATCCCCTGCAGACAGGTCCACACACTTTGGGAGGTGCTGCTCCAGAATGAAGCCTTAGTTTTTGGTGTTGAAATGTGACACCATGAAATGTGTCCTCTGCATTTTAACGCACAAACACCATCCAACACTGGGGGCCACACAGCAGTGATGAAGACGGTCTCTTGATCAAAGCGTTGTTCCTGACAGTATTTATATATGGCATGCTATGGTCTACTGACGAGGGCCCAGGATTGGAAAGCTGTAGGTTTGCTTCCCAGACCAGTATTTCAGACCAGATCCAGGTTCCCTTGATCATGGTACCGTCCCCATCACTGCTCCCCGGGTACTGTATGCAAAAGTTTTAAGCAGGTTTGAACAAATGCTGTAAACAAAGAATACTTTCAAAAATGGAAGTGTTAATCATTTATTTTCATCAATCAACAAAATGCAGTGAATGTGAAAAAAAGAGAAATCTAAATCAAATCAATATTTGGTGTGACCACCCTTTGCCTTCAAAACAGCATCAATTCTTCTAGATACACTTGCACACAGTTTTTGAAGGAACTCTGCTGGTAGGTTGTTCCAAACATGACTGTGTTTCAACCTCCGTGTGACATTGATGATCGTCAGCACCTGTTTGCTAAAATTGGATGATCATACATCGACTATAATCCTACAAAATCCCTGACTTTGTGCAAGTGTACCTAGAAGAATTGATGCTGGTTTGAAGGCAAAAGGTAGTAACACCAAATATTGATTTGATTTAGATTTTTCTTTTGTTCGCTCACTGTGCATTTTGTAAATTGATAAAAATAAATAATCATTATTAAAATTTCTGAAAGCATTCTTTGTTTACAGCATTTTTTCACACGTGCCTAAAACTTTTGCAAAGCACTGTATGTCTGCACCGTGCTGGACAGTGTGTGTGTGTGTGTTGTGAGCCAACGCACCTGAAGAACCTCTTGCTGCAGCGGTGGCCTAGTGGTTAGGGCGTCAGCCACATGATCGGAGGATTGGCCGTTCGAACCCCTTCCCAGTAGGTTGCCCTGAGGTACCCTTGAGCAAGGTGCCGTCCCCATCACTGCTCCCCGGGCGCTTTCAATAGCAGCCCACTGCTGCACATGTGTGTATGGGTGAAATGCAGAGAGCGAATTTCCCATTCATGGGATTATAAAATAAAGGATTAGGATTATTATTATTATCACCAAAGTGGAACCATTGGTGGAGCCTCGGCAGCAAGGGGGAATAAATAGAACATTGCAATGTGTAGCGGGTGCGTTGGCGTTTTGGTTCCCCACGTGATGCAGCCGGAAGTTCATTCTCAGATAAGTGCTATTTGTCTGCTTTCAAATGAACCATGGTGTTGATGGTGACCTTGTCTGCGTGCATGTTCAACCCCGCTAGACGTTTATTGTTAGCGGTTAGCATTAGCCTCCGCGCTAACATTCTTTTTTAAATTTCAGAGTCCCGTATGTTCCGATAGACCCCAGTTTTCCTCGTTCAGGTTCCATATGTGCTTAAATGTCTGTCGTTAATCTGATGTCTCTGTGTTTGTTCTCCTTTGTGTTGGATTTCTTCCTTAATAAAGTTTTGTTTTGTTCATACTCCTGGTCTGTCTGAACTGTGTTTTCTATCAGTTGGAAGCAGACTAGGCAGCCCGGTGATCCTGCTCAGGTGTCTGGGCCCAGTACAGGCGCACACAACGGTGTGTGTTGAATACAGAGAATGATTGGTTGTGGTTCACTGTATGTTCACAATGATAGTCACTTTCACTTTAGAAGGTCATGGGTTTGAATCCCATACCAATAGGTTGCCATGAGGTACACTTGAGCAAGGTACCTTCCCCATCAATGCTTCCTGGGCACTTGATATGATTTTCTTTGTGGTTCACTGGGTGCTGTCCTATGTTCACTTTACAATATAATATAGGGTTTTTCTTCATTTGCAGCCATTAAGTGATTCATTAATCAAAAGAGGATCCACAGAGTACAGAAACTTGTGGTTATGACCTGCAGAAATAAAAAAAAAAATATATGGTTGAAACACAGAGGTTGAATTTCATTGTGTTGTGTTTCCCAATGCCAAGAATAGAGGAAAAAAAATATCAATTTAATCTCAAACATGATAAGTACAAAGAGCTCTCAAAACCTACATCTTTGCTGAATCCCAATTGTGTATCACATTCTCAGTCATAAATATATAAAAAGTATACAATAAAATAAACTTTTTTTTGGTGGTTATGTTGTGCTTATAAAATTCCCTAATACTGCATTGCATTTAGTTTTTTTTCACTTCAAGGTGTGTAAATGTTCAATATGTACACCTGAACTTTGGGGGAAAAACTGGGCTGTGGTTATAACGCCTTATATAACAGACTAAAATACTGAACTGCACTGCTCCTTTGGGTTAGAGGCCCAACAACAGCAAAAAACGAAGAAAGGAATTATTAGAAGTCAATGATGGAAGAGCATGTAGTCTGACTTTCACTGTGGTGTGACTTTAATTCCAGTCTTTGATGGTCTGGATGAGAATGAGCCTTATTATGCATTAACTTAATTGCTGAAGTAAAACTTGAAGGGCAGACACTCCGCCGGTTGCCAGATCTGTGCTGAGATGCCCTTAGGGGGTAGGAAAAATGGTGAAATGGCAACACACTCGGTAATTACACACACAGTAAATCTTTCTCTAGAACACACACACACATACACACAAACACATGCACAGCCATACCAATCACACTGGGCTTTTATGAGCATCTCTGTGCATTTGTCCATTCACAAATCTTCTGCTTAAAGAGATGGAACGATTCAGCATTTATTACCACAATTACCCACTTAGAAATCACGTAAAGACCAGATTTCTGTGCTACTGTGAAGCATGTTATTAGCCCTGACAGTATAATGGCATTTGCGGAGTCACGTTGAGGAAAATGTGTGAGAATGGGCTAACGTGGCCGCTTACGGGATAACTTATCGGTATTCTGGGAGCGCTGTAAGATTAGTGCTCGCGTCCCCCTGAGGCTGACGCCCCACCAGAGTTAGCAAGAAAGGTCAGAACAGATTCATGGCCACCCTCTGTTCGCATTTCACAGAGCCGAGTAGAATTTAAAGAAGCTTCCGAAAGCTTAAGTCCCCTAAGGGTTTTCCCTTAACGTCCCTTTTCTTTGTGCACTGGGAGTCACTCACATAATCTGCTCTTATGAAACACATTAAGGACCACTTTCTTTATTCTCTCCTTTCCTCCTCCCACCTTTTTTCTTTAGTTTTTCTTCCAACTCCTTCTATCGCTGTAATCAATGTGCTAAACATGTGATTCAGCCAGACAGGGAATATTTTTCCTCTCAGCTTCTCTTTTCACAAAGCAGAGCTCCATGAATTAAACACCTTTGTCATGTCTTCTTCACCTCTTCATTTTCATTTCTTCAATTTAAAAAAATTTTTTTTAAAGGTAGAGCAATACTAAAAAAGGCCTGTTAAAAATCAGATTTCCTCTGCGCCTAACAAGAGCAGCCTAGAAATGAACGTGAAAAAGGACTTGCTGTTTCTTTTCTTTTTTTCTAAATTTTCCATTTATATTTCCCTTTTGTCATATAGAATACTGGAAAACCACAAGGGATCGTGAAATGTGCAAATATTTACACATTCAAAATAATCTCTACTTGGTTCTCTCTCTCTCTGTGGTTTGGTCATCATTTATAATAATTAGTAGTAATAATAATAATTATAGTAGTAGTAGTAGCAGTAGCAGTACCAGTAGTAGAGGTAGAAACAGCAGTAGTAGCAGTAGTAGAGGTAGAAACAGTAGTACTAGCAGTAGAGGTAGAAACAGTAGCAGTAGTAGAGGTAGAAACAGTAGTACTAGCAGTAGTAGAAGAAACAGTAGCAGTAGTAGACGTAGAAACAGCAGTAGTAGCAGTAGTAGACGTAGAAACAGTAGTAGTAGCAGTAGTAGAGGTAGAAACAGTAGTAGTAGCAGTAGTAGAGGTAGAAACAGCAGTAGCAGTAGTAGAGGTAGAAACAGCAGTAGTAGAGGTAGAAACAGTAGTAGTAGCAGTAGTAGTAGTACCAGTAATAGAGGTAGAAACAGTAGTGGTGGTAGTAGCAGTAGTAATAGCAGTGGTAGAAGTAGTAGTAGTAGTAGTAGTATAGGGTGTGCAAAAACAGACTTTCAAGTAAAAAAAAACACTTTCAAAGTAAATTGAAAGAAATAACGTTTGAGAATTTCATTGCTCACTCATATGTGCTTAATAAAGTGGTAAAGTCTGGAGAGCTTTTTAAGTTCCCATGTATCACTCATATACTGCTCTCTGTTTTTATTAGTTTCAATTCTTTATTCTGTTCATTCTAGTGCTTATTCATTAGTGTAATGTTTTATGAGTCCCTCAGCTCTTTTTTTTTTTCTTTCTTTTCATTCAACTTTTACACCATCTGTGAGCTGAAATTCCGTTGACTTGGAACGTTGTGCCGTGATTTAAGCATATTAAACCTCCGGTGGTGCGAGCCACTGAAACTGCCACTTAGCAATGTAGCTGTGTTAGTTAATCCCTCCGTAAACACACAGTGCACTCTCTCAGTGAGACAAAAAAATTAAAAAATCGTGTTTCAGTTCAGAACATTCACTACTGCATAATACATGTAATAAAAACTGGACAGTTTAATAAGCACGGTGGCTGTATGTATTCAGTATTTAAACAACTTACAGCTCTTTTTGAATTAGTGCTTAGAAACAAGGGACTTTCCTGTTGTCAAAATTTGTTTCATGATTAAAAGCTCTTTAATATATATTTTTTTCTGAATTATACCTCTAAATCTACACTTCCAAAAAGCTCTTCTAAATAAATAAATAAACACATAAATAAACACATAAATAAATAAATAAATCAAGCTTCCAGCAGTTGTATTGAGCTGAGCCAGTCGATAACATTGGATTACTCATTACATGTTCTCACTCCTTCAGAGGAAACAGGCCTCTCTAGAGGATCCTCATTAGGCTCGCTAAATATTTAGTGAGCAAAGCCATCACAATCCTGGCTAGGCTCTTTCTGACTTTTAAAAAAAAAAGAAAAAAAAAAAAAAAAAAGAAAAAAAAAGAAAAAATGTACTTCTTTCAAGGACGCTAGAGTCACTATTAATTTGCCCTGTATGGTTCTGCGTGGAACCCAGTTGCCCTCTAGTTTTAAACTAAGATGAAAAAATAAAGTTACCTTCACTGTATATCAGTCATGCAGAGGCGTTTAAGAGAATCAAAACAGCTTCCCGAGAGAGAGACAGACAGTAAGACTGAAAGAAGACAGGCAGACAGAGAGACAGAAAGAGAGCTATTTATAATAATTATGGGGAATAAAGCAAAGCTCACTTGCTCATTCTCACTTCCACCACTTTTTCCAATGACCTGAGCTCACTTAGATTCCCCGCCACCCACTCAGCACCAAAGTGTGAGGGACAGAGAGAACAGGAGAGAAAGACAGGGTGAGACAGAGAGAGAGAGAGAGAGAGGGGGGACCATAGAGACATAGAGATATTATTGTGAACCATCATGGGCCATCAATCAAATTATATAACTTGTGTTCTGGCTCAAGCCTTGGCGAAACACTATAATTTGCTTTATTGCTCCACACAAATCGGTGCAATTCAATAGAGTCTTTTTTTTTTTTTTTGTCTTTGTCCTTGAAGGAGACCTTTACAGATTAATTTAGGCCAATCAGGATCCATTTTCAGCTGCAATGATCTTGCGTGTGTGTACGACTTTTCTGCTTTTCAAGGTCATTAGTCCATCCCAGGAAACGCCAGCACTGATCAATGCCACAAGTGCTCTTCTCAACAGTCAAATTACGCAGGCAAACGTGGGTGACAATTCACATAACTGTCGGCATTGTTACGCTCATCTTTAATAGGAGCAGTGATAGTAGTGGAATGGAGTGGATTGGTGTGGTGTAAAAAGGAGAGGCGAACAAAGGAGAGAAAAGGAGTGGAGAGGAGAAAAGATGAGAGAAAAGATATGAAGATAAGGGCATCCTTTTTTTTTTTTTTATTAGGGCTGTCACAATTGCTTGATTATTGCTAACATTTTTAAGTTGCAGCAGGATCTCCTAAGTGAAATGTTGTATGTATATAATTTAATAACTAGCTTTTTACCCAAGTCATGCAGTTACTTTGCACTAACTGCTCATCTTTCTGCAGAGGAAGTGTCTGTGTTTATGTGCGCCTGTGAAGAAACGAGTTAAAACAGGTTAAATATAGAAAAGAGTATTCCTTCGACAGCTTTCTCAAACTCACTGTGTCATTTTCTTAGGATCATTATGAACAGACGAAACGAAAGTGTGCAAATGAACTGTGAGAGACGGTTCACCTCAGCATCTTCCCTCAGCCTACGTGTGAAAAATCACACAAGCACAAACCAATTAACGCACAGATGACAAACCTGACCTGTGGCGCAGAAATCGGAGAAATAAACAATAAAAAAACAACATTTGCTGTTATAACCCAAAGTTTTCCATTTTCTTCTTTAATCAAAGGAAAATAAGATCAATTGCAATACAAGCTCAAGACTCCCCATCAACTCAGCATGGCAGCGAACATTGCAAACGCAACAGCGAAGAGATAAATCTGTTAAAACTAACAGGTTTAATGTAAGCTCACCCCATGCTTAATGCACAGAGCAGCTCTGATTTATGGTTTACTGATAAGATCACACGTCAACAACACAGTGGAGAAGATGTTAATACAGAATGACTACTGGCTTTCAAAAGGGTGATTTAGAGCTTCTTTGGAATAAAGGGAGGAGAAAGAAGACAGCAGGAGTGACAAAAGTAATGGAAAGAGAGAAAGAAAGGTTACATGGTCAAATGGTCATTAACATTTGAGCTGCTAATGGACATAAGGATGAATGAATGACTTAAAAATAATAATAATAATAATAATAAGATTGGTAGTAGTATTAACCACAGGAGTGCAAAGAAAAAGAGAAAGAAAAAGGAAAACTTGCAGGGATTGTATCCATTTTTAAGATGACAGTTTACCTTCTGGGATATTAATGAGAAGATGAAAGAAATATATTCATGCTTTCTTTCTTTCTCTCTCTCTCTCTCTCTCTCTCTCTCTCTCTCTCTCTGATGGGTGAAAGCATCATTATCCACTGTTGGAATTCAAGAACAAAAATACAAGAAGCCAAAACACCAGATACAAAACACTCTCCAGTAGTAGAACTGGAAGAAAAAAAAATGTTTGAGCCTAATTTCTTTGCGATGCGCCTAAAAGTTTTACGGCCTTTTGAGACAAAGATTAATCTCATGCAAAGTGATGGAAAGGTCTAAAGTGTGGAGAACGAGAAGATATTCTCATGGTGCAAAACATAAAAAACAATCTGTGAAGCATGGTAGAGGAAGTGCTATGGCTTGAGTTTGCATTGCTTCTTCTGACTCTTTCGTCTTTACTGAAGATGTAACTCATGACAGTAGCAGCTGAATTGATTTCGATGCCCACAGGAACTATTTACAGAGTTTTTAAAGAACTATTTATCCAGCTGATCAGGAGAAACTTTATCATGCCACGACAGACACGCAAGTTAAAATCTGATGTATCGTATCATTTCTCCACCTTTTGATCTCAAAGTCTTTTCAGTGCATTGTAAAAACAAACTGACCTTGCTGTTCAGACACTTTGAGGGGAATACAGGCTTGCCTTTATCATACTACTTCTGCCTTTAGAAGAATGTTTGGTGTGTGTGTGTATGTGTGTGTGTTCAAACTATTGATAAGAGATACTAGTATTCTAGTATTGGTGGTGCACAAAAGCACTGTAAGCTGTAATATCTGCTAAATATCATCACGTCTTTGAAGATATTCTTTCATTAAACAGTTGCCACTGCTGTCTTTTGATTTTCTCTTTTTTTTTTTTTTAAATATGCGATTCTATTCTACACACTTATCATGTACATGTCAGTCAAAACCTTACAGCCAACTGTAAAGTGCAATCATTTAATGGTTGCTTTGTAAAACAGATCCAAATACATGAAGAACTGGAAGCTCTTGAGCACATTACTGGTGTGCATTACACTGGGACGTTCACTATCTCTAACCCCCACCACCCAGCACTATTGCACATTCAGTCCCATGCAATCTCATAAAAGTAAAGTAAAATTCTGTGAGTAATAGTGAGTAAAATTCTGAAATTGTTTAAAGAAACGTGCCATACATCCTTGTCAAATATGAGCAGTAAAAATGAGAGTGCTTTTCTACTGACCTCACATACACACCCAGCAGAAACTGTTTGAGGTCCTATATGTATTTATTGGTGTGTACCGTGTGTTTACTTTGCTGTGTAATAGTGCTCTGACGGAGCCCACGCATAAGTGACTACAGTGTGTGTGTGTGTGTGTGTGTGTGTGTGTGTGTGTGTGTGTG
Source organism: Hepsetus odoe (assembly GCA_017165825.1). Lineage (NCBI taxonomy): Eukaryota > Metazoa > Chordata > Actinopteri > Characiformes > Hepsetidae > Hepsetus > Hepsetus odoe. The sequence goes on along the minus strand of CM029379.1, from coordinate 21,973,018 downwards.
TGTGTGTGTGTGTGTGTGTGTGTGTGTGTGTGTGCTGACAGCTAACTGACCATGACACTGTGCTGCCATTGGCTGTGTCACTTTGTGTGTGTGGAGCTGCCAGATCATTTCATTTGGCTAGGAAGGAAAAATGGACACTAAAGGAATCTTTTGTTACAGTCTGCCACAAAACCTATTCCCTCATGTACTGCTGCCTGTCATGGTGTGTTTGCACGTTTTCACCTTCTGCGTGTTTTTCAGTAAATGCATCCTTGCAGAGATTACGTGCACATGCCCTCCCACACGTGCCTGGCATTTTGTCGGTTAACATGCATCACAAATGTGTGCGTGGGTATTGATCGCATTCACTGTTGGGTTTTTAAAGGAGCTATTGATTGGCTCAAGGTCTCAAGGTGAAAATCCCCTCAGTATGAAGCGAAGGACTCTATATATCTTTAACCACTCCTGGAGCATGAAGCACATGGGACTGCACAGTCTGGACGGGACGACACGGCAACTAAATATGCTCTTCTGCATTGCATCTGGCGGCATTATGGAGTTGAGCCACTTCTCATTTGAAGAATTTTCACCACATTTTACTCCTTCAAGCTGAACACCTTTAAACTCCTCACAATAAGGACAAATGACAAAATGAGTTATGATTTATTGTTTTGCATTTCATTTGGCTATTTTCTGGCTATTGTGAGAGCAAAACAGCTTTCAATCTTTTTAACAACACAGTTAAACCTAACACCTTTATGAAAACGGCCACAAAAGCATTCACTAGAAACCCACAGGTCAGGAAGGTCACACAGATCGTCTCTGAAAACGGCATGAATGTAACGTCAAATTTTAGACTCATACATCCAGTTTGAAGTGGTGTTTCCGTCAATTGTCAGTTTGTTACAAATCAAATGGATGCAGTTTTTATAGTCTAAAAACAAAGGAGAGTGTTCTTTGAAAAATGTTGGAAGAAAAAAAAGTCCAGATTTATTCAGCTGCTGTCTGTCATCCTTCTGCTGACTGGATTTGTGTTTGAAACTATGATGCAAACAAGAAGAAACACTTTATAAACAAGCCCATCTATTCCACTAAAACTGGGATCTAAGCAATAGTTAGAAGTTATCCTGTAAATCACTAGATGCATTCTTTTTCCCCTTTTCTGCAGCCAGTCGAATTTGACTAAATTTACAAACACAGGAGCAAATCACCTTATCCTTCTCACTCGTTCTGTTTTGTATTCAATACAAAACAGTGATCACCTGATTCAATACAGTAAGCATCAAATACAGGTCAATATTTCAAACAAAAGCTGTTTGTTCATGTCCAGGTACTCTATGTATTAAACCCCTGTTTCATTTCATATCTGTGCATGTGTATGTGTGTGGCAAAAGTGATGGAGTACAAGCATGAAAGAGAGAGAGGGACCGGCGGTACAGCGAAACAGCCATTTATTGTTTAAGTGTTCTTCTCTGGGCAATTTGATGGCTTTTAACGGCGCACAGCAGTAAGAAAGTGGGAGCTGCTTTAAATCTGGTCAAAATTGTCCAGAGTCTTATCACACATGTACACACACAAACACTTGCTTTAACACACACAGACAAACCTGAATAACAAAAGAAAGGCAGCTGCTAATGGCATGCTTGAAGCCACTTGAAGCCAAATTTCTAAACCAACCATCAACATCACAATTTGCTCACATCATACTGGATAGGAAAGTGCATGTGTAATGCTTTTGTGCTTCTAGTTTTCACTTTATGTTTCACTCTCCCTGCTCTCTCCCAGGCTCTCTCTACCTTCCTGCCTTCCTCCTTTGCTTTGCAGAATGAACTGGGAGAGCCGTGATAACAGCTGAAGAAGACAAGGGACCAGAAGCAATTACGCCCGACGTTAATTGCTCTTTAATACGTGTTACGCTTAAGAAGCAATCAGTTTAATAATTACGAACAGTGCCGTTTGGGCCACTGCAACAAAGTGAACGCTCCTCTCTCTTGAAAGCTAACAGAAGTGGTCTAACAGACCAAGGCTGACCTGCTGGAGCTAATGTAGCTAAAATGCTATAAAAGTCTATGGCAACCAAATCTTTTTAGATTACTTAGACTTCTATTATACCAGCCTTGCTGATCCAGTCTACCTACTGTGATATTATTTATAATCTTCTCTGGAGTTCAAAAATGGAGTAGTATTTAGGATTGGCAAAGACCCCGAGGAGATATGGGAAAATTGATGAGTTGAAAGTTGAACATTTTGTCATTGAATACTCATTCAATCTTTTGTGAGTATTGTAACTGTCTAAGCATCCGAATGATCATTAGAAGATCATGAGTTCCCCTCCTTGGTGATAGATTGCTGGTTTTGTTCTGATGCTCTTTCTTCATTAGCAGTCAGTGCAATGCTAGTCAGATTGGTTGCTTTTTAAGTGTTAGTGTTTTAGGTTAGCGCTATCTTCTAAGAACATGACGTTGCATTGGCAGCAGTTCAAAAAGATGGAGCATAATAGGAACAGAGGAAGCATATGCTCTGGTCCCACGATTGGTAGTTTTGTGAGATTGTGGGATTCAGTTGAATCTGGGAGAAAGATATTAAAGAACCTTTGTTTTCTTCTAAACTGTCAACTGGTTACTTTTAACTCATTATCTCACCTCATATTCATCCCTTTAGCTATCACCTCTTTGACTCTTTCTCTCTCTAGTTTAAATGTGATAATGATCCACTACAGACTGTTCAAGCTCCACTGTATCATAAATGGTTATTGATGGTAAGACTGAAAAACCAGACTGAAAAATGAGAGAGAGAGAGAGAGAGAGAGAGAGAGAGAGAAGGGGATGGAGGGAGAGAGAGAGAGAGAAGGGGATGGAGGGAGAGAGAGAGAGAAGGGGAGGGAGTGAACTTGATGCAGACACTGTGTTGTTATGCATGAGAGCACTATAGCACAGCTACCTTTTTATTTGAACAAAACACACACACACACACACACACACACACACACACACACACACACACACATATCCCAACCCCTTCTTGACAACATCTCTCCTGACACTTCAGGGAAGAGAGAGATGAACAAAGGGGAGCATGAGATTTAAAAAGTGCAGAAAGAGGAAAAGGATTGAAAGTGACATTCAGAGGGAATGAGGGACAAAACTGGACAGAGTGTGCAAAGGAGTGATGGAGGAAGAGATAAAGAACAGAAGCGATGAATAACAATACAAACATTCTCATTTAGCAACCATCTGTGTGCGTGTGTGTGTGTGTTTTGTTTTACTTGCAGATGAGCCTGTGCCTCACACTGCGTTCAAAGCAAATTGACATGTCGTTCAAACAGGACTTTCACTGAATAATAATATTCTACCTAACCACAAGACCCTCTGTGCCTGCCTGCGTGTGTGTGTGATACACACCCACACACATAAAAACCAACAAAAGTCGAATTAAACAGCCACAGCTTGTGATGGCTCTGTGACAGTAGAGGGCGCCCTGCTCTGATTGTGCACACTTGGCCTTGGGTGCCAGGTGTGCCTCATCGGGGGTTTGCGTTATAAGCCCCAGTGAATCAGAGCAGGGCGCTGGTCATTCTGTGTGCTCACCTCTGTGTTTATTTATGTTATCGTTTACACAAGTTTTGTTCAGTATGTTTAATTTATGAGTTCTGTACACGTTATCAGTTATTAAAATTCTTGGCTCTGCATCGATGTCCAGCCCACGACACCCCATCGACAGCTATAGAGTCTCACCAGAAACAACATGTTTAAGGACCTATGTCCTATGTTAGGTCCTAAATTCTTCAGTACCAAGATGGAAAGATTACACAGCCTGAAAAGCTGAGACAATCCCAAAAGACACTGACATCCTCCACCTCAGTCTGCAACATTAACATGCACAGTAACACTAGTATTACTCAGACTGCTGCTGTAAGATATGGGCGTTTAAACAGCACTGTTCGAGTGACCAGGCGTTTAAACAGCACTGTTTGAGTGACAAGGCTTCACTAAGTTCTTAGTCAGCCTGTGATTAATGTAGCTCTGTCTAAAGTGGTCAGACTATAACACTTAAACATGTATGATTCTGTACTACTATCTGCAGTACCTTGTGCAATGGCTGCTTTATGACAGCAAACATTAAAAGAGGATGGAGCCTTTTTCACAACCTTTTTCAGTATTTGCAGCAGCACTGCAGTTATCTTGGAAACTTCATAATTCTGCTCAGAAAGTAGAGAATCTCATGCTCGAGAACATCTTGAGGGGAGAGAGCATGTCAGGGTTTTTTTCTGCGGGCTGTGAAGCAGTCACCCAGCTGTTTGTATACTGGCTAATATTTTTAGCACAGAAATGCTCATTTTAGAGAAGGATTCAATTTCAGATCCAAAAATGATACAACATGCAGAGTTCATGCAATTAACGGAACGTGTTTTATGTCAGATCTTTCGTTTTGTTCATGACTCACATCTGTAATATTGAAAAGCAGTTATTTAACAACAAAATGTAAATGTATTGCACCCATATTTATGTCTTTTTAAGATATGCGTATATTTGGATAGTAAACGCATGGTTTATGATAACACTGCTTTAAAGCCATTTCAAATTCCTTGTGTTTTAAGTATGATAAAAAGTAGGATCGCAATAGAGGACTATGAATCCCCAAAACAAACGGAACCTCTTAGTTTTCAGTATTTTGTATGTTTTTATGGCTAACGTGAATAATAACTAATGACTACTGCAAAACTCCACTGTGACACTTCGATTACTGACTTTGATTCTTTTTTGATTGCCTATTTTTTGTGACTGTCTTCAAGAAGCATTTCATTGTACTTTGAACAATATGCTGCAACCATTAAACAAATTCATAAATCTAGCTTGTATTAAAAACTGGCTAGTATACATAGACTGAGCTAGTGTAGCAGCAGCTCAGAATGTTGTAAACTAAAATGCTTTTGGGTAAGGTCCATTATCTGTCAATTTGGAAGGCTAAAAGTGCCTGTGGCTACAGAAACACCCATAAACAGACTATTTTATTCATACAACTCATGTAAATGTTTGAGCTGGTGGTTCAGTGGTTTATTAAAATGCCAAAAACATTCGTGTGTATCCAAGTTGCATCTCATGTGAAGGTAGTTAATGAGAACGAGAGAGAGAGAGAGCTAGCTTGTTCTTGAGTGCTGGTATTAGAGAAAACTTTCCTTCACAAACCATATAGACATGCAAATCACTTTTGATACAAAGGTATGTGAAAGGAAATGTATGATTTCAGCACCCACAAGAACATGTGCATTTACTGTATACATCTTAAATACTCAACAAAATTAATGCTCTCCCTCTGTAACATAATTTACCATTTTCAAAGCCAGAGCCGCAGCATGACAGCCCAAAGGCTAGCAGCTAAATGGCAAACCTGATTGGTGCCGACTCTCCTCTACTCCACTTACATAGCCAAACGGGATCACAGAAATACAGTAACCCTAAGGCAAGCTGGGTTTTTTTTTTTTTTTTATACGTCTGTATGTTCGAATACTGGGTGTGTGCCTATGTCTGTGTATAGCTGATCAGCATCATTTGAAGCAGACTGTGATTCAAATGACATGATAAATAAAAAAACAGTACTTAATGTGAACCTAAGTTGCCCTTATTTCTCCCTGACTAAATACACCTTTCTTGTATCCAAGAATTAATTTGTAGAACATTTGCAAATGATTGTTTTATATTTTTTTGCATCTGTATGTGAGTGTGTGTGTGTGTGTGTGTGTGTGTGTGTGTGTGTGTGTGTGTATGTGTGTGTGTGTGTGCGTGTGTGTTTTGTGCACCGTCTGAGTGAAAGGACCTTAATAATTTCAAAATATTTTTTTTCTGGCAAAAGCTAAAGATTTGTTGCATTTCTACATTATTAGTATGCGTTTATTTTGCTTTTTTTGAGAAAAAGAGTGCAAGGGGGAAAGAGAGAGAGAGAGAGAGAGAGAGCAAGAGAGAGAGAGAGAGAGAGAGAGAGAGAGAGAGAGAGAGAGAGAGAGAGAGATGAGAAGCACTCTTTCAAGTAAAGAAGGCTCATTTATAGTCAGCCATCTGGAAGCAGTGATAGTGAGTAGAGCACAGAGTCTCTCTCTCAAACACACACAGACACACTCTTCTAATTTTATTTGGTTCCATACTTGCAGTTTTTAAATTTAATGAAAGTATGATTGTACTGTGTGTGTGTGTGTGTGTGTGTGTGTGTGTGTGTGTGTGCTTGCGTGCGTACGTGCATGTTTCTTGGAGTGTGCACTTCAAGCTTGTCTCATAATTCAATACACCAGCACTCAATAAGTTTCAAGGGCAACTGCACTGTACACCCAGACCTACATTCAAAACAGACATTTCTCCACAGAACTACAGCCTCACTGTGGACATCACTGTTTCTTCTGTAACAATCCCAAGGCAAGCCCATGAATTATATGATGTCATCCATAGGAAAGGTTTGTAACCTTTGGGCCACAGGCCACGCTGCAATAATGCAGAGAGCAGGGCAGAGAGTTTGTAAAAAACTGAAATAAATAGTATAAGATAAATATATACTATATAGCCCTGGGAATGGAAAACAAAGGCTAAAAGACCTAACTATTGAACTATTGAACTAGGATGTTTAGGAGAAAACAGAGAGTCTTCTTTAAAAGTTGGCAAATTTAGAAAATGCCTCTTAAAAATGATACAAATCCTCCTCATCTTATAGCAGGTACATGAAAACCAGTGCAGCACATTCACCTCTGTATTACATTTTGTTCTTACCCTATGGCACAATGGAAGTATATACAAAGCAGGGGGTTTAGTAAGTATGATGCTTCAGCACTCAGGCGAGTCTGTGAAAAACCCTCTTGTAAGTGTGTTATTGAGCATTTAAAAAAAAAAAAGTCTGTTCTATAGTGGCTCTGCTTCCAGCCATCACGTTCCTGTTCATTTGAACTTACCGTCTTGTTTCTTGAATGAACTTTGTGCAGGTACTGGAAGAGTGTCTCAGAGCTCAATCCACATGGTGCTAATTGATAGGAACTGAAGTAAAGAAGAACTTCGCTTTCAAAAAGAAAGCTGAGCGAAGCAATCAAGAATCCATTTAACAATGCTTGAAAAAGCCTTCTTTGTGCCAAAGTGAAGATATCCTGAATGCGTGGCAGAACAAACAAAGACAAAGAAAGAGGTAGCAATAAATGCTGAAGAAGTTGAAATGTCTGAAAATGTTCCAAGCGAAGTCAGGAAAAGAGAAGAACGCTGAAGGTAGTTCAGTGTCAAAATTCGAGTTCTTTTCTTGAGGGTGTTCGGTCGATCAGCATCAAATCAACACCACCAATCAGTAGCAGAAGAACAAACGCATGCAGTCATGCCTTATCATGCATAAAGGGAGCGAACCAGAGAGACCTGATATACTGCTAACATCAGCATTATTTATTTATATTATCCATATTCAACTACTCACTATATAAAGCTTACAATTGTAATTTATAGGGATCACTAAACTAAGATTAAAAATGTAATAATAGGACTGCAATTTAAAGGAATTAGTGGAACTCTATGTACTAAACTCAGAGTCTTTTTTGTGTTTTTCCATAGGGGATCTATCTGCTGCACTTACCCTGAGTTAGCAAACATCTTCACTCTCTGATTTTCTCTTTGGTCGTTTTGGTCTTTTCCACATCATGCTATGATTGCCTGGTGTAGTTCACTGAACTTTACCTACTTACCCCACTAAGCAAAATCTACTGTTCCTTAAAAGTCATTAATACTTTCAGATCAAACCAGTTCCAGGCACAAGAACAGTAAATGCTAGGAAACCATTGGCATAGCTAAAAAAGCAGCTTAGTGTGAAGCACTTAGCTCCAGGATGCAAGCAACAGCCTTTCTACACTAACTGCACTCTTCATCACAGTATGAAAAAAAAAAAAAATATATGTAGAAGTACCCAAGGAGGTAACTGACTCATCTCACTGCTTAACTAGCTTGACAGAACATCCACATATCTGATAGACAAGGTCACACAACTGTTATCAGGCCTGCGTGCACATACATGCGTGTTCCTGCTTTCAATTACCTCCTGATTAAGCCTGGAATACCAGCAGGGAGACAACCAAAAACCAATTAATCATCGTAATAAATCAGCCCGCTAAGAAGTGAGAAATATCCACAGCAGCAGCCACAGGCACTCTGCACAATTCTCACCCTAAGCAAAACTGACTCTTGCTATTCATTTCGTTCTGTCTTCTTTAACGAATTACAGACCAGCTAAGTAAGCAGACCCAACAGGACTACTCTGTCTCAATTCTCCATTACTTATTGTTAGCACCTGTCCAAACACAATGGACACAGAAACACTTCAAAGTTACATGATTCCAATGTTAATATCACTTCAAGAGGAAACTTCCTCTAACTTTTAGAAATAACTGTGCCAATGTATTAGAGTAAAATGAATCATCCTTTTCTAATGTTTTGAGTCTTTGATTCCTCCCATTGCCCTGGTCACTCTTGTTCTTATATGAGCTTCTGCATGCTGGCAAGTTTCAGTGCTGGCCAACACTGTTAAAGAAAAGACTATGGTAAAGGCTGGGGGAATCCTGAGAACACAGCCTGCGTGGTTCAGCTCTGTTTAAATTTGTCAAAACACAAATAAATACAAATGTGTTCCAGAAATAATTAATAAAAAAAAACAAACAACAACAACTGATGCATTTGCTTAATTTATCGTGTTGAAACCATGATTTATTCTTGAAACTGAATTCTTTTTTTCTGTTTTAAGTTTTTTTTGTGTGTGTGTGCTTGTTTTTGACATGTGGAAGCCACAAGGGAAAAGGGAGGCTTCAGAGAAGCAGAAAACAGAAGATGTAAAGCTTTTCAGCAGTGTAAATTAAACTCCAACAAATAAAGTGCATCATCAAAGTCTCAACAGAACTTTCTGCATAACAAGAGCTCTGACTCTATACTGCAAAAGTTCAATTGCGTAAAGGGAAGTTTGTACAGAAACAATTCAGGGCCTCGATTTGTTTTTGGTCCATACCACAACCAAAACCTCTTTGTCAAACTAACCTACACTGCTTGATTAAACAAATCCACCAAACCCCAAGCAAAAGCCAGTATGACACAACTGAGCTGAAGCACGTGCAGAAGAGGAGGAGAGCAAGTGTGTACTCACGATCGCTGCAGTACGAGCCTCCATAGGACGTCATGGTGCAGTCGCATGAGAAGCCCTCCCATTGCTGCAGACACACTCCCTGATTATGGCAGGAGTCCTCCGTGCAGGTGGTGCTGGGTCCTAAGCACAAAAACAAGATGCTTGTACTTCAGTACATTCAGCAATCAAAAGAGAAACAAACACTTTTACCACATAAAAAAAAAAAATACACTCAAAAAATGCATATAAATGTCCATGAGGCTGTTAAATGCTGCAGTAAAAGGTTGTAAGAGAAGTTATATGTTTTTTTTACATTCATTTTCAAAATGAAATCCTATTTATGGCACCCACATGCTGGCTCTAAAAATTTCATACACACAAACGTTTAAAAAAAACTCACAATGAACAGTCTGGTTGCTCACTAACACATGGGGGAGACATCTGTTAGGACACACGCTAAAATTATTCTGTAAAATTATTCAGCAGCTATTCGAGTGTTGACAGACTGCTTACTGCTTTGCACTACGCATGAAAGCTGTTAATGCATTAACAGAAATGAGGGATAAGCAATGTGCTTGAACAGTGTCTGATGCTAAATAAAAGCCAGGCCTATCTGTGCTGCTCCTAACCATGACACAAAGTTTGTAATAACTTTTGCCATTTACTGAAGTGGATAAAACTGGAGAAAATGGGCCCTAAAATACATAACTCATTGGGAACCACAGGTTTTACAAACACAGTAAACTAACTTGGCTTCTTTTGATGTTTACAGTATTTCAAAAGCATACATTTCATTGGCCATTTAGACAGGAAATTTGGCTATTGCAGTACTCTGGAAAGAATGCATTTAATTCCAATTATTTTTCTTAATTACATAAAAGAAAATGGAAAAGACTACCTTAATTCAAACTTGTATCCCTAGATTTGGGAGCAATTTTTATTAGATATTTATCAGTAAGCTTTGCGATCGTCTTGCTAAGCTGTTATTGGATATTGAACAAATCAGACAAAATAAATGTACCCAGAAACACCTAATCAAATAATGTTGTGCTTTTATTATGCACTAAGTGGGTGGATGCTCCCCCTGTGAATTCATGTGGCTGTGTGGAAGCATGAGTTAACCATCACCCTGCCCGTGATGGTGGTATCGTTCAGTGGGGGAGTTGTAGTTAGTGGGTGGAACTGTACATGACTAAATGGGGCAGAAAATGAGGGGGGGATCAAAGCACAGCCAGGAATATGTTTCATAATCTATACATATGAGAAAACACTGTGGCTGAATTAATGTGTATTTTATGCAAATGAAAAATGTAGTCAATGTCTAGTCATTTTATTTCCTTCATTAAAGAGCCGGTGCTCAAATGAGATGTTTAATTTTATTGGTTATTATTCTAATGGCCTAAAGAGCTGACTGGGCCATCAATCATATGGTAATGATCGGAGGAGTCTGGGGGCATCAATTAAAACAAAATGCTATTTCTGCAATAACTGCAGGTCAGGTTTAGCATAATCACAAGCTTATGATGCCACTCCAAAGAGGTCAGAAGTGTATATATTTGGCTTATTTAGTGTGTGTGTATGTGTTGTGGAATTCTGTGTGTTTCTTTGAGAAACTTGAGAGAGAGAGCGAGAGAAAGAGAGAGAGAGAGAGAGAGAGAGAGAGAGAGAGAGAGAGAGAGAGAGAGACAGTTCACACACTCTGTGACACCTCTACCTGCTAAAGACAGCTGGCAGAAACATCTGGCAGGGTATGTCTCGTTCTCCCCTCTGGATGTCTGGATGTCTCTTTTTCTTCTCCCCCACCCTCCCCTGCCTCTCTCTTTCCCTTCCTTCCCTCTTTAAACTAAAATGATATTTGATAGACTGCAGGGATGTATACATAGGATTTTCACATTTTTTCACGTACAATTATTGAATTTTGAACAGGGATGTTTCTTATTTCTTACAAGAAAGAAATTACTATCACTACAGCTATTAAGGCATACTTTTAGTTCTTACTCTCGTTTAACATGAGCTGAAAGACAGTATTTACCCATATTGAGATACATACATACAATCTCCTGACTGTAAACATTTAAACAAGTAATTTACAAAAAGCATTTTTCAAGCAAATTTTTGATTGGATTTAATTTTGATGGTGTCACAAAAATGGCTTAATTTCAAAATGTAAAATTTTCCTTTATTTCCTTTATTTGTTCATCTTCACTTATGTTAGCTCAGTAGAAATGGAATGGTGTGGAAATTACGCATGTTTTTGTTGAACCATTTAGTCTATGAAATCAAAAAATCTTATAGCTTTTCATACGACAGCTGATTTGACATCAGTTGATGAATGGAAGCAAGGCATGAATACATGATTATGCTTTTCAAATTAGGCTCTGACTTAAAGTGCTTTGCTAAGTATCTCACATCAAGGAAAATAAAGCTCCTAACCAAATGTCAGAATGGAGGAGGCACAGAAAATCCAATATCGTTACCCTTCCAAAATGCAGCAGGATATGTTTAACATGAGCAAAGCTTAAACACTCGATCTGATTGTAATGTTTTCTGAAACAAAAATGGTTAGGTGATGAAAGAGGGTGTGTATGTGCAGGTAATAAGGGTGTTTTGGCAGGGGTAGACAGAGGTAAAACTGTAATGAGATGGGCTCCGCTGGGAAATCACAGCAAAGAGTAGCAGATTATCGCTGTGATGCTTTAAAAAAAAAAAAGTGAGCCAGACAAGCTGGGGCTTACAGCTACAAATAAAAGGCTGTGTGCATATGGCTGATGTGCTTGTCTGGAATATTGCTGGCCAGGCTTCATATTGAATGTTACAGGAAAGGAAAGATTGATGATTTTTAGCAGAAGGAAAGGGCACTCTAGATGAGCCGGTAACATTAAGCTTAAAATGAAGGCATGCTCATTTGCGGTTATTGTACATGGAGACCATTTTGTGAAGTTTGCAGCTTTTTGCTGACACAAGGGCCTTTGAGAACAAAACAAACACAACATCATCACTAACTACTGCTTTCACTGCGGAGTCATTCTCAGATGATATGTTAGGTGTAATATTAGATGTTTAGAAAGTCCATACACTTTTACTTTGCTGCCGTTCATAGAATAACGTGTAAAAATCCTGTAAGCAAAAAGTATTTTGTGATTTTGAGCATGTGGATAAAAATTAAAGGGAGGTGAATAAACCTGCTCTGGATCTAAAAGGAGGATTCTTTGGACCCGTTAACATGTTCAGTTAAGCCATGGCATTTGACTATCGTGTGTATGGCCACACGAACAGCATTACTGAAGTCTTCCAACATTGGGGAATGGGGCCATTAATAGCTTAGGGGGAGAGCAGGGAGGAGGCTGGGTACAGCTGATGGAAATGAATAAAAATGTAATTAAATAATATAGTTTTGAATAAAAGTAACAAACAACATAGAGTTAAATCTTCTCCTTCTTTCGGCTGCTCCCATTTAAGGGTCGCCATGGTGGATCAACGATCTCCATTTCTTCCTGCCCTCTGCAAACCAACTGCCTGTATGTCTTCTCTCACCACATTTATAAATCTCCTCTTTGGATTTTTTCTTCTCCTCTTTCTCAAAGTTCTCCAGAATGTCCAAGCTGTCCCTCTAGTATACTAATTTCTAATTCAGACCATCCTCATCACAGGCAATGAAAATCTCTGTATAGCATAGCTGGTCTCATTACTGTCCTGTAAACCTTTCTTCTCACTCTTGAAACACAATATAGTAAAATAGTTTCCTATAACCTATGGTGATAGTACTGTTCTTGTCCCTTTTGCAAAGCTGATCAGCGTTGTCTGGCGTCAGTTGGATATGTCATGGCCATTTGAATCCTTAAAGTCAATAAAATGTGCCACTTTATTATTGTGGTTTTACAATTTTTAGAATGCTTCAATTATGATTTGATATCAAGAGCTAAATAGTTTAAACACTCAGTCTATATGTGTGTTATGCAATATATTTTGATCTAAGACCCAAATAGTACATTTGTAAAAACAAATGAATTGGCCCTGCAGCTATAATACTTTTGTAATACTTTCTTTTATCCCAGAAAAAAAACCTTGGCTATTAAAACCTAATATCCTGGACCCCATCATGTCAAGACAACAGAATCTTGACTTTTACACTAAGCACAGATTCCTAATACCCTATTACAAAAACTACGACGCAGTGATATTATCCAAGTTTATTGGGTTGAACAGTGTTCAAGCTGTTACCTCTTAATTATGAACTCTGAATTTAATCTCTTTTTCATGAGAAACACTTCCAGTGTTAAATAAATAAAATACATAAATAATGTACAGTTTAATCATGGCCTCATTAATAAGAACGGAAGATTAATAGTGAGATAACGGATATTAATCCCTCTTACAGAATGAGCCGTATCTTATTTTGATTGCTTCGAAGAGTAAATGTTTATGCAGGCTAGTGAACAACATCTATGCACATATTAGTGTGTCAGTCAAAATTGCTATGATTACTGACCGTCGCATCCTCGATCCACCTGGCCCACCCTGTGGAGGGCGTCTGCGATTAAGTCTGGCAGTCTACCATTCAGGTCCACGGATGCCAGGCAACCCTGGTAACCGTCTCGGGACGCAATTAGTTTTGGCAGACTGTTATACATAGTCTTCCCCACACCACCTATATACAGCTCTCCTGCAAAGAGAAACGAAGAGATAGATAGAGAGAGAGAGAGAGAGAGAGAGAGGCAGTAAATTTGATTAACAAAGAGACAAGGCAAGAACAAGGCAAAAATGCAAAGAGAAAAGACAGATTACTACATCGTGTGCACTTGCATAATTCTGAAAGCACTGTGAAATGCACATAACTCATTTCAACTCTGCAATCCCATGTAGAGACTAATGATTGCTTGAGGAAACTGAAGGAGTAATCTTATTGGGGGAAAAAAAGGCATGGGAGACATCAGCATGCAACAAATCAAAATGGAAAAAGGTAGTAAGGAAAAGAAAGAAACAAATGGAGTCAGAAAAAAGGAAAGATTGCTTTTCTAAAATCAGAGGTTGTTCGTTTGGCTATGAGGACTTGGGATTGGTCTGTAGCGAAATCTCTGCAGGCTGAAAAGAAGCTTTAGGGCAATTAGAATAAAGACTGGATCAGTGGTGCAGAAGAAGTGACAATGAGCAAAAGAGAGACAGAAATGTTGGGGGCAAGAGTTCTCAAAGAAGTGACTCTCACTTAAAAGACCCCAGCTTTTCCATGGGTGGAAGTGTGTTTTATTTTTGTATGTGTAAATCATAAGCAGACTTTTATTTAAAGTATGCATGTGTGCGTTACAAGGAAAAAAGGGTAAGGGTGTTAGATCTATCAACAACAAGAGGGGTGTGTGTGTGTGTGTGTGTGTGTGTGTGTGTAGGTGTGTGTGTGTGTGTGTTAAAGCGTGAGAAACAGCAAGGTGCTGTCGTACGGACTCCCTGAAGACTTGCTGTTTCAAAACTCTGTCAAAGCCTCATTATGCTTCAGCATCCTGTGGCACTGTTGCATTCAATATGTTTACAGTGACAAATAGCTAAACCTCAGGCACAATGTCTGTGCCAAGATACAAAACACTACACAACTAAAGTGTGATTTACTCCCTCTCTATCACTCCCACTGTACTTCATAATACTTTTGCTGGCAATTTCTCACTGTGTTCGTGTATGCTCCTTGTACTGTATTTATCAAAAGTTTCTGAGCAAAGCTACTAATCTATGCTTATATTTAGCAGTAAAAGACTCATATGCTATGGGTGGAAAATGTATGGATTCGTTGTCATGTATTCATTGTTTTTCTGCACTGGTACAGTAGCTGCATTAGAATTCACTAAAATTCTCGATTATTACTTTAATTGAAATACTTCCGATTAGCAGTTGCACAGTTTGGCCCTGAGTTTGGTAGAAGACAGCACCACTATGTTCAGAGGCAGAGCTAAACTGAGCTCATCACAGTTATGTTCATTGCAGAAAGAGAGGGAGACAGAGAGAGAGAGAAAGAGAGAGAGCGGGCTATGCTTGCTATTAGAGAAAGTGGCCAGGGTGCCCCAAAACCAATCAACGGAGCAAATGAAGTAATCTAACAATGATTACCTCTAAAGGAAGGTGGGCAAGGAAAAGATAGAGGGGGGGAGAGGGAGAGAGAGAACTCACATTTATTACTGGTTTGATCAATAAAATGGCAGTCACGTCACATCTGTCCTCTCAAGGGCTCGTGGAGAGTGATGACTTCACGAAGAGGATGTCAAGCGGTGCACATCAATGTAATATACAGTATGCCTCCTTCATGCATATGTTTGCATACTTATACAACATGCATTATGTTTAAACACACGTCACTAAGCAGCTTCTCAATGTGCTACCAAAAGTTTGAATATATTTATTAATGTACTCTCCACCAATACTTAAGAATTCAACGTAAGGTTTCTCATAAAATGTCATTTTTTTAAAAGTAACATATTTCAATAAGAGTGCTTGTGCTGTATCTTTATAACCAAAAGCACATACACATAGTTACACAGCATATTCGGGTTTCCTATATTTACCCCTGTTGGATTTGATTGCTTGTTCCATCACTCCCTCACTCAGTCCACAGGGACTCCACAAGCTTGCTTTTAATATCGATGCATACAAGTCCTTAGTTTTGCCTGTTGGCATTATGAAAGTGTCCTTCTTAAATACTAGCAGTTTTATTTTTTATTAAAAGAATATCTGATGTGTAATATGAACAGAATATGCAAATAGAGTGAGCCTGCCCAACATCTAATCAGTGCTTGTAAGGTCATAGTCAAGGCACATTTGTATTTCAGTCAGTGATGTGAATGCACTGGAGTCTTCAGAGTTAATCTGAAATGCACCTTTAAATGCACCTCTCGTTTTAACAGAATGCAAAATGTGACTTTACAGCTTGCAAATAATTTGACTTTCAATCAGCAAAATAATCCAGAATCATTTTACCTGTATCGAGATAACAGTTAAATTGTTATTTAACGCGACAGATTATTTTAGTTTTTTTTAGGTTTAAGATATAACATACTGTTTTAATACATTATGGCACATATAGTCCCTGAGACACTATTGGCTTTGGAACAAATATAATTGCCAATCACGTTTATCAGAACCAGCAATAGTAAGTATTGCTTTTTGCCCACCTCAAATGTGTGCAGGTCATATTTAAAATGCAGCCATAGTGAAGGGTCATAGGGTGCCTTTCTGTCTATAAATGTCATTTAAGCTGCTATAAAAGCACAAGAAATAGAAGGTCATTATCAAATAGCATAATGAGGCTTATTTATAACATAGCTTATTTATGTGTTTGCACATCAGCTGCTTAAAGTTTAGTAAAATACATAATGCATTCAGTCTTCCAATCCAGTGGAATAATTAATGAGGGAGCAACCTATGTCTGATATTGCATGAGCTAACAGGGGAATTGAGGTACAAAACAGGCATGACGGCACACATATATGCACACAGTACGCCTGGGTAAAGATTTGCCAGTGAATTAGTTACACCTCTAGTGCAGGGTTTCTATGAGCACTCTAATAAGAATCCTCCCTCCCTTCAAACAGCTACACTATGTTACAGATGTTTAATCAGACCTGGAATTCTGGACCAAACCTGTACACAGCAACTTTGCCTGAACCCAACCCAAGCTTGAGCCAAAGGACTTCCTCGTGCTTTGCGTCAGAAACTGACGTGAGCTTGAGAAACTGGCACACACAGGCTCACTCTCCTCCCTAGATCCACAGCTATAAAAACACCTCATAGGCAAGAGATGGCTCACGGTTGCGTCATTCACTCAACATGGAAGGACATGAGGGATAGGACAAGACATACATACAGCCTCCAATTCCCCACCAAGTCTATACACTGGGGAAGCTACCACTCTGAGTGGATGTTTCGGAAAGCAAAGAAAAACAACAAATGTAAGCCCTTTCCTCAGCTATTACAAGCTCATATTTACAGTCTAGCTTATAGAGCCATTTACTATAGTATTCCTGAGAGAGAGGGAAGGAGACAGAGAGAGACAGAGAGAGAGAGAGAGAGAGAGAGAGAGAGAGAGAGAGAGAGAGAGAGAGAAAGAATATGTGCAACAAACCTACTGGATCTGATCCTCTCATAGCACATAAAAAAATAAAAAATACATAAAAAAAACTTCTTAACCCCTTCTTTAATATAATAAAATTAGAACATTAACAATGATAATAATTCTTATTTCCAGGTGTGCTTCCCGAGTGACAGTAGGTGTGGTGCACATACTCTCTCTCATACACATACACACCCACTCGGGCTCCCTGTTTTCTCTCTTTCACTCCTGACGTCAGCTGCAATGGGAATAGCTACAGAGCTTGAGGAGTGGTTGAATGTAAACACATGGATGAGAGGGGGTCTCTTCGGACTATATTCCAACAAGATTATGAAAGACATAAAATATATGACATCTTTACTCCAAAAAAGCCAGATCTATTCAAAACAAATCTGCTTGTATAGTAGCTCCCAAACACTGTTCTGTACTGACCTATGTACCGTATCAAGGTGCCATCCGACTTATAGAGTAAGTTATCCATCCAAAAAGGAAATTTAAAGATTTAAAACAAGTCAAGAGTTAGAAGAATATCTAACCCAAACCTTCAGCTTATTCTGCCTCCTCCTTTTCCCTCTCTGTCGACCTGAGCTGACTTCATGGAGCGGCCAAATTATTGCACAATGTGAGAGGCATTTTAAAACAGATTAAAAAGAACACCAAATCTTTGCAAAATAAATCTAAATATACTACGGTAGGCATCCACACACCACCGCATCTGCCACTAAGACTAACCCATGTATAATAATTTAAGCAGAATATCCTAAATAAAAGGTTATTCATGGCAAAGGTTACATACAAAATCATTTTATTTACAGACTATGCTTTTTATGTGTATACTAGAAACAAAATGGCCTCTTTGTAATACTTTAAAAGGGTTCTTTGAATATAGTTCTGATAAAAATAGTGGAGCTGTATAACTTTTTGGTTATACAGGTGGTGTAGTCCGGTCCCTCTGTCCTGCATAGTTACAGCTATTCTCTGCCTTAGATATACCTGATCCAACGTATAAAGAGCTTGATAACTAGCCTAGCTGATGAGGAAAATCAGGTATGTTGGGGCAGGAATTAGAAATACGCAATAGGCTGTGAGTGCCTAGAATTTTAAAATCACTGCTTTAGAGAATCTTTAAAAGAATAGCCTAACATGCCTTCCCAAAAGGTCCCCTTATTAATATTTTGAGAAATTCTTTTTAGACCCTTTTTGCTTTTGAGTATGAACATTAAAAACAGACCTCTTTATCTATCAAATCTCTGTCTGTCTGTCTCTCTCTCTCTCTCTAATTTTATGACACTTCCTGTTTTTTTACCCAGCAAAATCAGCACCTGCTCCTGGAGGCACCCTAGGTGTTACAAAGTAAATGTAAATTTAATTTAAGCCAGAAGGCATGAAAGTTTTCTCCAAACACCTAAAAAGATATTTGGGAACCACAGGTGTAGAGTGGTCTGATGGTTGTCTGTATCAACTATCCATATCAATATAACGATAATACAGTTATGATACCAAACACACTCAAGGTCAAATTCAAGATAAGTCATGTTTTCAGTTAACCTTTCCAAAAGCAGTTACTATGAGAACTTGAACAACGTGATAAATGTATATTTATCTAATCTCTCTATCTCTTTATTTAAACTTAAATATTGTTTTCCTGAGATTTCTCAGTAACACTTTACTGATAGTGATACTGATGATGAATGATTAATACTGACAATAACCACTGATAAGATTAATACTCATAATACTCATTAATACTCATAAAAAACACTGAAAGGAACCTACATTAATACTGATAAAAACCACTGATAAGAACCTACATTAATACTGATAAAAACCACTGATAAGAACCTACATTAATACTGATAATGACCCCTGAAAGGAACCTACATTAGTGCTGATAAAAACCACTGATATGAACCTACATTAATACTGATAATGACCACTGATAAGATCATACATTGATATCGCTCAAGTTTTATGTTGATAAGCATCACTTATCATAAAGGCTGCTTTCATCAGTTTCATCCCAGAAACTGTAATGAAAGCTGACACATCTTGGAATAATCCTTTATCAATGTATGTCGTAGGTTAATGCCAACTGTCTTAAAGGTGAAGTAGCTTTATGATCACTATCCACTGCAGTGAAGTGTTACTGATTTCTCTCCTAGAGAAAAAAACCCATTTTAAAAAGATCATTCTGTCATATTAGCAATCTGTCTTTAGCCTTTTGAGTTCAAAGAGATATTTCTATAAAGTTATGTCAAAGACTATAATGTCAGACATTCACACTGAGTGATTTATAAGTTGATAAGATATGATTGAAGTAACTGGGAGAGGAATTTGCTATTGTCACTCCTGCATTTAAAAGAAACACCCAGTAAACTCATAATAAAGACTTTTTTCCCTTTTTTGGAGGGAACATGAGATCATTTTTTACAATAACTGTAATGCTGTTTCCCAAAAAAGAGGATTTAAAGAGAGGATTTTTTTCTTGCCTGTTCTTGTCTTTAAGCATAGCTCAGAACTGATCAGGCAATGGTAAAAGAGGAAAAAGAAATCATAGGGGAAAAACAGCCACTGAAACTGTGCATCTCTGTAAATACTTCTTTGGAGAGATAATCTGTGCCTAACTGTTGTGGTCTAACAGTGACATTGATCTTAAGAATGGTCCTTTAAAGGCTGGTACATGACAGGAAAATTAAAATAAAAAACAGCAACCCTTTCCCTGTACACTAGCCTTAAGTCTTCTGTGTCTTTTTTTCTCACTCAGTCTTTCTTTCTGAAAAGATTCAAGCAAAAAAATTCTTACCAGGTGCATCAAAAAGTAAAATCTCATGGAATTCACTCTACTAAACCCACATACACACTTACACAAATAAAAAATAAAAAAAAATATTTAAAATAAAAAGTCTTATAAGACTTGTAAAATTTTAAATTCTAATCGAGACATGCCCCTCACTCTCCTATAAGTATCTGTCAAAAACAGTAAGTATGAAGAAACTGCCAGGCTGTATAGATATCGCATAATTTTGTAAAGGGTTTTGTGTGCTCATATTTTAATGTTAATATAAAAATGGAAACAATGGAGATTTCTTTTTTAATTTCAGAAACATTTTGCAGAAGATTTCTGTATTGTTTTCATTTCAGCTGCACTGCTTTCTTTCAGTATCAAGACATAGAACACTTGAAGCACGAAATACAAATTCTTGTAGCTGAAAGCATGAATTTTGCACTCTCAAAAAACATGGTGTTCAAACGAAATGTCTTACGAGCAGCAACTACAGCAGAAGGTAACAGACACTGCACCATGATAGCTGTAGTATAGGATTGAGAAGGGTGAGAGGCTGAGGAGAGAGAAGTAGTCATGGAAAGAGAGAGGCAGATGTTGGGTGGATGCTAAATGCATCAGACATCACATAAAAAGCAGCAGAGCTCTACGAGACAAGCAGAAGTCAAACTATTCATTTCTTTTATACAAAAATACTTGAATGCAAATGCACCCACCCACACACACACACACACACACACACACACTTCAAGGGTGTCTGATCAATAGTCATTCTACAGAATCTTGTGAATCAATGGTTGGCCAATTTGCCATGGCCAAAGCGTGCACAGACCAACCCCATAGCTGGTTAAGATCATCAATAAGCTTTTACGTCACTGACTGAAAACGTGTCCACTCCAGAGTTACGTCCAATCACACAGCTCCATTTTGCTCCCTAAGGCACCCATGAGAGACTTTAACCAGTGCAGTGAAAACTGCAGCGTGTAGGTTTCAGCGTTTTAAAACGGCTCTGTATTCAGATGTTCTTAGGTTATTATCCTGAAATATGGATATGCAATTAAAACCCAATTACTGCATGTTTTAGCTCATGACTAGACTATAATTTGTGCCTAGGAAGAACCTTTTAATTAGAAAAATTTACAGCAACATAATGCTGCTATCAAACCCTTGAAAGTCCATTTTAACAGCACACTTATAAAAAAAAAGTCATAAAAAACTCATTTTGGTTTCCTCAAAAGTACCCACAAATTCAGCTTTTAAACATTTTTAAACTCCTTTTTATAAGTACCTAACCTTTGTACTTATCCATAAAGACATTATCATTTAGAAATACAGTACTGTGCAAAAGTTTTAGGGAGGTGTGGAACAAATACTGTAAACAAAGAGTGCTTTCAGAAATCTAAATAATTGTTTATTTTTATCAATTTACAAAATGCAAAGTAAGCGAACAAAAGAAAAATCTAAATCAAATCAATATTTGGTGTTACTACCTTTTGCCTTCAAACCAGCATCAGTTCTTCTGGCCCCCACAGAGCCCTGATCTCAACATCATCCAGTGTGTCTGGATTACATGAAGAGAGGATGTGAGGAAGCTACATCCACAGAAGATCTGTGGTTAGTTCTCCAAGATGTTTGGAACAACCTACCAGCCGAGTTCCTTCAAAAACTGTGTGCAAGTGTACCTAGAGGAATTGATGCTGTTTTGAAGGCAAAGGGTGGTCACACCAAATATTGATTTATTTTAATTTTGATTTCTCTTTTGTTCATTCACTGCATTTTGTTGATTGTTGAAAATATATGATTAAGACTTCCATTTTTGAAAGCATTCTTTGTTTACAGCATTTTTTCCACACCTGCCTAAAACTTTTGCACAGTACTGTATGTATTGTATAACTTGGATCATATAATGAAAAAGTTTGAGAGACACAACAGATGTTAAAGAACACAGTCATATCAGCCATGCAAAATTGCTAAATTTAAACAGATTATATTACATGAATATTACATGATGACTGGACCAATAAAACTGACTGATTAAGGTTCTGCTTGGAATAAAATCTTGTTATATTGATTTTAATTAAAGAACACTTCTTTTTGTCCTTTTGCTAAAAAGTTGGCATTTCAGAGTTAATATAAAAAAAAAAAAAGGGAGTCAGTATGATAACTTGGCAGTTATAAAAAGCACTCACCATCTACCATTTACAGGTTCTGGTTGTGGTGCTTTGTAGTTAGAAAGTGAATTATATCATTCAGGGCATGTGTGAATAATTTCCGTCTATCTGTAGCTTCCTGCTGACCTCATTTCTCCAATGGGTTGTGCTCTTTCTGATTGAATTCTGCAATGGACTGATGACATGTTCTCTCATTCTGCACTGATGCAGTCTGACACTACAGCCAGGAGAAGAAAGACAGTTGTATACTGCAGATTGATTTTAAACCTTGACAGGAAAAAGGAATACTGTACAGCATGTTCTCTTTAAACATCTGGCTCTGTTGTGTGCTCTTAAGGATGAAATTGGCATTTTTGCTGCTCACATTAAAAATATTTCTAATATTTCATTAGGCACACTATATGTGTTGAACAATAGTTCAATGTACAGCTATAACATTAAAACTGCCTGCCTAATAACGTCTAGCTCTCTCTTGCCAAACAGTTCTGACCCATCATAGCAGATTCTTGACCGGACTGGACTAGACTGTCCAGCAAATCCTACAGATGTTTGGTAAGATCAAGATCTTGGAAATTTGGAGGCAACACCTTGAGCTCTTTGTTATGTTCCCCAAACCTAAAAAATCCTGAACAGTGTCTGCAGTGTGTCAGGGAGCATAATCCTGCTGAAAGAGGGCACTTGGAATGCCATTAAAGATGTACTTGGATTTTAATAAAGACTAGATTGGTGGTAGGGGCCAAAGTGACATTCACATAATTGCTAGAACCCAAGGTTTCCCAGAAGAACATCAACCTTACCTTCTTACTAATCTAATCTATCTGCTTTCTTCCCATTGTGCATCCTCTCAAAGAAATTGTGGTTCGTCAGACCAGGCCACCTTCTTCCATTGCTCCATGATCCAGTGCCATTGCAGGCCCTTTTTTTGGACCGTGGTCATTACTCTGACAGGTCTGTTGCTACACATCCCTATATGCAGCAAGGTGTAAAGCACTGTGTTCTGACACCTTTCTATTGTAACCAGCATTCAGTTTTTAAACAATCTGTCATACAGTAATTCTCCTGTGGAACTGAACCAGAAAGGCTAGCTTTTAAAACCATGCACATTAGTAAACCTTTAGTTCCCACCACCCTGTCATGGGTTCACCCATTCCCCTTCCTGGGACACCAGAATATACATGGGACACTCCATAAGACCTGCCGATTTGAAAATACTCTGCTTCAGTTTTCCAGCAATCACCAATTGATTTTTATCAAAAATGCCTGGCCATTTTCCTGTACACAGCACATTGCCAGGTGCCATTATAACAAGATCATCAATGTAATTCACGTTTCCCCTCAGTGGTTTTAATGTTGTGGCTGATTACTTTAAATTGCTGAATAAAGCTATATGGGCATTTGGCTTCCTTCAACTGAAAGCATTTTATAGGGTCATTTTCCTCAGTCCACACCCTACAATACACACTGGAATTATCAGATTTACAGCTAATCCCCAATGGTGGTAACAAAGCAATTATCACTATTATAGTGATAAAAAAAGAAAATACTTTCAGCAAATTATATTTTATAATTATCCTTTTTTTATTGCTTCATGCTTAAGCATCAATATAAGCAGATATACCAGTGTTTTTTTATTTTCTTATTTCTGTAATATTTTTTAAACTTTGTATACACATTTGTGGGGCAGCGGTGGCCTAGTGGTTAGGGTGTTGGCCGCATGATCGGAGGATCAGGGGTTCGAACCCCTTCCCAACAGGTTGCCCTGAGCTGCCATTGAGCAAGGTGCTGTCCCTGTCACGCTCCTCCCTGTGATGGGCTGGCGACCTGTCCAGGGTGTGTCCCCCGTCCTTTGCCCTGCGTGAGCTAGGATGGACTCCAGGACAAGCAGCAGAAAATGACTGACTGACACACGTTTGTGTACTCTTAAGGAGAAATGTACCTATAAATTTAAAATTATTATTTTCTAGACTTTTTCCAGGATTGGTCATAGAGCAACTGAACTATGCAGTTTAGTAACTACTTTCTTCCTGGTTGAACAAGCTTTCAAATCCCTTGTTGATAAATAAAAAGTGAAAGAACAGCATGAAGACTGAAATGTACAGTCCTGGGGTAAAACTGCACCAAATGCCCCATCATCAGTAAAAGCTCTTCAGAGATAGTTTAGCTTTAATCAACATTCAATCAAGCCTGTTCTTGAGTATCAAATAACAAAATTGCCTGTGGTAATTGTAACACTTTTACAAACAACTTGACAGCCTATCATTGCCCCATTCAACAGAGTATTTTGACACGAAAGGAAAAAGCAATTCCATCAGTGAGGCTCAATTATGCTCTCTCACTGTGCTTGTCCTACATACATTAGTCACACTTTTGTCAAAGACAATTTTGAATGGGCAAAGTCCAATTTCAACCCAGTTCATTTTGCATTCATTTATCAAAATGAGATCTTCCTAGCATTGACCTTAACTCTACGTTCAATAAGCATGGGTCATTCCACAAAGTTTCTCTCTTCCATCCATGAAATTTCAAATAGCCCATGTACAAAATGCTAAAACATGCTCTTGTGTAAATTATACTTATACATTATATAGTCATAGTTCAAGAATAAAGGGGCAGCAGTGGCCTAGTGATTAGGAACTAGGCTCCAAAATCGGAAGGTCACGGGTTCGAATCCCAAACCAGTAGGTTGCCCTAAGGTACCCTTGGGCAGAGTACCATTCCCATCACTGCTCTCCTGGCACCTTCGATAGCTGCGCCCTGCTGCGGTGTGTGTGTGGGTGAAATGCAGAGGAAGTATTTCCTTGTGTCTCACTGTGTGCTGTGGTGTGTTTCACAATGACATAGTCACTTTCACTAGTGCTTCGAGACTAGGCCCCTTAATTGGAAAGTTTTGGATTCAAATCCTGAACCAATAGCTTTCCCTGAAGTACCCTTGAGCAAAGTGCTGTCCACATCACTGCTCCACGGGCAATGGATATGGCTGCCCACTGCTACACATTTGGTGTAAAGGTTAATCTCATGTTGTGATTCACTTTGTCCAGTTCTTTGTGTTCACAATGACAAAGACACTTTTGCATAAAATCGTGAATTACATTGTTTAATAATGTTTTAAATTTTGTATATTTGCAATTTTGCACTGAAGATGTTTCCCACAACTTGCATACTTCCCTGTTAGACAAACCAATTCAATCCTGTAGAATAAAAAGAAAACAATAAGTCAAATGACACAGTGAACATTATTTCTTCAAATCGTTTACTAACCGTTAATAGACCAAAGTCCTCTGTTGTATTTTTTAATTCGTGTCACTCTAATCAAGCCCACTCATTTTTATATGAAAACCCTGTTTGTCCCTGACTTTGACAATAACACTACATTGCTTTCTTCTCTTTGTGAGAAAAGGTATATTAAAAAAGTATATATGCATTGTATGTATTATTTGAATACTAAAAATATTATATTAATCAAACATTATTTAATATTAAAATTCCTCTGCTGAGCATTTATCATTCACATTTTTCAAAATTTACTATCAAAAGTAACTTCAGCCCAGTTACTATGCATTATACTATATATACAGTGCTGTGCAAAAGTTTTAGGCAGGTGTGAAAAAATGCTGTAAACAAAGAATGCTTTCAGAAATATAAATAACGATTGTTTATTTTTATCAATTTATAAAATGCAAAGTGAGCGAACAAAAGAAAAATCTAAATCAAATCAGTATTTGGTGTTACTACCTTTTGCCTTCAAAGCAGCATCAATTCTTCTAGATACACTTGCACGAAGTCAGGGATTTTGTAGGATTATAGTCGGTTTATGAGCAACCAATTTTAGCAAACAGGTGCTGATGATCATCAATGTCACGCGGAGGTTGAAACACAGTCACGTTTGGAACAACCTACCAGCCGAGTTCCTTCAAAAACTGTGTGCAAGTGTACCTAGAGGAATTGATGCTGATTTGAAGGCAAAGGGTGGTCACACCAAATATTGATTTGATTTAGATTTCTCTTTTGTTCATTCACAAAATAAATGATTAACACTTCCATTTTTGAAAGCGTTACAGCATTTTTTCACACCTGCCTAAAACTTTTGCACAGTACTGTGTGTGGTTATATATATATACACATTGCATTTGTTTATATATAGATATATATATATATAAACAAATGCAATGCAAAGGGTTTGTTTGCTGGAAGAGGAACATTCACTTTTCTTCCATTTCCTTTCATCCTAATTAGCTGCAGCAAAGCTGAGAGCTGGACGCTGATTAAAATGGAGGAGACCAGAGTTGAGCTGCTGTCTCAGCAACAGCTAACTGGCTCAGGAATAACAACAGTGTTACCTGCTTAGGAGAATCAAAGAAGCTAATCCCTGTCAAAAGGATAACAGTATCCAGCAACATCCAGTAATTACAGTGACATTTCAGTACACAGAGCTAAAACTAATCAACAATACCTGCAAAACACGTTTACGGGGAGCTTTTTTGTTCCACTGCTTTATCACTGCAGGTTTTTGAGAGCTCTTTGATGTCTCCCTCTCTTCTTCCCTCTCTCTGCTTTTCACTCTTTTTCTTTCATGAGAAAGCAGTCTGTAAAAACCTGTTCTGTACACAATGTAAGAATATATGATTTCAATACTTATTTAACTGTGTCTTTGCCTACATTTATCATTATGTGGTTCCTAATTCGAACAGTCAGCCTACACATTTCCCACTCTGCAGTATTTCGGTAACTATTACCATGACAGATCCTCCGCGCCAATTTTAAAAACATTTAAATCAGCCTGGCTGCAATGGCTCTTTTTTGCAAATAAACCAAACACAAGCTCCCTATAACAAAGAGAGACTCCCTCTGTGGTTTCTCGACAGGGTTTATTATATAAAGAGGAATAAGAAGGATCTAAAGTGATGAAGTGATGCAGCAAGCACTTCATAGCAAGTTTTTGAATGCACTGTGAGATCTGAGGATTTCATTTCTATAATGACATAGATGTAAATGCCCAGTGAAACATGCGTGGCAGGTGATAAACATGCCAAAATAAAAAAAAATTACTCGCTGGTTGTTGTTTCTCTGAAACTAACTCAGGAGAAGAAAGCAATAAACAAATTAGTTAGTAAGATGCATGCCACAGTTTCTGAAACTTGCTGCTTTCGGCCTCCACAACTAAAACGTTGACAAAGTTGTTTTTTCCCTGTTCTTCTCCCTTTCCTTTTCTTTCCTTCTATTTGCCTCCATCTTCTCAATTTGCCAGACTTCAGTTCCATTTTACTGGATGGATTCTTCCACAGGGGCCGTGTTAGCAGTAGACGTGCTGGCCATGAAGACGATGAGACTCCTCACACATGCTTGTTTAGCAGCTGAATGAAGTGTGTGTCGATGCGTGGCTTGTACACTTTGTTTCGTGTCATCGGAGGTGTGCGAATGATGAATCACTTTCTCTGTGTTTCCAGAAACACCGGCATCTCCACTGAAATTGGACTATGAAAAGCATAATGTCCTCTGACAGCCTGCCTGGTAAATGTGCACCTCAGAAAGGTTAGATGAAGTCAAAGCTGTTTGAACTAAGAGCTGTGCAAGCATTTCGAAGTCGAAACCATTTTGTGGAAAGATTTAGTCCACAAAAATCTGCATTTCATACTACATCCCCTCACTCTAATAGGATTTTTGTATAACTATCTTTTAAAGTTTGATATTCCCTTAATTTGACCTTTTCTCTGTCGCGTTATTTTCCTTCCTCTACTTTTCCTTCATATGAGAAATTCTTTTCCCTCAGGGGTATTTAAAGTCTCCATCTGTTCCTCATCTCTGATCAGGCTTGGGTTTTTTTTGTTTTTTCCCAGCTTGCAAGGTCTGCATTCCTCCATTCTATTATGTTGTTCCAGTCGCCTATTTAAAGACAGCTGTCATTTAGTGGCAGACTCCTGTCAAAGTTGTTATCCGTTAAGTAAAATTGTCTAAACTGTTCTAAAAGGTTG
This sequence comes from Hepsetus odoe, assembly GCA_017165825.1. Taxonomy (NCBI): domain Eukaryota; kingdom Metazoa; phylum Chordata; class Actinopteri; order Characiformes; family Hepsetidae; genus Hepsetus; species Hepsetus odoe. The sequence goes on along the minus strand of CM029379.1, from coordinate 21,944,911 downwards.
TCAAAGGTTGATGTTACAAAAGCAGGGATGGGTACACTGCATAAACATGACAAATGCACTCAGTGGTGAGGATGACCTCATATGCAGTAAAGATAAACTAAAGTTTTGCCCCATGTCGGCCAAAAAAAGTATGCGCTAGTTAAAGCAGCTTTCAGCACATAATTATATACTTAAAGTTCTTACTTTCAAGTTTTCAGTTTGAGTGTGAAAACCAAGACACATGTGCATGTAATAATGATAAGATATATCATTATTTGAAAAAAAATATTTTTAAATATCCAAGCAATAGTGCTGGTATAAGACATTTTAGATATGATGAGCATAATTTATAACACACTGATGGCTTTCACTATAGATGGTTCTTTGGATTCCAGTCACACAGGCAGTAATAGATATTATACTACAGATTAATATAAAGTTATGGCTTCTTACCATAGTTAAAAGCTTGTCTCATGGAAGCTAAGGACAGGTCAAATGCCTAATTGTCTCTTTCCAGTTTCCTCCTCACTGCATACAGCAGCAACTTTAATATTCTGCTTGCGTCATCGCATTTTAAAGGAACGTAAGCAAACCCCATCAGCTCATTTTGCTGGCAGGGTTCCACACATTTTAAATGCCCTCTCGTGATTAACGCATTCCCTTTAATTGCACAAAACCCTGCAAGAAATCAAGGCACAAGAGCATCAATAAATAATGCCTAAAAAGCATAACTGCTTTTGATCTCTTGGCTTCCTGCATCAGTGCTCCCTGCAGACGGGTAGAAGCTTTCCTGACTGACACTTGTCTCCAAATGCAAGCCTACAGATCAGATACAGGCCAGAGATGGCTCTCTCCCAACATTAATTCCAGAGAATATGGGAAGGATGGTCAGAAAAGGTCTTCTCAATCACTTCAGGACACAAACTTTGTAACACGTGTTAGTTTAACTTAGAACAGACCTAATTTAAAATGCTTAGTAAAAAAATAAATCAATCTTTCAAACCCTTGAACATCCATTTAACAAAGTCAAGGTTCAGGCTTCAAGAAGAGCACATTCATTCCCACCTAAGGGCTTTTTCACCACTGCCATTGTGCTGGGAGGATTTAACTTGTCATATGCGTTTGAAGAGTTTGAAAAAGGTGAAAATCTGTCTTCTTTCCCTTCACCTCTAGTGTTTGCATCACAGGTCTAATGAAAATATGATCACTGGCACCTTTTTATTCTCTTTATCACTTGCAACAGATTGTAAAATAAAGGTGATGATGACTTTTAAGTGTGCAAGGAGAAGGAAATTCATTTAGACTTCAGCAAGTAACTTCACGTCTTGGGAAGTGAATACTGCGGACCATTTTTTGGAAGCACAGCTGTACAGCTGATCGATGCCGATTAATTGTCTTATGAGTCAGATGTGTTCGATCAAGGAAAACACAATCATACTGTGGCAGTGGAGAACACAGATTTAAGCAAAGATACCTATCCAAATCCATGTATTTGAGAAAAGGATGGCGTAGTTTGCTCTTCCAGACTAACAGTAACTTCTTACCTCTTCAGCATTCACGATTACAGTCGATATCAAAGTGAAAGTGTGTTTGAGCAAGACCTATACAAGCTACTTTGAAATGCCTGTGTAACTTTTTAGCAGTTATTAATCAGATAAGCAGGTCAAGAAGCTGTGAAAATTAGATTCTTTCTGAAATAATCCAAGTGCACTTCTTTTGGCTGTAAGCAAGTCCTAAAATGTGAGGGGTCACATTAAAGTGATTTTAACACAAAATCTACTTAACCCCAGTAAAGATTACAAAGCCAAAAATGGCTTACTGCTTTCATAAAACTGCAAAATATCACAATACACTATTTATCAATCGACAATTGAAATATTATTAATAATAAAATTATAACAAACTTTCTGCAAGTCAATGTGATTCACTCAAAAATTCTCTCATCTCTTATTAAAGTTACATTGGATTGTTGCCTGACCTCTACCAGGTATTTAAAAAAAAAAATCTGGAATGGCCAAAGATTTGCTGGTCTCCTAGGCTCAGTGTAGTCATTTTAGAAAGAACCCTGAGGAGGGACAGGCTCATTTTTCAAGGTGAAGAGGATGGACAACCAGCACTGGGATGGCTGTATCCGCCTGCAGCTGCCAGACCATCTCTGGGCCCTCATTTCCTCTCTCAGTCCATGTACTGGTTTTGGCAGGTGGATTATGGCTTGGACACAAATACACATTATCACCCATGCTCACTACCACTACCTTCTGAGTAGGCATGCATTCAAAAGCTGAACAAACAGAATAATAATCGTAGATAAACTGCTTGCTCGCCTCATTCCTACTTTCCCTTTCTCTTCTACTTCACCAGATTTTTTCGATTCCAACTTTCTCTCTTTCTCTCTCCCTCCTAATCTTTCCTCTCTTACTCCATCAATTTTTCTCTTTGTCACTCTATCTCCTTTTCTCTCTCTCTCTCTGAGACACACACACCCCTCATCTTTACTAATGCCTTTGTAAAGACATTTGGCCCAGGCCCTGAATCAGAAGGTAAATTCCACACTTCCTGCTCTGCATTACGTGACATTTAGATAATCGTTCCCTTTTCTAAATTCTTTCGATGTGGATGCGCAAGTCAACGGCATGTGTGATGACAAACCATTTTCATTTTAACATAATGAAAGTCTATTTTCACATGTCTTAAGATGAGTTTGCAGTCTTAGAAGAAAACATGCAATATTTAAGAAAGAAGCATGTTTTCATTTTCTCTTTATCCGACTCTCTTAACTGTATAAAAAAAAAAAAATAAAAAAAAAAAGGTTATGCAGAGTCGTTATTAAGCACAATTTAGCCCAAATAAACACATTTTAAGAATCACAAGCTGCTGGACAGAACTGGAAGTTGATGGACTGAACTTCCTCTGGCCAATAAATTACATTCTTTTCCAAATTCTGATTAAAGGTTAATTTCTTAGAATGGATTAAAAATAACCATGAACAAATTAAAGAAACATTCCTTTTTAAGGAATGTATTTAAGTGCTGTCAGTAGAGAAGGGGGAGATTTTTTATTCTAGCTCTCTAGATTGAGGACAAATATTTAAGCAACACATTTTTTTTTAACTCTTGATTTAAAGGGTTTAGTTTGAACTCCTTCAGGAAGATTTAAAGTTTGTAAGTTTACAATTTTTCTCCCAACTCACTATAGTGAGGACAGAATATGATCCAGTTTGCCCACAGAGGGACTGTTAGTGTCAACAAAAACTCTGCTTGTTCAGCCATTTTCACAGAGGTTGAACTTCACATTGTAACTATGCGATATAACATCATTGTCTCATACTGTCCTGTCCATCACAGATGTCTGTTCAGCCTGTAAAATCGCTTGCCTTTTAGAAAAGGTAAATACACAAAATGGCAGATATTCACAATATTTTGGATGCTAGGTAAAATTACAGATGTTTATGTGAATGAACTGGGAAGGGAAATGCAGTTTTCTGTATAGTGTGTAACCTTACAGGTATCTGTTCTGAGTTCTGTGTCTTGAAGAATGTTATGTAAGTAGTATGACTGGATTCCAGCCTATTTTTATCAGTCAATCTGGATAACAGCTTCTTCAATGTGTGGTGATTTGTCATTTTCCTTTTTTTGCATATAGTTAAGTATAGTTAAAAGTTAAGGATAGTTAAATATATTGTACGCACATTTAGACATGGGTCTTGTATGTGCAATACAAAGCACATTCACTAACTGCTATCCTGCATTGCATCAAATCACATTTTAATGAGTTTTTGGAACTTTCGTCTTTGTGTGCTATTAGTGCTATACAGATTCACGCTTGTGGGGTTTGTTTATACATACATGCGCGTCATTAATATTAGGATCCCCAAGCACACATGTAATTAGTGTAAAAAAAAAAAATTACCTTTCAGGTCCAGGTTCCGGGCACCATTGGAGTGCTGGGTGACGGTGTGGGAGTCGATCTTGAGTGTGTGCATGTTGTTGGTGTCGCGGGAAACCACCACATTATGCCACTGGTTGTCATTTAACTGCTTGTCTGAGTTGCCCTTCATCAGAGAGGGTCCATTTCCAAGGTCAAATACATAATGGATGTAGCTGAGAGAAAAAGAATGATTTGTTTCAATAGTTAATGTCCAGTAGAACAGAAGAATGAGCAGTAATGTTAGCATTTTAACACGCAAATAGATTTATTGTTATTCAAGGACAAAGGTGAAATGCATTTGAAAACAACACTGTATCTGTAGAAAACAATTGTTTGCTGGCATATTTTTGGTTTAAATATAATGTCTCAAAATATTACTTTAAGGCTTTATCATTTAAAATCATTTAAAATGTGGATGAATAATCTTAAGGATGCAAGCAGGAAAAACTGGGGAAAAAAAGGAGAAAAATACAGTTCAGTACTTCAAGAAAAAATGCTTTATGTTTTTTTCTAGGATAAGTGAACAAACTTGTCAGTTCTGAAAACTAAAATGCTGAAATGCCTTGTCAATTTGTAAGGAGTTGGACTCTAAATATGTCAAAATGATGATGCTGGATGGGGATGTTGATGCCTTGTTCAAAAAGCAAGACATCAGGCAACGTTTGTGTTTCTCCCAAAGGAGCACATTCTGTTCTGTTCTCACATAAAAGCTTCTTTGTCACACACAAACTGAAGGTAAAAAAAAAAGTGGCCAAGCTAAGTCCACACCCTTGCACAGACATACAGTGCAGTTCTAACTCCTTTGCCTGATTCTGACAAATATATATGAGCAACAATACAAAAGCATAAAACAGAACATCTGAAAGAATGAAGTCCATTGTTAGCTACAGTTCAGATGGTATACAACAAGTAAACATTTTTTGAATCAAGCAGGTGCATCAATAAAGAAACAAAGAAGGAAAGAAATAAATCAATTTCAAAAACCTGCAGGCTGTCCGAGGATATTTCCTGATAATATTCACACTGAAATGTAGAAATTGTTGCTCTTTCTCTCTCTGAATAGAATGACTGCATTATTCATTTGCCTGAGGCTTTACATCATGGTGACATTTCTTTTTCTGTGCCAGATAAAACATTCTCAATCCTGCAGTATTTATCTAATATAGCAACTTCACCAAACTCCATTGGAACCTTGTGATAGGACAAAAACAGTCTTCCCTCTTTTGTTTAGCAACAACAACTTGTATTCTGTAGATGAACAGTGACCTTTGCTCTTTTCTTCAAGATCCCAATTTTGTCCAACCTGCATTAACATGTATTTCATAAATATTCAGCATTAAGGAAACAATACACTGTTCACAGCTGGATAAACCGCAGTATGTTTAAATTTAAATTTACAGTATGTTTAAAGTACAGTACAGTACATTTTCAGTACAGTATGCAGTATGTTTAAAAAGAAATTTACTATATCAACTGCCCACAGGTGCAGTAACCAAAATGCATGATGTGATATAAGAGGTAAGGGTCTGATAATCTGTAACAAATGCAAAACTGTGAGCAATAATTCATATACATACACCTAAACTGATTGTAGGGGGATGCAATAATCCTCCTCCTAGTCCTAAACCCTGGGTAGTAATCATAAAAAGGACCCTTATGTTACTGACAACCAACTTTATTTCCCCAAATTGTTTTTTTTTTTTTTTTTATCTTTTAAAGATAAATGGTATAGAGAATATAGAGAAAGAATAGAAAGTTGGAATGTATTTATATAGACATGACATGGCTAAATCAAACCCAACAATAATTGTAGCGTTCACATTAATGTACTGCCAGATCTTGATCTCAGAACTTGTCCAAATCATTTATTTACAAAGGTAAATAAATGTAGGATTTTTATTATTATTGAAGTATTGGTGATCCAACAAAACAAGAAATTGGACAAAGACAAGAGATGTATTTATCTGCTTTTAATCTGCTACATTTCCAATACTGTACCAAAAATTAATTTACATTTTGCCATTTAAGTCCATATAAACTATGGCAGATTGCTAGTTGCCCACATAAATTGAGGCCCTGGCATCCTTTCTTAGGTGATAAGTGAACTGATTTGAATGGGTTCCAATGCAAGAGGTGGTGAGGGATGCATATGACCATATAGCCTTTTAAGTGTGAACTCTGAAAGCATCCCAAAGTACTATTACAGCAAAAACGGACTACCTAATGGAGCAGAGATAAAAGCATAAACTCTGTGTATCGTCTTTGTTTGTCTTCTTTTTATTTGCTTACAAGCCGTGAAAGCAACCAAAACGATTTAAATATATGAAACATCTCTTACATGCAAACAAGAAGGGAACCCTAGTCCATTTCTGTGTAAAGTAAAAGCAGTAGGAGACTAAAATAGTACAAATGTATCCTTCAGTCAAAAAATCTGATCACATTTGATAAGTGGAGATGCATTTTAGACCCACCGAAGGGCCACTTTTCTACATCTGATTGAATAACTGAAGACAGATTTTAATGCCCAAAGTGAGCAGGGCCTAAAATATTGAAACTCACCCTTTAACCAGCTCCACCACGATGAAGTCACTTCCATCTCCACTGTTGTAGAGGATCAGTCCATCAGAGCTGGTGGTCTTGAACTGGAAAAACAGGTGCATGGAGGCATATGCCTGTAGCGTGGCAAGTGCTAGATAGCTGCCTTTACTTCTGAAAGTTACTGGGTCAGCTATTATGTGACGCATTCCAAATCTGGCATTGAGTTCGCAATAGGAGATGTCCCCATTTTTGCACTGGTCCAGGTAAGGTACACCATTGACAGTCAGCCCCTGCAGGTGCCCGACAAAATTGGAGGGGACAACGGAAATGAAACGCCTTTCTGTCATGATGCCTGTCTCGATGTTATGGAACTCCAGGCGGGTGTGGGCACCAGTCATCTGACCTGGGGGAAAGATATGAACGGGTGTTTATCCACACAAAGAAACAAAACTCTGAGGTGGGGATTCATAACGATGCTTTTATTGCTCTCTGATTCATAGCTCTCTGAATGAATCATATGAGACTTAGGGAGAGATGAAGTACCTCATGAAGTATGAGTATGAGTGTGTGTTCTATTTTGAAACACAATATGAATCATAAACTGAAATGGTTTTGAATAGTAGTTCTGAGTATGGATGCTAGATTGACCCTCAGCATTCAAAAACTTGGGTATTACAGGGGGCTCTTGAAATTAAGACCTGATATACTAATGCAACAATTAATGAATGATTATTAATAATGTCATTATTGTTAAGATTATTTTGAATGATCAGAATGCCAACTTAGTTTTGCAAAATTTAATGCATATTTTCCAAAATGTTGATTACATTTGCCAGAGGGTCAAAGAAGTCACCACAAGTTTCATAATAATATTGAGGGATATTTGTTCATGATAGGAAGTTTTTTTTTTTTTTTTCTAGTTTGATGTTGTGAACAATGTATATCAATCTCAGATCATTCAACTTCTGCTTTTTTCCCATGCCCCACTGAAATATATCACATCCCTGTAATTTAAGGTACCAAGTACCATCATGCATTGTGTTGGTCACATATGCTAAGAATACTGCTTCTTGCAGGCTAAATGATTGGGCTCCATTGTGGTGTATTGTAATGCTGGATCAATGTAGATCAGCTGTAGTAGGACTGCAATATGACAAAATTTGAAAATCAATAAAAATCACAGCACTGAAGACTAAACTGTACATCAAACTTGTCATTAATTAGACTGGTCGGGGGACCCTCACTCTGCAGTGCTGTGCATGCAGTTAATTTCAATTAGAGGGGCTATGAGCTCAGGGCAATATTTTTACCTTCCATGGTGACATTGTCCACAGAAAGCTGGAGGTTCTTGCCTCTGCGCAGCACTTTCACCGCATGCCACTCGTTATCATTAAGCTTCTGGCCAGCATAGAGAGTTTCTGGACCCTTACCTATTGGAGTAGAAGACAGTCAAGCAAGCAAATATCCACAGAAAGGCAACACAAACACACTCCAACAGTGCACATCCAAAAGCATATATTACACACGTCTACAGAACTTTGCTTTCTAAGGAGGAGAGTACCTGTGTGCATACATAAAAAACTCACAAAACACTTTCACAAACCTTTGTGTTCCTCTGTGCTTTGAGTCTTGAGCTACAAATCTGCTCTATTTTTTAGTAAGTCCAAATTTACCTCTTCAACAGGCATTACAACACAGAGTCGTGTCCTTTTACAGATTGAAATGAAAAGTTCACGCAGGGGACAGCAGTCACAAAGCTCATTAAAAAATAATGATAGAAGTGCAAGAGCAGTTTGATGGTAAACTGCTGATTAACATTCATATCAGACTCACATTAGAAGCCACTGGCAGAACCATTCATTATAGAGAAGCTCTCTGTTTCTTGTTCTGTTGTGCACTTTTTAGATGCCAAAGGATTCAACTTCTTCTGGCTGCTTCCATTTAGGGTTCGCCAAAGCGGATCATCCATTTCCATTTCTTATGACCCTCTGCATCTTTCTCGTTCACACCAACCACTTGCAAGTCCTCTCTCTCCACATCCATCCTCTTTGGTCTTCCTCTTTCCTGGCAGCTCCATCCTCAACATCCTTTTTCTCTGGACGTGTTCAAACAAATGCAAACTTGCTAACTTGCTAATTTGTCTCCAAAACTTCTAACCTGAGCTGTCCCTCTTATATACTCATTTCTAATCCTGTTCATCTTCATCATACCCAACGAAAATCTCAACATCTTGAACTCTGCCACCTCTGCTGCCTATCTGTTTGTCAGCACCACCATCTCCAAGACCAGCTTTGACCTGGTCTCACTACCGTCCTTTAAACCTTCCCTTCCTTTCTCACTGATATCCATCTGTCACAGAGCACTCCTACCATTCATTTCCACCCATTTCATCCTGTCTGCACTCTCTTCTGCACTCTTTTCTGCACTTAAATCCCAAGTATTTAAATTACTTTACCTTTTCACCTCTATTCTCTTCATCCTAACCACTCCACTTTCCTCCCTTTCATTCACACTCATGTATTCCTGGTCCTACTCTGTTTAATTCCTCTCCTCTCTACAGCATATCTCCATCTCTCCAGGTTCTCCTCAAGCTGCTCTCTACTCTCACTACAGATCACAACAGCACCAACAAACATCATCAACCACAGAGTCTCCTGTCTATCCTTGTCCATCAACCTATCTATTACCATGGCAAATAAGAATGTGCTCACAATGGGCTCAAATGCATCCATCACTCTTACTGCAGATCTCACCACTGTAACACTGTCCTCAGACATATCCTGTACTACTCTCACATTCTTCTCTGCCACACCCCACTTCCTCAAACAAAACCACATCTCCTCTCTAGGCACACTGTCATATGCTTTTTCCAAGTCCATAAAGGTATAATGTAACTTCTGACCTTCTCTGTACTTCTTCATCAACACCCTCAGAGCAAACTGCATCTGTAGGGCTTTCTCAACATAAAACTATACTGCTGCTCGTTAATCGTCACCTCTTTTCTTAACCTAGCTTCCACCACACTTTACCAAAACTTAATGCTGTGTTTGATCAATTTTATCCAAGTTACTACAGCTCTGTGCTTCACCCATATTCTGGAAAAATCAGCACTAGTTCACTTCTTCACTCCTCAGGCATTCTTTCTCTTTCCAAGGTTGTGTTAAACAGTCTGCTTAAAAAAAACTCCACTGCCAACTCTTCTAAACACCTCTACAGGTATATCATCTGGCCCATCAGACTTTACATTCTTCATCCTCTTCATCGCTACCTTTACTTCCAGCTGCACTTCCTGGTCCAGTATCCTCACATCATCCATCTTCTCTCTCTCTCATTCTCCTCATTCAACAGCCACTCAAAGTATTATTGTCCACCTGCTCAACACGCTCTGCTCACATTTCCATTTATATCCTTTGTTGCCCTGATCTGCTGCACATTTTTCCCAGTTCTAGCTCTCTGTCAAGCCAATTGGTATAGGTCCTTTACTCCCTCCTTACTGTCCAACCCCTCATACAATTCAAAATACACCTTATCTTTAGCATTTAGCTTTCTTTACTCTGCGCTTCATCTCCTTGTACTCCGGTCTACATTTTTTATCTCTGGGTATCCCACCTCTTCGCATGCCTCTTCTTCTGTATACACTCCTTAACTTATCAGTTCCACCACCAGGTTTCCTTATCCTCTTTATCCTGTCCAGACATCACACCAAGTAGTTGCCCAGCAATTTGGTAACTCTTCAGTATTGCCAATGGATTCAACATGCAGGAAAATCTGGGATGTTTACGGTTCTTATATTTCCAATAACAACTAGCTAAACACATGCTGACACATATTTAAAACTTGCTAACAGCAAGCTTGCTATTTACAATGAAGCATCCCACATGCAGATATAGCCATCTGTTATTGGGTGTATCAGTAAAACAGCTGGATTAGCAGGAAGTCCTTGCTTTAGCATATGCAAAAAAACCTCAGGTGATAGAGCATCACAAATACCTGGTCAGCGATTCACAACAGTAATGATATGGTAGTCCCAATTGTGCAAAATAAAAAAAAAAAGTGTATAGATTGTTTTCTATTTTCCTCATTTTGTTTTTTTTTTTTATTGCAGACATAATTACTGTTTTGAATTTATTTACTGCACTTTGGGATTTCACAGTAAAAAGCAACTCTGGCAAAACATGCCTTGGAGGTTTAGAAAAGTTAAGTGGAAAAAAAGTAAAATAAAATAAAAGATGATTACTGTGGAACTAATGACTCAGTAAACAGGAGCAGAATACAGTATTCCTCAGATGCAATTTGATGCATTGTGCGGCGGATGGTCTGAGCACTGAAAGGCCCCCATTTGAAAATGTCTTTGTGAATCAATGCAAACTCACCAAGCCATCAATGCTGAATGACATTTGTGTTTGTCTACAACTTAACTCACTTACCTTAATTATATGTTCAGTAAATTGGTTAAAATTATTGTGAAAACACATAGCTAAATAAAGATTTTAAAAGATTTATGTTTTATACTAACTTTGATGTCATTGCTATCTAGCTGAGCTGAAATGTATTTTAGAGCTGCAAGCAAAAATGAATTTATTTAAATTCCTTTGGTGACCCTCAACTACAATGAAGAAATACACTTTAATCATTCATTTTCTGCCGCTTGTCCCAAGCGGGGTCGTGGGGGAGTGCTGGAGTCCATCCCAGCTCACACAGGGGACACACCCTGGACAGGTTGCCAGCCCATTGCAGGGAGGAGCGTGAAGGGTATGGCACCTTGCTCAAGGGTACCTCAGGGCAACCTATTGGGAAGGGGTTCAAACCCCCAATCCTCCGATCATGCGGCCAACGCTGCTTTAAAAGGTAAATTAGTTCTCTCCAGTTTGATTAATATGATTTTTTATCACCTATACAGAGTGTTTCAACCCAGACTGCTTTTTAAGGCACAACACAGAGCAGCCAAAATAGCTCTATAAATTAGGTTTAAAGCCACTGACTATTAAAAAGTGAGACTATGAAAAAGTGAGAGCTTAATTAAAATTTTGTGTATATTTAAATATTTGTGGCTATTTAAGTAAACAAACCCAAACACCATACAGTGTTCATACAAAAGAAGGATATGAACCCTTTAAGTAATTTTCTCGCAGGCCTTCATGGTTTATATGTGCTCCCCGGCCACTTCATCCAAAAATGGTTTGCAAGATTTGAAACAAAGTGTGTCGTATTGTTAGAGAGAGAGAATAGGAACATCAGGGCCTGGTAAATGATCCAGGGCCAACAAGCCTGGTAGTGATAAAACGATCAGGGAGGGTTTCTACAGAGAATGGTACAGCAATATATTCTCTAACATATAAATGACAAAACAGACCATATTGAGGCTATTTATTTTTAAATAATTTAAGCAAAAGTATATTTTGTCACAGTTGGCATTTAAAGGACCACTCAAATGCATGTGTGGCATATAATTGCTGGCCAATAATATACTCTTGCAGTGCTCAGCCTTTGCAATGCCCGTTGGATTCCGGTCTCATGAGGCTGATAATTCACAACACACTGTGGGCGCTGAATTCTTTGACTATTAAGTCCTAGGCCCTTATAAAATTTTGGAACTGACCACAATGGATATTAGTTCAGTTGTCTAGAACTAATAGTCACTAACCCAAACGTCCCTCTAGCACAAAGAAATTAAACCACAGATGGCTCATGAGGTTACAATGGCTTATTATATTTTATGGGTGGTTTCTCTGACTCCAAGGCTAATGATGCTTTTAAGTACAAATCTCTCTGAGTTTTCTCTAAGGAGGAATTCATTCACTTAGCTCACATTTCTAAGGAAAGTCAATAATAAAAAAAAAAAAAAAACATAGATGCTACAAAATGGTGGTTGCCGATAATTTGGTAGTGATTAGGTGTCTTGCATAGTTTGCCTATTTTGCAAGTGTTCATATTGTACAAAGGTGTACATATTTAAATTAAATCATGTATTATTATTAATGTTAGTGACAGGAAAGGTGATTGGAGGTAAATATCTAAAACACTCCTGGACAAATAAAACAGTTATTTTTCATACTTTATATGTCAAACTCACCTGCTATTTCAGAGAAGGCTTTACACTAAAAGTCTGGATCACAGTAGAGGTTTGACTGCACTGGAACATGACTTTGGTCAGATACTGATATTGGAAGAGTAATTCTGGATCTTCAGCTTATGCTCAAGGCACTGGATTGAGCCCCATCACTTTTGAGAATATGAGGGGCTTTATATCACTGTGAGTAGTGTCTACAAATCTCTAGACATGGATGTAGGAGTGTTCATTCATGGATAAAGGGTGAAAAACCGCATGTCGCTGGAAGGGCACAACAGCAACACATAACCCTGCCAAAAGTGTGTGGAAATGTGCTCAAAGAGCATTAACAAGTTATATTAATTACGAGAATCCCTGCTAATGGACAGCTTGCAACCATATATTTGTTTATGTGAAGTAAGAAATCTAGAAAAGCTAGAAACACTAAACTCGAGACTCAACCTGAAGAAACATAGCAGGGAAACTTTCATACCACTAAAGAGCCCATTTTCTCCCTCGATCTTTAATCCTTGAAATATATAACTCGTTACACAATAACCCTCTACTAAACACAGATATGATTGACAGCACACAGTGAAACACAACAAAATGCTTCCTCTGCATTTCACCCACCCACACGCATCAGGGGGCAGCTATTTAAAATGCCCGGGGAGCAGTGATGGCAACGGTACCTTGCTCAAGGGCACCTCAGAGCAACCTTTTGGTCGAGGATTTGAACCCATGAACTTCTGATACTGGGGCCTAGTCCCTAACAGAGGACCACAGATCCTCTGTTTTTTATGCTAGGTTTTATGCATGGAAAGCCATGAATAAATATGTTAAATATGTTCAAATCCAAAAGCTTTGTAAAGTCCCAGATATAAGGTAGTAGATTTCTCATCATTTCATGCAATAACTTTCTGTGAGGGAGCTTTTAAAGGTAATAAACACTTCTGGAAAAAGCACAACTGTGAAAAACTCTGAAAAACATTTCTTAAGAGCAGTTAATATAAAACTACACTGAATTGCTTTGTTTAAACGTGTGCAATTTCCCTTTAAGTAGCAATTGTTTTATATTTGTTAAATATATATAAATATATATTTATATATTTTATATATGTGTTTCGGTAATTCATCTGTTAATTCAGAGTTGTTCATATGGGTGAAGGCTACTCCAACCTATCTCTAGCAAACATAATAAAATAGGTGAAAGTCCTGGCTGTTTTGCATCTAAAGTGCTGTGTATTAACCTGTAGAAAGCAGAACATCTTTAATTTCTCTCAGTACTGCCATTCTAAAACTTAGTTCCCTAATTTATTGCCTGGACAGGCTGGCATTTAACAAGCAGCTTTTCAAAGGTGGCATCAAAAGGCTCTTTTTATTGTCTTTGCATCCTGCACTTCTTTATAATTGTATAAAAATGGCCTTAGTAGTTATTTTGTTCCGCTATTACAGTTATTGCATTTTTTTTTATCTCTTACAGAAGTAAATATAATTGCATAGCTTTGTACAGTTCATACCTACAGTGGTCCAAATTTATTTTAACCGCAGAAATAGGGTTTTTCTATTATAAAAAGAAGAGATTATAACCCGATGACACAGACTTTGTTATTCCCCAAACAGTATGCACTCTGCTATCTCTTCTGTCTAATTTCAGTAATAACTTTCCAACCTTAGCATTTATTACTGGAATGCATATTCACTATGTCTGTTTATATTTAATACTACATTTGGGGACTCTTAATGAAAGATCATCGGTGCTGATGACACAGCAATCCTTATCCAGGAGTCTCAAAGTCCAGTAAGGCTCATCAGCAGCAGTTTAAAAATGTGTGTCTTATAAGTCTCAGAGTGAGCATGTATTAGAAAAAAAAAAAAAAAATGTTAAACATGTTAAAACAAGTGGCATTATGTTATTCTGGAAATAACACAGTGTAGAAAAACAAGAAAGAAATGCTGACATCCTTAATTAGGATTTTCAGCTATGTCTTTCTTCAACTACTTTCAGCAAATGATAGAAAATAGGAATGAAAGAGCAGATTGAGAAAAAGAAAAGAATGATGGTGAAAAAGAATGAGAGGAAGAAAGAGAGTTAGAGAAACAGACAGACAGAGAAAGTGTTTCTAACTAGGTCGTTGTGCAACGTCGCCCCGAATCCTGTGCCATTCTCTGCCCGACATTCCATGCGCTACAGAAGTCTGACAGGGCATGCTGGGTAATTGGCTGTGCCTGAGTCGCCATGGCGCCGCAGGCCATGGGCACATTAGCGGCACTCAAAGCGAATGAAGATCCTGCAGCCGCAGTGGTGGAGGGAACAGCGGCAACGGCAAGCGGGACAACACACACCACGGCAGTCCGAGTGTTCATGTGGCCTCTGTGAAAGGGCAATGAAATGAAGACTCGTGGCAGAGTAAAAGACCCTGATCAGCATGACTGGTTGGACTGCAGCATGAACTGAAGAAGGTCAAAAGCCAAAAATACTTCACACGCTCTGTGTCCAGCTTGGCTTTCTAAGCAATGGCACTTGTCTTTGCAGATGAACTGGAAGAACCAACAGTTCCAGTACTATGCTAATAAATCAACACAGTAGATTAGGAAAGTTTTATTAATAAATAAATAAATAAACATTAGACTTCTGACTAGCGAAGTGCATTTTGACGGATTTGATATTCTTGATATCTGCACTGGATTTTTTTGTTGACCCTGGTAGAAAACAAATAAAAGGGCTTTGGTTTGTTATTATTATTAGTTAACTTATTAAAGATGTTCATTGGGCCTTAATAATAATAATAATAATAATGATAATAATAACAATAATAGTAATAACAACAACAACAACAATAATAATAAGGAGAGATCTGCAGTAATCTTATTTTGTGTACGGTTAGGTTTGAGTACCTTTCAGATTAGCTAATAATCTAATCAATGGTTTTACATGCTAACATGTCAACTCATAAGCTGGGAGGAAACCCAGGAGAACATGGGAGAACATGCAAACTGCACACAGAAAAGCCCCGACCGTCCCGCCTGGGAATTGAATTGAAACCCAGGACCTTCTTGCTGTGAGGCAACAGTGCTACCCCCTGTGCCACCATCCCACCCAAAATTTTTTTTAAAGTAAACAAACATGTAAATTCAGAGAATCAGAATTAGAGTTTGACCAACAACAGGCTCGAGACCATAGCTCATCGCTTGTCCATGTTACCTCAGAACTTTAAATTTTTTATATAAAAGAAACTAAATTTTATGATTATAATTATGGAAAACAATCTACAGCCTATAAATTTTACATCTATACAAGTATATACAAGTATTAGTGCGTGTGTGTGTGCGTTTTATACTCTATTCTGAAATCTCATCTCAGACAAACATAGTCATATGATTCACATATGAATCAGGCACTTAAAAAAAGAAACTAGGGCAAACCTGAATTTTTTTTCCATTTTAAGAATTTAAACACAGGTTACAGTCTGTGTCACTTTAATTGTTTACCAAATAGATGTCCACAAACTAATAAAAGCTATAGCAGTAAATGTTCCTCTTGAGAAAAGCCTTCAGAGCAACATATTTTTCATTAGAAATATGTTCATGTAGTTCGGCCATTAACATTTTAATGTATTCTAAATACAGATCCTACCAAAGTATTGCATAAGACCCTCAGGGATATAATAAATAAAGTATGCTAATGAAGTGTAAATTACCTCAGACCGTGCATGGGTAGCAGTAACAGGATACTCACTGAGTTGCAAAACAGACACTGTTTTTATGAAAGCTTTTATGAAAGTGGGATGTTTCATTGCATTGAGTGGATGTTCTTTCTATACATCATGACTGAAATGCAGGGGAAAAATATAATTGTAATAACACTTTTTTTTTTATTATGAAACTTCAGGATGTCATCTGCTGTGAATTTATAGATGCAGCGTGTTTGAATTTGGAAAGAAGGTCGATTATGTTTGTGTGTTTAATTTGAAAGGCAAGACATAATTATGTTGGTCAGCAGGGACAGTCAGCCACTCTACCATAAAGTGGGTTTCCCAAGAATCTAATTAAACCCATCACTCTCTCACTCTCTCGTACACACACTCTTTTTTGCCTCTCATTTTCTTTCTCCCCTCTGTCTTACTCTGTCCTACAATCTACCATTTCTCTCTCGGAGACAAACATACAAATGATTGCAGGTGCAAGTCAAAATTGGCTTTGATGTACTACAGTATGTAGCCAAAAAGCACTTTAAGGATGTACAGAGGACCATTAATTCCATGTAGGACTGCAAACCATGCATGGGACCACCCTGTACCTTTCAGCCTGCCTGTGAGACACAGGGCTTAAAAGGCTCAACAAAATAACACTGCGGTCAGCAAGCTCAAGAACAGAAAATGACAATTTGGGGATGGGATGTTTTTCCCACCAAACATTCTACATGGTTCCCTTTTTTACTCTAAACTAAATAATAAAACATGCGGAACAAAAAGCATAGACTCTGCATCCATGTCGCAGTCACAAAACAGCAAGCTTAGTGCTGCATCTTCTCACACAAGCACTGTTTACCCAGTTCAGGTAGCTAAATATTCCTCCAGTATTCCCCTGTTCAATGTCCACTGTCATTTTTAAAGCAAGTCACTTAAACACACACCACACTCTCTTCCTCTTTCTCTTTCATTCATTCTGTTTGTCCAAAAGATGGCAGGATTGAGGACTATATATATATATATATATATACAGTACTGTGCAAAAGTTTAAAGGAGTGTGAAAAAATGCTGTAAACTAAGAATGCTTTCACAAATGGAAGTGTTAATCATTTATTTTCATCAATCAACAAAATGCAGTGAATGAACAAAAGAGAAATCTAAATCAAATCAATATTTGGTGTGACCACCCTTTGCCTTCAAAACAGCATCAATTCTTCTAGGTACACTTGCACACAGTTTTTGAAGGAACTCTAAGGTTGTTCTGGTATCTTGGAGAACTAACCACAGATCTGTGGATGTAGGCTTCCTCACATCCTTCTTTCTCTTCATGTAATCCAGACACAGTGGATGATGTTGAGATCAGGGCTCTGTGGGGGCCCAGAAGAATTGATGCTGGTTTGAAAGCAAAAGGTAGTAACACCAAATATTGATTTGATTTAGATTTTTCTTTTGTTCGCTCACTTTGCATTTTGTAAATTGATAAAATAAGCAATCATTATTTACATTTCTGAAAGCATTCTTTGTTTACAGCATTTTTTCACACCTGCCTAAAACTTTTGCACAGTACTGTATGTATATATATATATATATATATATATATATATATATATATATATATATATATATATATATATATATATATATATGGAGAGAGAGAGAAAGGTGCATGTAAATCTGATTTTGCTTTCTAAATCTTTTCTAGATTGAGGGAACTAATTATTTTGTTAATTGATTAATTAATTGAAGTAACTAACTAATTCGAAATGGAGTGCAAAAGGAGGAAGAATGTTTATAAGCCACAGCTAGAATTGTAACACACTATAAATAAAAGAGTGAGATTGGAAACTGGTCTAGCTTTAGCCCAGTCTTGTTAAATGATTAAAGAGTGAGTAAATAGCAAGAAACACCACTAATGTGTGCAAAGAACTTGATCTATAAATATGGCCCCTGCAGATAATATAACAGCAGGGTATGAATAACTATTATATTCACACTTCCAACTTTCTGTTCAGAACACTGTTTGTTCATACCTACTCATGTATGTTCTCATGTATTATATATGAAGCTGCTGTTTGTAGAAATGTAATGATTTCTGGAAGCTATCATTAAATAGACAGAGCCTTTCCGTGATTTTCTTTACTTCATTTTGTAAACATGTCTGTACTTCCATCCATCCATTATCTGCCGCTTGTCCCAAACGGGTCGCGGGGGAGTGCTGGTGTCAACCCAGCGCACACAGGCGAGACAGAGGACACACCCTGGATTGAGTCATCCAGCCCATCGCAGGGAGGAGAGGGGCGAGGGACGGCACGGGGGCCGGCACCTTGCTCAAGGGTACCTCAGGGCAGCCACTGGTAGGGGTTCGAACCCTGATCCTCGATCAGGTGCTTGGCGCTAACACTAGACCACCACTGCCCATGTCTGTACTTCATAAGTATTAATCTGCATGTATGGCAATACTGCTAGAATTTACTGCATCCTTTTTTGTAAAATAATTCTTAAAATGCTCAACTGTTCATTTACAGTGATATCTTGATAGTTATACCTATCAAACCTAAAGTTGGTCTGGCCTTTAGACATATCGAAGATCTACCATTTCTGATTAATCACCAATATACTTATTTTTGTTCAGATTTTATATCTATGTTTCATACCTACATATACATACATATATACATACACACACATACAAGAGAAAATGCTATGCAAACGTTTTGGGCAGGTGTGGAAAAAATGCTGTAAACAAGAATGCTTTCAGAAATATAAATAATGATTGTTTTATTTTATCAATTTACAAAATGCAAAGTGAGCGAACAAAAGAAAAATCTAAATCAAATCAATATTTGGTGTTACTACCTTTTGCTTTCAAATCAACATCGATTCTTCTGGCCCCCACAGAGCCCTGATCTCAACATCATCCACTGTGTCTGTGGATTACATGAAGAAGAAGGATGTGAGGAAGCCTACATCCACAGATCTGTGGTTAGTTCTCCAAGATGTTTGGAACAACCTACCAGCCGAGTTCCTTCAAAAACTGTGTGCAAGTGTACCTAGAAGAATCGATGCTGTTTTGAAGGCAAAGGGTGATCACACCAAATATTGATTTGATTTAGATTTTCTTTTGTTTCACATTGTTGAGCATGTGATAAATGAAACATCTTGAATCTTGAATTGCACTGATTAGGACCTGATAGGGAAATCAACCAATCATCTTCTAGTTATGTCATTGACTGTAAAAAAAAAAAAAAAAAAAAAGTAGCAGACTAACCAGTGGGTTTATGCAGACAGTAAACAATGACCCCTCTATCTACAGAACCCTTCACTAAATGAATCTACAGCGAGAAGGAAATGCTATATTTGCAAATCAAATCATATTCACATAAAACTTATAACGCCTGTGTTAAATCTAAGACCCAAGCCCATCTGTTCATACATTTAACATTTTCTTCTGCCCTTTTAACCCAGAAAAAGCTTGTAAATTGGTTGGTTAGTTGTAGACTTCTTTATACAGTATTTTATACAGTATATACAGTAAAATCAATTTGAGGCTTGATTATGATTGTGTGAAAGTCAGCAGTCAGAAGATAAATGTCCTCCACCTTTGTCAAAAACATTATACTAATGTACCCCTGGGCTGCTAATGGCTAAGTAATGTTCATTTGTGAGCTTAAGTAAGCAGCTGTGTGTGTGTGTGTGTGTGTGTGTGTGTGTGTAGGTGTGTGTGTGTGTAAGCAACAGTCATGTGGTCTGAAGCCACTTCCTGCAATATACTAGTCTATATTATATTGTGCTGTCAGACTAGGACATGCTGTCATAAGATAACTCTGAAATGACACCCCTCCCCTCTTTTTTGGGCCCCTGAATTTCTCTTTGTCTTGTCCATCTCTCTTTGTGTCTTTTTTTTTTGCTTCCTACTTTCATTCACCTTTCACCCCTTTTTCTCTCTGTATATCTCTCTGGGTTTTGATGCGTGGGTTAATTTAATGTGTGTGTGTGTGTGTGTGTGTGTGTGTGTGTGTGTGTGTGTGTGTGTGTGTGTGTGTGTGTTGAATATGAACTGTGCTCCTATGACTAGAAACATTTGGAATGTGTGCAATTCAGATGATGCTCATTCACTTCCCTAGGCAAAAAGGAAATAGAAAAACCACACACTCTGTCAATCACACCCACGGGCATGCATGCACACTAAGCATAAATGAGTGTGTGTATTAACAATATTATTGTATTATTAATGCTGTGTATGTATATACAGCTGCAGAACAAGTGGTCTAATAAATTGGCTCATAAAAGCATATACATATATGCCATGTCAATTTATACTTCAGGATTAAAGTGAGCTTATTGGATACATGGGCTAATTTTAGGTGAAACTGATTATTTGTCATTCAGCACACCTTTACCATCACAGCTATTTGGCTCGCCGACCCAGCAGGGCATTGATGGGATGCTAACTTGCTCAATGGAACCTCAGTGCAACCTACTGATCCAGGATTCAAATCCACAAGCTTTTGATCTTGGCTACCACAAACTATTTGGAACAGTGGTGGGAATATATATATATTATATATGTATAAAAAAATTAAGGGACACTTTTAATCTGCGGTATAGTATCAAGATAGTTTTAACTTCTGGGATGTGGTGGTCGGATTAAAGCGCAGAGGAGTTTGTTCGTCAGTGTCCAACTGTTTGGTGGTAGTAACAGCAGGTGCACTAAAGGGCAGCAGTAGGGCAACAAAAACAGGAATGCTTTTGCAGGTGGAGGCCACAGACATTTTTCCCTCCTCATCTTTTTTTGACTGCCCTACAAAGTGACCTCCAGTGGGCCACTGGCATGAATGTCTCTGACCAAACCATTAGAAACAGACTTCACGAGTGACATGCGGGCCTGACGTTCTCTAGTGGGCCCTGTGGTCACTTCCTGGCACCGTGGAGCTCGACTGGCATTTGCCAGAGAACACCAGAGGTGTTAGCAGGTCCTGCACTGGCGTGTGCTTTCACAGATGAGCAGGTTCACTCTGAGCTCATGTGACAGATGTGAAAGGGTCTGGAGAAGCCATGGTGAATGTTATGCTGCCTGCAACGTTGTTCAGCATGATCGGTTGGTGGTGGGTCAGTGTTGGTCCATGGAGGGAACACAGACTATGCAGGATAAGCAATGACACCCTGACTGCCATTAGGTATCGGGATGAAAACATTCAATTATTTATTTAGACACTTCACTGGTGCAGAGTCTGGGGCTCTCCAGGTGCATGATAATGCCGGCTCCATGTAACGAAGTATGCGGCGTTCCTGGAAGATGGAAGGGAATTGATACCATTGACTGGCCTCTACGCGCACATTCAAATCAATATTAGAAGCATCTGGGTTATCATGTTTGGTGGTCCTCCGATGCCACCAGGCACCGCCTCCAGACTTTGCCCAGGTGCTCGGTGACTGAAGTCAGAATCTGAGGGAATGCCGAGACCCCATCCGTCATCTCATAAGGAGCCCAGCGTTGTCAGGCATGCGCCTACAAGCATGTGGTATACAAACAACTAAGTACCATTTTGATTGCTGCAATGACATTTCAGCAAATTAGACTCGCCTGTCGCACCAGTTTTTCCCTTTACATTTCTTAGTGACTTTAGATTAAGACTATGTGGTTGATAATTTAATTTTCATCAAATGATGTGGCACCTTTTTCTTCCTAACACATTACCCATTCCATATCAGTATGGATATCCAGCATCAGGATATCATTTGTTTTTGGCAAGGATATGTATTATATGTAAGTGTGTGTTTATATATATATATATATATATATATATATATATATATATATATATATATATATATATATATAAACACACTTGTATATGCTAAAGCAAATGATATCTGACCAATATGAGAAAGTCAGGCTCAGACTGTCTTCTGGTTATTCTTTCTCTTTTCTGTAGTTGTCTGTAGAGAGAAACCTACACTTCTACAATCTACACTTATTCTCAATATCTCTGCACAATGTCCCAAAGCCTAAACCTTCTGTGAACCTTCTCTCTCTCTCCCTCTCCAAGTAGAGACTCTCAATCGCTTGCTCTGAGGGGTAGCAGGAGCAGATGGGCTACATCAGGTTGGCATCTCCCCAGCCAATACAATGGCCTGGCATTCCATTGGCACTGCAGCAACCACACACAGAGGACATGCATCGGACAATCCACTGTTGGAGGTAAGTAAGCACAAATCTCTCTCTCTCTCTCTCTCTCTCTCTCTCCTCTCTGTCTTGCTTTCTCATGCTATACTAAGAAACATAAAAGGAAAGGAAAGGTTTGTCCCAGTCTCCTGCAAACATGGATTTCTTTTAAGGTTTGTTCCTACGCAATAATTAACGTGTGTCTCCTGCAGAATCAGATATTTTCGGCTTAATTAACAAGCCCAGTAAATGAAAAAATAGAGAAATGAAATTTCAGATGCATTAAAGTAAGTTTTAGTGATATGTTATTTGATGGTAATGAGCTATCATTAGTCTTCTATCTCTAAATATAAATATCCATTTCTGTTCTTTGATGTTCTTGGCCAAATATGGTCTATTTATATTTCTGAAAAGTGCAACATGAATAATGGCCTGATTGTACAAAAGAATACTAGTTGAAATGCAGTCCTCTCCCTACTTTGAGTGTGTGTGTGTGTGTGTGTGTGTGTGTGTGTGTGTGTGTGTGTGTGTGTGTGTGTGTTTGTTAATCAGCCTCATTCACCCTTCACACATGATTACTCATGCGCTTCCTGGGCACCAGGCCCTCTTTGTTTTTTTGTTTGTGTGTGTGTGTGCCAGGGGAGTAGGCACAGTCATGTGGCAGAGATAGGTTGCCAAATATCTATCTCTCTGTAAAAAAGATATTCATCTCTCACACACTCACACACACTGCACAGAGAGTTGTCTTACTTTTATGACAAAGCCATATATATATATATATATATATATATATATATATATATATATATATATATATATATGCTAAAAGAAGTCTCCAAAAACCCTGAAATGTCATTAAGGGACCCACAGCAGGCTCATGGTACTGTTGTTGTGAAAGTGCCTCTATAATCAGAAAGAGACTGCACAACTTTAACTTGCATGGGAGGCGTGCAAGGAGGAAACCTTGGCTCTCTAAGAGAAACATCAAGGTCACACTGAAGCCAGAGAGAACATAGACAAAGGCCAGGACTTCTGGAAAAACATTCTTTGGACAGATGATTCTGAAATTGAATTATCTGGATACCAGAACAGAGGACATGTCTGGCATAAACCAAGTACAGCATTCCAAGAAAAGAACCTCATACCAACTGTGAAGCATGGAGGTGGAACTGTCATGGTTTGGAAATGCTTTTCTGCAGCAGGACCTGGCCAGCTCACCATCACAGAATCTACCATGTATTCTACAGTGTATCAGAGGGTGCTTGAGGAACATGTGAGGTCATCTGTAAGCACATGAGAGTTGAAGTGGAACTGGACCCTACAACATGACAATGACCCAAAACATACCAGTAAATGAAAGTGACAACCCTTGTCATTGCGAGGTCACAGCACTG
This sequence comes from Hepsetus odoe, assembly GCA_017165825.1. Taxonomy (NCBI): domain Eukaryota; kingdom Metazoa; phylum Chordata; class Actinopteri; order Characiformes; family Hepsetidae; genus Hepsetus; species Hepsetus odoe. Next base: position 21,921,166 of record CM029379.1, on the reverse strand, counting down.
CAAACCATGAACCACAACGAAATTGGACCTCTGCTTTTAACCCATGCACACAAACACCGTGCAGCAGTGGGCAGCTATTGAAAGCGCCCGGGGAGCAGTGATGGGGACGGTACCTTGCTCAGGAGTACCTCAGGGCAACCTACTTGTGAGGGAATCGAACCCCCAATCTTCCGATGCAGGGTCAACTCCCTCACCACTAGGCCACCGCTGCCCCGGTGGGGGCACCAAGGACTGGCTAAAAAAACTAAGAAATGGAGAGTCCTGGAGATGCTACCATTGATACCATTGAGATGCTGTGGGGTGACTTGAAACAGGCTGTACATGCAAGAAACCCCTCAAACTTCTCACAGCTTGAAGAATTCTTCATTCTTCATTCTTCCACTTTTCTTGATAGATGCTGCAAGAAGTGTCTCCCTGCGGTTATTTCAGCCAAAGGGGGATAACACTAGCAATTAGGGAGTTGGGTGTCCTAACTTTTTCCTCACTTAGAATACACATTTTTGTTGATATCTTTTGTTTATTGAATAAATCAAGGTTAGTTTTTGTTTACTTGCAATTGCATTACTTTCTTTTCCAAAGATAAATAAAAGCAAGATTATCTGATCATTTCTTAATAAAGAACTGGTGCCCCATTACACAATTTTATATATTATATTATATATCCCTTAAAGTGGGTTTGATGAACAATGAGTTATAATCAAGAAGCCTACCAGCTCAGATTTCATGTGGTTGTAACAGAGCCCAGGGGTTATTATGGTTGTAATAAAAGGCACCATTTTATTTAACTATCCTGAACTAGCACTGCATCTCCCACCATAATTAGATAATCTACTGTCAGATTAAGTATAATGTTAGTCATTGAGCAGCACATTTGTAACCTTAACATGTGTTACCTGAGCTTCTAGAAGCATCAAACACTTCAGATGTCCAGTTCCATTCATTACCACGGAGAGAAATTCTCATTCAGCAAGTTTCCCTTGAATAGGGCATTTACACCCATCCGCTCTGCAAAATTAACCTGCACAGAAATGTTAGGAAATCTGTGGAATTCCTCTTTAAGTGAAGGTGAAACTATGACTGGTCTGCTAATGAAACTTGTGAATTCAGAATTTTAAAGCAAAGACATGGAGAAAGATTCAGATTGGTATTCAGTGTGTGTGTGTGTGTGTGTGTGTGTGTGTGTGTGTGTGTGTGCAGAATGGTTTTAGGCTAAAATCATGTTAAATTAAATTCAAATAGAATGTTAAGGGAGAAATCTGAGATTTTTTAATATAAAGAGGGAACTTGTACATGTTCGAATCAGGAAATATAAAGTCTGAAGACATTGTAAGTGTCAGTGTGTGTGTGTGTGTGTGTGTGTGTGTGTGTGTGGCTTCTAGTGTTTATCTATGATTACATCAGTGTGAAAAATAATCAGGTTCACATAGCATTTGAGGCTAATGCAATTTGGCACTTTATCGTGTCGTATCATATCTGCTATCTGCAGCGAGACTGCAGTATATCCACTGATTTAATGAGTGTGTGTTCTCAGACTGAACGCTTAGAGGAAGGTAAAACTGACACGATATAAAGAGACAGCCATAGAGGTTTATCCCTTTCTCTTTCTTTTTCTCTCCAAATCTCTCCTACACCTCACCCCGTCTGTCCCACTCACTCTCTCTCTCTTTCCCACCCTCTCTCTCTCTCTCTCTCTCTCTCTCTCTATCTCTCTGTCTTGAACTTCCCTACTTCTTTACTTAATCTTTCCACTCCAAAAAGTGCACATAAAAGCCACCTCTGTCTCTTGTTATGGAAGTCAAACTCAGAAGCAGTCAAATTCTCTAAGACGCAGTAGCAGCCACACACAGAGCTGAAGGGAAAGAAAATCGGTCCTTTACACACACATTTATATGTTGTCGCTGTCAGTAGATTTTACGTTTTTATTTATTTAATTTTACTGTAGTTGAAAAAAAATTCAGCTGCCCTAGCATGCATGTACAAAAGTTTGGTCTTGGCCAGATTACATATATTGTTGATTTTACAGTGAAAATATCTTTTGCAGCCAGTTATTAAATTAAAACAAACAACATTTTTTTTTTCTGTAAATGTTATCACAATTTTCCCTCACATTAATTTTTCTGCAAATTTCTTAGCCAAATTTTCTCAAATTTTCCTTGAATCTTTTTCTTTTAATTAATTTATTTATTAAATGAATTAACCCAGCGACTAGACTAGGGATTCACAAGCCAATGTATTTCTTCATGATCGTCTCAAGCCTCCCTCCTGGGGAGGGTTACGTCAGGAAGGGCATCTAGAGTAAAACTTTTGCCAAATCAATATGCAGACAACGAAACAGAATTCCATACTGGATCGGTCGAGGCCCGGGTTAACAACGACCGCCACCAGTGCTGTTAGCCTACAGGGTGCTGGTGGAAACTGGGCTACTGTTGGCCAAAGGAGAAGAAGAAGAAGAGGAGGAAAGCATGCCTGGAGAGAGGAGGAGAGAAGGAACTGGAGGAGAGTGGAAATGAGGGTAGGAACTTCGAATGTTGGCAGCATTACTGGTAAAGGTAGAGAATTAGCGAATATGATGGAGAGGAAGAAGGCTGATGTGTGCAAGAGACTAGATGGAAGCGTAGTAAGGCCAGGTGTTGGAGGAGGGTTTACATTGTTTTATCATGGTGTGAATAGGAGGAGGAATGGGGTAGGTGTTATCCTGAAGGAAGATTATGTGGAGAGTATGTGGAAGTGAAGAGGGTGTCAGGGAGGGTGATGAGTTTGAAGCTGGAAGTTGAAAGTGTGATAATGAATGTTGTTAGTGCTTATGGGCAGTGGTGGCCTAGTGGTTAGGGAGTTGGCCCCGCATTGGAAGATTGTGGGTTCGATTCCCTCAAAAGTAGGTTGCCCAGAGGTACCCCTGAGCAAGGTACCGTACCCGTCACTGCTCCCCGGGCACTTTCAATAGCTGCCCACTGCTGCACGGTGTTTGTGTGTATGGGTTAAAAGCAGAGGTCCAATTTCGTTGTGGTTCATGGTGTGCAGTGCTGTGACCTCGCAATGACGAGGGTTGTCACTTTCACTTTCACTTTCACTAACAGGCAGGAGTTAACACGGCCACTAGGAGGTGCTGAAGAGTTACCAGATTGCTGGGAAACTACTGCAGAAGTGATAATGCAGATAGCTAGAAAGGTTCTTGGTGTGACATCTGGAAGGAAGAAGGATAAGGAAACCTGGTGGTGGAACCCAGAAGTCCAAGAGTGTATACAGAAGAAGAGGGAGGCAAAGAAGAAGTGGGACAGTCAGAGAGATGAAGATGAAGGAGATGAAGCGCAGGGCGAAGAATGCAGTGGTGAAGGCTAAGGTGTTTGGTGAATTGTATGAGGAGTTGAACAGTAAAGAGGGAGAAAAGGACCCATACTGATTGACTAGACAGAGAAACAGAGCTGGGAAAAATGTGCAGCAGGTCAGGGCGATAAAGGATAGAAATGGAAACGTACTCACAGGTGAACAGAACATGTTGAGCAGATGGAAGGAGTACTTTTAGGGGCTGATGAATGAAGAGAATGAGAGATAGAAGATGCATTTAAGGTAGAGGTTGGATTACATCAAGGATCAGTGCTGAGCCCATTCTTGTTCGCAATAGTATTGGACAGGTTGACTGACAAGGTTATACAGGAGGTTCTGAAGATGATGTTTGCTGATGATATTGTGAACTGTAGTGAGAGTAGAGAGCAGCTTGTGGAGAACCTGGAGAGGTATGCTCTAGAGAGGAAGGGAATGAAAGGACAAAGGTCAAGGTCAAAGGCAGAATACATGAGTGTGAATGAAAAGGAGGAAAATGGAGTGGTTACGATGCAGGGAGTAGAGGTGACAAAGGTGGAGGAGTTTAAATACTTTGGATCAACAATTCAGAGTAACAGCAAGTGTAGAAGAGAGGTGAAGAAGAGAGTGCAGGCAGGTTGGAATAGGTGGAGAAGAGTGGCTGGAGTGATTTGTGACAGACGGGAACCAGCTAGAGTAAAAGGGAAGGTTTATAGGAAAGTGAGACCAGCTATGTTGTATGGGTTGCAGACTGGCACTGCAGATCAGGTGGCACTGACAAAAAGGCAGGAGGCAGAGCTGGAGGTGTCAGAGTTAAAGATGATGAGATGTCCGTTGGGTGTGATGAGGATAGACAGGATTAGAAATGAGTATATTAGAGGGTCAGCGCAGGTTAGACATTTTGGAGACAAAATTCGAGAAGCAAGGTTGTGTTGGTTTGGACATGTCCAGAGGAGAGATGAGGATTATATTGAGAGAAGGATGTTGACAATGGAGCTGCCAGGAAAGAGGAAAAGAGGAAGACCAAAGGAGGTTTATGGACGTGGTGAGAAAGGACATGCAGGTGATGGTTTGAAGGAGGAAGATGCAGAGGACTGGAAAAAATTGAGATGGTAGATCCACTATGGCAACCCCTAAATGGCCGAAACAGCGGAAAGAAAAAGATTTATTAAATTAATTACTAAGTAACAGTCCTGCTGGAAGATGACACAGCTTGCAACCTCTTTTTGCTGGCAGATAATTCAGTTTCAGCTTTAGCTTTTCAATCATTTTAACTTCAGCACTTATAAGGTTGCTCTGCCAAAACCTACAGCATTCCCTTTAAACTAGTTGGTTAAATTTCTATATACTTCCTTACAGTTATTCATATTAAAAATTCATTTTTCTCCATTTCTTTTTAAGTTGCCATTTTGGAAATATGATGTTTTGGATCAACAGCTATGGTGTATGTATCTATTTGCCCCCCTGAATATTATGTATCACAACTAAGCATGTGGATGTCTGATGGTAGGTGAACTGTCAGTTCTGTACCCAGTGTGTTTAATGCAACTAAAAGACATGAAAAGAACTGAAAATTGGAAGGATGGAAGAAATTTTCCTGGTTCAAGGGGCCTATCTTCTTGTACATCACATGGATAGCTTAGTATGTGTGCTGCATCAACCTGGGAAGTGATAGCACCAAAAATACACAGTGGGAAGAAGGCAAGCCAGTGGAGGGCGATTAATGCTCTGAGCAATGTTTCTTGGGTCCAAGCGTTCATGTAGATGTCTATTTGACATATGCCACCAATCTAAACATCTTGGTACAGGGTCGCGCAATCTCTTTCCCTCTCTCATGGCAGTGGCCCCTTTAGCAAGATAATGAACCCTGCAGCACTGAACATGTTGCTCAAGAATGGTTTGAGTTGAAGGTATTGCCCTAGCCCCAATCCCCAGATCTCAATCTGATCAAGCATCTGTGAGATGTGCTGGAACGAGTCCGATCTGCTGCAACTCTGCCTCACAGCTTACAGATCCGCTGCCAGATACCACAGTACACCCTGACAGGTCTTGTAAATTCGAGACCTCAGCACACAGAGGACCTTCATTATTAAAAATGAAATCTAAATCCAGGCCTTATGCTAATCTTAACCTCAATATCCAAGAAGAAATAGTTTTGATAATTTATCAGTTATGTTGCTTTTCTACAAAGTCAGTATGTTCAGTCATATAAACACACATGCGAACCTTAAAATACTACTTAAAAATGTACTACATTTTCCTCCTTAGGATAGCAAAGGTCATCTGTCTGAGCCAGGCCATCTCCTGTGTTATCAGTGGAGTGGAGGCTTCAGGTCAGTAGCGATAAGAATTTAAACCCACCAAAACACAATCAGAATCACACACACCACTGCACTTTGAAGGTGGGGTCAATGTGGAGTCGATAACTCTGGCAGAGCCACAGATGGTTATTCAGATATAGACAGGACCGAAATCTGGTTCAAAGTTGAATGTCTGTTAAGATTAATGAGGATTTGAATGTTCTGCTGCTACAATGTTTCATTTATACCCAATGACTGTGATCTACAGTGGTGGCCTAGTGGTTAGGGCGTTGGCCGCATGATCAGCGGATCGGGTGTTCGAACCCCTTCCCAATGGGTTGCCCTGAGGTACCCTTGAGCAAGGTGCCGTCCCCGTTCTGCTCCTCCCTGCGATGGGCTGGCGACCTGTCCAGGGTGCGTCCCCCGTCCTCACCCTGTGTGCGCTGGGCTGGACACCAGCACTCCCCCCCCGACCCCGTTTGGCAGAAAATGGATGGATGGATGACTGTGATCTATTCTGGCCTTAATCTGGGGTGTAAAGTTCAATTTAAGGCACACTCTAACATTTGACTGAAATGATTTTGGAATGTTATAACTGGTTATAGTAACATTCACAATCAATAAATCAGACTGTTTGTCTGATGTCTGGTGTATTGCTTTCATATACTACTATATTAAACCATTTCTAAAATCTTTACTAGACTATAAAGATGCTGGACAATGGTTTACACTGGACATGACTAAAATCTGCATTTGTTTTGTTAAGTATATTTTAAGACAATTAGTCACTTTTAAGCAAGATAGCCTTTACTCTGCTTCCAGACTTTATGGTTGTAACGGTGGCGTGGTGAGGGTAGGACGTCAGCGCTGAGCCAGTAATCCGGAACGTAACTTTATTGAACATAAACCAAAACATAGAACCAAAAGTGCCACCATTAACTATTAGGCTTTGCCTCGTTAATGGACAGCGCTCTGTTCTGACTCACTGGGGCTTAAATAGCAGCCCCAATGAAGCACACCTGTGTCTCCATGAGCCCAGGTGTGCTCAGTCAGAACAGAGCGCCATCCGTTGTGCCCAACCGGAACCACAGGCACGACAGACTGTGACAACGGTAGTGTGTTATGCTGGTTTGTGCAGTAGCATATGTCATGAAAAGAGCTCAACACAGAACATAATAATGACTTTAACCAAACATTGCTTCAATGAAATGGTGCACAATATGACTTACATGGTTAAGGGGTGTTTGTTTCCACTTTATCCCCAATTCTCTTAAATCCTCCAAATATATGAAAGTGAAAGGGACTATTTGCAATTGTGAATATACAGTACAAATACAGTGCACCACAACAAAATCGATCTCTACATTTAACTCATACACTCAGCAGAACAGTGAGGAGCAATGATGGGGTGGCAACTTACTTAAGGGTACCTCAGGGCACCCTACTGGCCTGGGACCCAAACCTACAACCTTCCAATTATGAGGCCTAATGCCTAACCATAAGCCCTAGGTATGTCTGTTGTGCAATTTATAATAAAAAGTTACTGTTCTTTGAACTTTAATCTAATTCATGCAATTGATCACATTCTTCTAACATGTTTTCTAGTATTGACTTCTGTCAGATGTGACATGTTCCATTCATATTCAGCTGAGAGCAGACAACTTTAAAATAGCAAATAGTGGATCTAAAAGGCCATTAAAATTTGTAAGGTCACATGAGGTTTTTGTCAGCATTCCATAAAGGCTCTCCAACAGGCAACAGTTGAGTGCTTTTGTGGGCCGATCAAGGATAGGTCAATTGGGACGCAGCACTGAGTGGCTCGCTCGGAAAGAAAGATGGGATGTGAAAAAGAAGAAGAAAAGATGAAGGACAATGGACTGCCACAACAGGCATCTGGCCAAACAGGCAGCATAATGCAAGGAGAGAGAAAGGAAGAAAGAGAGGGGATGAGAAAGAGAGAGAGAAGGAGAATGGATGAAGAAAGCACTTTTGGCACAAGGCCAGATCTTAAATCACTCACAAAGTTAATGCCTTTACTGACCACTTCCCTTTCTTTTACTAAGCATTTGTCTTCCGTGTGTGTGCGCATGTGTGCATGTGTGTGTGTTTGTGTTTCTTTCTTACTTTCTTTCTGTATTCTCTGCAGTTAAAGTGATTGTCGTCATGTCAGTATGAATGACTCCTGTAGCCACGGATATAACAAATTTCTTTCCTTCCATTTCTCTCTCACTTTCTCTCTCTTTGACACTACTGTAAATACAGTAAAGGGACAGTGACAGTTTAGCTCAAACACCTCTAGGCTGTTCCTCACACGGAAAGGTAAAACTCTGAAAATTAACAGTATATATATAAATATATATATATATATATATATATATATATAGAGAGAGAGAGAGAGAGAGAGAGAGAGAGAGAATGAGAGTACATCAGTACAACATTTTTCATTTCCCATCTAAAAAAATGCTCTAATTATGTATGCCTTTGAAGTGCATACATGCTTCAAAAGAATTCCTTATGAGATCAGTTCTGTTTAACAGTTTAGTGCTGTCTGGTTGTTCTTTCTGTTTTGGCAGCACAAAGGCCAGAAATGTCTCTACAATCAAAATATGTTACAGGTGAGCAGAAGATTTTTTGAACTCCTCACTGATATCAAGTTAATTCACAATAGGTGTGAACAGGTTTCTTGCAAGCTCTAAATGCCTGGAGACTCACAAGCCAAAGAAAGTGTTTACAAGCCAAAAAATCCTGGGATTAATGCTGTATGAGTGATATTTACACCGAATATTAATTTTACAGTTAATTAATATTGACTGAGATCGGACTGCGAGGTAATCACCCATTTCCTGAAATGAATCTTGATATGCATAAAATAAGAGTATTTTTGTCTGTGTATCTGCCCTGTGATGGACTGGCGACCTGTCCAGGGTGTTTGCTCGCCTTTCGCCCTGTGAGAATTGGGTTAGACCCAGCACAGCCTGTGAACCTATTCAGGACAAGTTGCTCAGAAAATGAGTGAAAATGATTTTTGCACCAGCTAGGTGATTCCTTTCAAAATATAAAGAAAATAAGGAGGTTTAAGACTTTTGCGCAGTACTGTAGCTTTCCANTCGATAACTCTGGCAGAGCCACAGATGGTTATTCAGATATAGACAGGACCGAAATCTGGTTCAAAGTTGAATGTCTGTTAAGATTAATGAGGATTTGAATGTTCTGCTGCTACAATGTTTCATTTATACCCAATGACTGTGATCTACAGTGGTGGCCTAGTGGTTAGGGCGTTGGCCGCATGATCAGCGGATCGGGTGTTCGAACCCCTTCCCAATGGGTTGCCCTGAGGTACCCTTGAGCAAGGTGCCGTCCCCGTTCTGCTCCTCCCTGCGATGGGCTGGCGACCTGTCCAGGGTGCGTCCCCCGTCCTCACCCTGTGTGCGCTGGGCTGGACACCAGCACTCCCCCCCCGACCCCGTTTGGCAGAAAATGGATGGATGGATGACTGTGATCTATTCTGGCCTTAATCTGGGGTGTAAAGTTCAATTTAAGGCACACTCTAACATTTGACTGAAATGATTTTGGAATGTTATAACTGGTTATAGTAACATTCACAATCAATAAATCAGACTGTTTGTCTGATGTCTGGTGTATTGCTTTCATATACTACTATATTAAACCATTTCTAAAATCTTTACTAGACTATAAAGATGCTGGACAATGGTTTACACTGGACATGACTAAAATCTGCATTTGTTTTGTTAAGTATATTTTAAGACAATTAGTCACTTTTAAGCAAGATAGCCTTTACTCTGCTTCCAGACTTTATGGTTGTAACGGTGGCGTGGTGAGGGAAGGACGTCAGCGCTGAGCCAGTAATCCGGAACGTAACTTTATTGAACATAAACCAAAACATAGAACCAAAAGTGCCACCATTAACTATTAGGCTTTGCCTCGTTAATGGACAGCGCTCTGTTCTGACTCACTGGGGCTTAAATAGCAGCCCCAATGAAGCACACCTGTGTCTCCATGAGCCCAGGTGTGCTCAGTCAGAACAGAGCGCCATCCGTTGTGCCCAACCGGAACCACAGGCACGACAGACTGTGACAACGGTAGTGTGTTATGCTGGTTTGTGCAGTAGCATATGTCATGAAAAGAGCTCAACACAGAACATAATAATGACTTTAACCAAACATTGCTTCAATGAAATGGTGCACAATATGACTTACATGGTTAAGGGGTGTTTGTTTCCACTTTATCCCCAATTCTCTTAAATCCTCCAAATATATGAAAGTGAAAGGGACTATTTGCAATTGTGAATATACAGTACAAATACAGTGCACCACAACAAAATCGATCTCTACATTTAACTCATACACTCAGCAGAACAGTGAGGAGCAATGATGGGGTGGCAACTTACTTAAGGGTACCTCAGGGCACCCTACTGGCCTGGGACCCAAACCTACAACCTTCCAATTATGAGGCCTAATGCCTAACCATAAGCCCTAGGTATGTCTGTTGTGCAATTTATAATAAAAAGTTACTGTTCTTTGAACTTTAATCTAATTCATGCAATTGATCACATTCTTCTAACATGTTTTCTAGTATTGACTTCTGTCAGATGTGACATGTTCCATTCATATTCAGCTGAGAGCAGACAACTTTAAAATAGCAAATAGTGGATCTAAAAGGCCATTAAAATTTGTAAGGTCACATGAGGTTTTTGTCAGCATTCCATAAAGGCTCTCCAACAGGCAACAGTTGAGTGCTTTTGTGGGCCGATCAAGGATAGGTCAATTGGGACGCAGCACTGAGTGGCTCGCTCGGAAAGAAAGATGGGATGTGAAAAAGAAGAAGAAAAGATGAAGGACAATGGACTGCCACAACAGGCATCTGGCCAAACAGGCAGCATAATGCAAGGAGAGAGAAAGGAAGAAAGAGAGGGGATGAGAAAGAGAGAGAGAAGGAGAATGGATGAAGAAAGCACTTTTGGCACAAGGCCAGATCTTAAATCACTCACAAAGTTAATGCCTTTACTGACCACTTCCCTTTCTTTTACTAAGCATTTGTCTTCCGTGTGTGTGCGCATGTGTGCATGTGTGTGTGTTTGTGTTTCTTTCTTACTTTCTTTCTGTATTCTCTGCAGTTAAAGTGATTGTCGTCATGTCAGTATGAATGACTCCTGTAGCCACGGATATAACAAATTTCTTTCCTTCCATTTCTCTCTCACTTTCTCTCTCTTTGACACTACTGTAAATACAGTAAAGGGACAGTGACAGTTTAGCTCAAACACCTCTAGGCTGTTCCTCACACGGAAAGGTAAAACTCTGAAAATTAACAGTATATATATAAATATATATATATATATATATATATATATATAGAGAGAGAGAGAGAGAGAGAGAGAGAGAGAGAGAGAATGAGAGTACATCAGTACAACATTTTTCATTTCCCATCTAAAAAAATGCTCTAATTATGTATGCCTTTGAAGTGCATACACGCTTCAAAAGAATTCCTTATGAGATCAGTTCTGTTTAACAGTTTAGTGCTGTCTGGTTGTTCTTTCTGTTTTGGCAGCACAAAGGCCAGAAATGTCTCTACAATCAAAATATGTTACAGGTGAGCAGAAGATTTTTTGAACTCCTCACTGATATCAAGTTAATTCACAATAGGTGTGAACAGGTTTCTTGCAAGCTCTAAATGCCTGGAGACTCACAAGCCAAAGAAAGTGTTTACAAGCCAAAAAATCCTGGGATTAATGCTGTATGAGTGATATTTACACCGAATATTAATTTTACAGTTAATTAATATTGACTGAGATCGGACTGCGAGGTAATCACCCATTTCCTGAAATGAATCTTGATATGCATAAAATAAGAGTATTTTTGTCTGTGTATCTGCCCTGTGATGGACTGGCGACCTGTCCAGGGTGTTTGCTCGCCTTTCGCCCTGTGAGAATTGGGTTAGACCCAGCACAGCCTGTGAACCTATTCAGGACAAGTTGCTCAGAAAATGAGTGAGAGCGAATTTTTGCACCAGCTAGGTGATTCCTTTCAAAATATAAAGAAAATAAGGAGGTTTAAGACTTTTGCACAGTACTGTAGCTTTCCACTGAAGCATCTTTAGAAAAAATCTGCATTTGGCAATGGCACATATTGGTGGAACTTTTAAAACAGTGATTGTTTTACTGTTAACCATTCAAAGGGACATTCAATCCTCCACTTAACCATGAAAGACACTATGAAGCTTTTGAATAACAGCGCAGGATGGCCACTGCATGTGGAAGCAGGTTGACCTTCAGTGGCAGCAAGGCCTACAGGCTTCAATAAAATTTCATGTCTTCAACTGAAGAGAAAAATAAAATGTAGTAAGAATCTCAGGTATGTGCTGCAAAACGTATCTGCCAAGTTATGTGCAGGTCAGACTAATGCTATAATTATATTACTGCAAAGTAATTCATGTGTTATGAAAAGCGATGAGATTTTCTATAATTCTTTGAACGAAAGCCTACCTGTTAGATTTTTCGTTATTTTTTCTTTGTTAACTTTCCATTTTTTTTCAATTTTTATTCCAAATCAAATTATATATCATCTGAAAAATGAGGTGATGTTTGACTAATCTGAGAACATTTTTCAGATTTATTGTCACACATGAGGTGCTTGTTCCCTGCGATGGGCTGGCGACCTGTCCAGGGTGCGTCCCCGTCCTCACCCTGTGTGCGCTGGGTTGGACACCAGCACTCCCCCGCGACCCCGTTTGGGACAAGCGGCAGAAAATGGATGGATGGATGAGGTGCTTGTCACCTGAGGTGTTTTGGGTACGCTAGAGGGCGCTCTGTTCTGACTGAGCACACCTGAGCTCATGAAGGCACAGGTGTGCATCGTTGGGGCTGACTATTTAAGCCCCGATGAGTCAGAACAGAGCGCGGCTCATTAGTTAGGCTAAGCCTACAGGCAATGGTGGTATTTGGTTGTGGTTTTAGTGTTTAGGAACTTAGTATCTTGATTATAGACTGCAGTTCCTTGGCACTTGGGTTTTGATTAGAACTGCAGTCCTTGCTTCTTGTTTTTTGTAACTGTGAATAATAAAACTAAGTTCTGAACTCCTGGCTCCGCACTGGCGTCCTTCCGGCACCCTGCCACCGTTACATTTATGTTCAGCTGAGCATGAAGAACATTTAAACAAAAGGAAACGTGTACAATTTCAGATATTGATATAAATAGGTTAATGTTTCTATTCTAGTTTACATTCAGTAAAATAAGTATTACGATAATGTATTAAACATTTACAGCTGGCAGTTGTGTTTGTGTTGGGTAGGTTCGTCATAGATTTGGTGACAATGCCACCCCTCAACGTAGCAGTAATATCTTGGAGTGATTCAGGGAGTTATAATTGGGATATATAATAAACCTTCCATCTCCCAATCTCAACGAAATCCTCAAAGGCCAAGTTCAATGCACACAAAGTCAGCCTGATATTGATGTGATTTTGCCGTCATGGGCAAACTTTCAGGTTCCTGAGGGGATATGAATGCTGAGAACAACAAGCAGCAGTATTTGACAAAATTGAACAACAGTGATGAAATCCTTTCAACAAGTCTGACATATCTAATTTATCACATCACATATCCAATCTCCTACCACATGATCCCATGTTCTCTAATGAACATTTCTCTAAGGTTCTTGTTTACCTCGATTTCACCATAGTTCATACATCAATTTCTCACTGAAGGAAACTCCATACTGTTCTCTTTTGGACACCAGGGACAAATCCACATTCAGTTTTTCTATTCTTGTTCACTTGAGGCACAAGACCACCATCTCCAATGTCCTTCTGTAGCCATGACTGACAACAATGATTTGCTGGAGTCATACTCTCAGCATTGAAAGTCTCCCAGGTGAAGACTGGGCAAGATTTTATGGCACTATGATTGATCTGATTATCGCGAAAGTCAAAATTATAGCATGGTCTGATCTTGGCAATATTTGCTAATCAGTCAAAATATGTAGTCGTGCTCAGGCAATATAATTAAATGATGCTGTGATAATGAGGTTCATGTGTCTTATTCATTCCGGGTCTAATCATATTTTAAGAAAAAAAGAAAAGGAGGAAAAACATGACATTTATGATGACGATAAAACACCTCAGTTTTAGATTTCTGTTAATATTAATCATCATTAATATCATGTATTGGTCAGGGAGACATGTCTCTCAGCTCGTCGATCGCAACAACGCACAGCAGAATAATCTGAACAAGGAATCAGTTACTGATAAGGCAGGGAGAGATCCTCTGCTTTAAAATCTTGCATCATGTCACCACTGTAACACAAGCATGCAGACACAGCTAATTATCACCCGCTGATATTCAGATGGGTTGCATCTCAGTGTGAGTCCACCTGCAGAGAGACATGAGTCAACCTTCCCTCACACTGAGAAACAACACTCCACAGCTAACACACCTCCTGACAGATAGAAACACGCCCTTTATCTACCTCTATTCCACTTCTCTTTTTCTTTCTTGCTATTTCTCTTGTTCATTCTACTACTTTCACATTTTTTGCTTTGTTTCCCTTTATATTTTTCTCATTCGTTCTCTTTCCTCCTTTTTTCCCCCCTGTTTTATTTCCCCATATTCATTCTCATGTCTTTTTCATTTGCCTTTTTTTGATTTCATTCTCTTTGCTTTCTCTCTGGAAAGGTGAAAGGGCATGACATTGGCAGCGGGTTCTAATTGCATCGTGAGTTGGCCATATGTCACATGGCACAGCCTCTCTGCACCGCTGTGTGAAGAGTGTTGAGGGTGGAAGAAAAGACAGCGGGCGGGAGAGGGGATGGAAGGAGTTTACGAAGTGTCAAACCTGATGACCCATCCCCACTGGCGTAGGACAGCTGCTCAAAGGGCACATGCTGTGAGGGTGGGTCTAAGCAATGTGGGATCCCCAAACATGCACATTAAAGTTAAGTATTCATTAAGCTGAGTGGTACACATTAGCAAAATTGTAGTTCTAGCTTCAGAACTACATGGTTCAAAAAGATGTATCCCCTAACATTAGTCACTGACCTCAAACATAAATGAATAAATCCAGCATCTGATTTATGTGCTTTTTGTCCGCTGTGCACCAAACGATGAAAGAATAAATAATCTTAACAGAAAAGTGTGTTTACAGCCAACACAGAGACAGGTGAGATTGCCTCTGCAGCTTACTATAATGTCTTGACAGACATTTGAGAGATGATTTAGCTAGAGCATGTAAGAAAGGGAGAGTTTGGATCATTAGTTGAATTAAAAGTAATAAGCCTTTTGAGGTGGCACATCAGAGCAAGTGCAATAGTTTAAACTAATGGGTAATATAGAATTCTATTGTCTTCTGTCATGTGCATATTGTACATTTCTACAGTTGCCTCAAACGTGGCTCAGCTGAACAGACTTTACATTGTGAACTAGCAGCCATGTATTCCATAGACACTACTCGGTGTGTCAGATGAGATTAGCCCACATAACTACTACTTGTTAGATTTGCCTCATTTACCCAGAAATATACTGTATACATACTGTATAAACTGGATCTAAAAGCAATGCCACTGCCTGGTAAATTGAACCAGCGCTACACACAACCATGTCAGTGTCACCGCTGTGTTGAAAATAGTCTGACCATCTAAATAATATCTGGTCAGCGGTGGTTTCCTGGTAGTCACTTTATATTGATGGATAAAGTAGTGGGGGGCTGATAAATTGTGTTGCGACAGATGGACTACAGTCAGACTCTATAAAGTGCATCTTAGCCACACAGAGTAAAGGGCCTCTACTCTGATTCCTTACATGTAAAAATGACTTCTTGATCACTGAATATGCAGTTCTACTGGTGCAAAGAAAACTGTAATTGTCAATCTTTTTAACTGCATGAGATTATATTTTAAGAGCAGCACTTCTACACTAAAGACACTGAACCATGGCATCTTTAAAAGCATTGCCATATAAGATTCACTGCAATTTAAGTTGAAATCTCGGAGCTCTCACTTAATGGTGTCCGTTTTAGAGTCTGCTCAGATGTAAAAGCCCCTGGTGTTGATTTATTGCTCCTTGAGGCAGTTTGCACATTTATGCCCTCCTGTTCTACTTTTCAGGTTAACCAATGGGTATGTTATGATGCCCCCTGCTGAACTCCTAATGGTATTACTCGATTCTAGTTTGACTGATTTAAAAATAAATTGTGGCTGCCATTTGAAAACCTGTTCGAGAATGTCTCACGCGCTTTATGTTTCATGGAGATCAGAGTGATGGAAATTGGCCAAAATGAACTGAAATACAATCCTTTAAAAATGTAGTGCTAGTGTTGTAGAAAAACACCTCCCAACTCCATTCAATCAATGTATAGAAACCAACATATGGTATTTTCACATCTGTGAGGCAACAAAAAATAGTAAGATGGCATTAAAGGCATAACAATAAAAAGACCCTGTTTAATTCTAAGGGATAAAGAGAGTTTGGAAAATAATAATAATTATACAAAAAAGAAAGCATATAAAAAGATAACGGGCCCATTTCTGTCTTTTTCTTGTATTTAACTGTTCAATAAGCCAGCATTATGAATTTTAATATGAACATCATCCATCCTTTAATGTGACACAAGCACATATCCACACACACATACACACGCACACACACACACACACAGGATCTCCCCCTTTAATTGACTTACCTGTACAAGAAAATTAATACACTGCATGAAATAACAGCTCTCAGTTACTATCCCAGCATGTTACTGCACAGGACACAGCAGAAATAATGTATGTAGAATGTACTGTATGTAATGTATTGTATAATGTATGTAATGCCTGTATTAATACTAATATCTAAGCATGTGAAAGAGAAAAGTGGAGAGAAAGACTGACAGAAAGATAGGTGGAGGGAGAGACAGGGAGAAAAAGAGCGAGAGAGAGAGAGAGAGAGAGAGAGAGAGAGAGAGAGAGAGAGAGAGAGAGAGAGAGAACATGTGTGTTGTAATAACGATAAACACATAGAATCACTTACTGAGGTTACAGTCTATCCTGATACAATCTGGTGGGAGAAAGAGTGAGATGGTAAGATTGAAACAAATAGAAAGAAGAGAAGGGAAAGAAACAAAGAAGAGAGAGAGGAAAGAGATATAAAGAAAGACAACATTTTACATCCTTCAAGGTACATTCTGCAGACATCCGAGTTCATTTGACTGGGCCACTACCCGGGGACATGCATCGAGTCAGAATCACCCTTATCCTTCACACTTGTTTACCCTCCTTTCCTGTCTTTCATCCCTCTCTTTTGCCCTGAAAAGCTCCACCAGCTTGATGACTCAGTTTACAATAACCTTGAAGACGTTCATTCCAGAATGGTGTCAGAGCACACCAGTTAATCGAGGAAATTACAAACTTGGTTGCACCTGCAAGGATTAAACTTTAACCTGAACTAAATAAAAATGATTTGAATAATTATTACTAACAACCATTTCAGTGTGATTACCTGTTCTTAGAAAAGAGAAATCATTTGCATTATCTGTATTAACTGTGTGCGATCTGCAAAAAACAAAGAAATTATTGAAAAAAGCTGCAATATTCCTTTCAAAATAAACCGTCCTGCTCATAAAACCAATTTATACAGTTCCAGATCTAAAAATAGATTTTAAATTTAAGAGAATTTGACAACACTTGTCTAAAGCACCCTTTGAAAGACACTGTAGAACCAGTTGTATGTCTTTCTGTGAATCTCAAACATTTTACAATTCCCTTTACCCTTAACTCAAATGCATCAAATATTAAACCTACCTACTTTAATTTCTGCTTTAAGCTTCATAATAAGATTATTAGTCATTACTGATCATCATAAATAGTCGGCTTAAGCAATAGATGGCAGACTTGTTAACCTATTATTATAATGAAGATGATCAACAAATTGTAAATTCAAGATCCTGCTATTTAATCCTTATTGGTGCAAACCACCTTATTTATGTACTCCCAGTGTTTCCATCTGCTACTTTAAAAACCCCAACACATTTATTTAGGTTTTATAAGCCACCATCAGGGTCATCATTCTCCTAACCTTCATCATAATCTTCCGCTGTTGGTCACTGCTGAGTTGCAATCAGTAATGAGTTGCAAATCATGCAGCGAAGCTCAGCTTGCTGTGTGGAGCCTTTGGGCAAAGAGGGTTCACCAGCTAGAAATAACACAGGCAAGGATGATCTGCACACTTCAGCCAAAAATGCAGCCTGCTACACACTTTAGACCTGCAATAGTGTTTCACTCTTTTTACATATATTTACTGTTTATTTTTCATGTGGCATCTAAACATTAATATTAACCCCACGCTGCTGATTCATCTGGTATCCTGTTGTTCTGATTTAATTGTACCCAGGAGAGTGGGCCTGCAGTATTCAGGCTGTATGAATGTGCCTAAAATTTAGGAGAGTTCAATTACCCTCAAACCATAAGTATTGAATTAGAGCATGCTGCAACAAGCCAATGGCAGCGTTAAGATTCAGCATCCCTACTAAACTCTGCCATCTGTGCCTCCCTCTGGAGGCTGTCGGTGGTGTGTGCAAGATGCTAAGGCTGATGTGTGGTCTCGAGCTGTCAACCGCTACAGAGTAGTGATAACAAACAGCCAGGGACCAGGCTCACTGCAGGAGAGCGTCAAAAAAGAATTTACCTATGTGTTTATTTTTAAGTTTAACACTGTCAGCAAAAGCTTCACACAAAGGATATTTTCGCTCGGGGGACTTAAGTATTTACAGTAGCTTTAAAAAGTGTTCAGACCCCCTCACTTCATATTAGTTGCATCTTACCCAAAAAACTTGCTGCTGAATGTGCTTCAAGTATTAAGTAAAGGGTCTGAATACTTATGCAAATGTAAGTTTTTTCTTTTTAATAAAAGTACAAAAAACGTTTAAAATTGCTTTGTGTTTGTGCCAAGTGTAGATGAAGGAGAAAAATGAATTGAAACTATTGTAGCAACAGGCTGCAACTTTACAAAATTGAAAAGGAAAAAAAAAAAAGTGAAGAGGGTCTGAATACTTTTTGAAGGCATTGTACATATCTACGTTTCTCTGAAGGTGGAATACTGATTGACAAGAGTCTTTTATTCCCATGTATATGGATAACAGTCTGAAATTTGCATGCAGAGATTGTCAGGCAGTAATATCCTCTTGACATGGCTACCTGGGAGTCGACCATATTCTCCCACCGGCTCATTCAAATCGGGATAATTATCACCTAACAATCTAATCCTTATTAGTGCGGCTTTAATCGTTTAAAGCTAAGCTGAGTCTGTCCCCGTGTTCAGTTTGTGTTGATTAATTACATAGATGTCAATCCCTGTGGCGGGCGGATTATGCTAGAAGTTTGCATTTACTAATTAGCAAAAGCAGAGGTGTTGAGGTTCGGTCCGCTGTGGTAAGCAGTGCATGTCAGTATTAGTGGCAGCTAATTGATTTGGTTACATGTGCAAAGGCCTGTGGAAATGTTGGATGTGTTGGCAAGAAATTGAGCTGCACTGTTTGACTGACTCATTTAAAGAAAAGGCCGGCCTGGGACATTTATTTCAAATGCTTACCACGTGAGGCATGAACATAGAACATTTTGTAATGAATATCTGTATAAAACATGTTTGCTTTTTTATCCATTTCTATAGATTTCGTGCAAGTTTGCCTTGTAGACAAAAAGAGTAAAATGGCAGTGAGCTGGTCTCTCTGGCCGTTCGCTCCAGGGCCGCAGACATACACGCCATTGAAGGGATGAAAAGTTCCATCATCAGAGCCTCGAGCAGGAAGAGCGGAGAGAGAGAGAAAGAGAGAGAGAGAGAAAGATGGTGAAACCTGTACAGGCTGTTTGTACTCCTGTCCCAGTTAGTGCACCTCTGCCTTGTAACTTCATGTTTCTGTGACTGCATCTAACACATACATGATAAAGTATGTATAATATATACATAATTTATACATACGTATATAAAAATGTCATGTAATAATAATAATGATACAATATTATTCAAATATACTGAATTAATTAATGTGTTAACTAACAATTAAAGTGCAAATTTTAAATCCCTAGAAACCTAAGCATATGATTATAAATAATCCCCCCAAAAATGAACAAAACATTATCAAAAAAAAAAAAAAAACTAATAATAATAACGAGAAGCACATTTTTTGATGCCTGTACCACTTAGTCATAGATTTGGGATTAATTTTGTACAATGATTTAGGCCTCTGTGGCCCCATCTGCTGGTAAATCCTATGTACTACACCTAAGGGCTTCATCTGTGATCATTTTGTTAAAAGAAAAGCATTTCCAGCGTAATCCCTATAGCCACATCTGCAGCATTTTTTTTTTTTGAAAGACTGAATTTGCCTTAAAACAGTCTTTTTTTTGTCTTTTGCCTTAAAACACACACTTTTAATGGAAGCCTTGTCAGTTTTTCTCAAAGCCTCAAAGTGTTTGTGAGGGTGTTTTTGAGATTAGTGTTTTTAGGATACAAATACTGAAATAGAATTAAAATACCAGAATTGTTTGGTCAAACATGATGTGATGTCTGACTTGTTTATTCAGAGATGGGAGTAGTTTTCTAGAATTAGAGGATGTCATTTTATGCCATGCAATAGAGTTTTCAGACAGCGATAATAGAAAATCTTAAAAAAAAAAGTGAAAGTAAACAGAATTTTTTCTTCCTTCCTTAAAGTTGTTTAAAATATGTATTACTATATATAAAATGTATCAGATATTTTAACCCTAAAACATGTATTATTAAATTGGTAAGTTATTAATTAATTTAGTTCATTATTTTCTACACGTTAATACACTTCTGCCCATGAAAGTATGCAATTTTTAATTTGTTTATATCGCTTTTTTTAATAGTTTAATGGCTACGTTAAAAATAAAACAGAAATGCTATAAAATCCAGCTTGCACAATTTTTGCCACAATTAATGTTATTTTTTTCCTGGTACATTAAACTCAAAAATTAAATTTAGAAAATGTGTGTTCTCTACAGAAGGTGGAAATACTCTCACATATAAAAAGACAACATATGACACAAAAGCTTTCAAAGCTATGCATATGACTGTTGAGTTACTGCGGATAACAAACTGATCATTTTGATGATTGTTAAAAGGTACAGTTGGATGGGACACATAAGATACAAATCTCTGTACCCACATAAGACACAAGGTTGCCATGCCAACCACAGATCACTCTGAGTTCAAGTTTCTGGTGAAAGTTTGTATAATGAAAAAGTGGATACAAAGCATATCATCAGTTCAGAATAGTTGATGTCTAAGTATCTAAATTGCATGAATAAATTATGATGATTAAATGCCTTTACTGAGCAATGGTTTCAATTCTTTCAGGAAGTCCTAAATACAAAACACACTTTGCGAGACATTCCATGATGTCACGCAAAATGATTTGCTTACCCTTGCATGTTAAACAATTACATAATTATGTCATGAAATGCTATGCAGAATATGGGGAAGAAAAGGAAATATCAAGCGCTGATGCAGAGCTTGCTCATTCATTCTGCTCTGTGGACAAACTATGTAAATTAGCTGGGTGGCAACCAGACCGATCTCAGATTGCTGAGATCATATGTGGTACGGTAACTGATTATGTCACATTCAGATACAGTCAGAGAGTGCATTGTAGTATTCATTTAATATCCCCAGAAAAGATTTCTGTGCAAAACGTACTGAATCTTAATGAAATTTACCTAGATAGAATTTCAAACACTATAAAAACATTCAAGTGAAAACAACAAAAACTAACTCTGCGTATCTTCTATCCATGTCTCTACTAGTTCTCCTGTCACGGAAACACAATACATGCCTTTTTCCACTCTCCAGTCTCCCTCATATTTGATCAGTTTCGATTAATTTTTTTAACATTAGATGTTGTTTATGTCAAGTGCATGGTCTGCACCAATAGCGCCGAGGGATTAGACTCGGTGTTGAGATGATGTGCAACGATGCAAAAAAAGCTAATTAAAATGAGTCTGTTCTGAAAATGTAAGGAGTCTAAAGTACGGAGATTTATGTTAAAGAATAAAAGTAAAAAGTTCAGATATCTGTGAAATCTGCTAAAACACAATTTGACTTTGTTACTTCCTATCTTAATATTTTTGTGACAATAGCAAGAAAAGTAGGTCTGCTACCTACTCTGTGATAAGAAAAATAGCTTAAGATAAATAACACTTTTGTAAGAATGTGTCTTATTGTGTCTATTTTTCTCACTCCTTTTGTCAATTACTGAAATATTTACATAAAAAATTAAATAGTCAGTTTGTCCATGTTTGTCCATGGAGCTCAGCAACTGCATTTGGCTTCTATTACAAGTGTGTTTTGAGTACAGCAGTTTTCTGTTAACATCAAGTTATTGCCTGTGGTTACCGATAGCACAACAAAGGTGCAGCAAATAAAGATTAGGTGGAAAAAAGGACAATTCCTTCTTTAACTTCAGCTAAACACTGGGTAGAAGCAAGGAGATACAAGGCAAGAGCAGTCTCGTGATCAGGGACAGAGCACCTAATTGTGGGCTCAAGGCCTGAGGAGGGTGGACGATGGACGTGGATTGAGGGTAGGGGGCAAATGTAATTGTAACAGAGTCTGACAGAGGCAAAGTTTACTGGGAGTAGAAGAGAAGTGTAATGATGACTATGGTGAAGATGATGATGGTTGAGAATGAGGAGTGTTACCCAGATTAACGGTGAGTTTGACACGGCCGCCGTCCAGCTCCAGACGCAAAGTATCTGCAGACTCTTTGGAGGTGGTGGCCACCAGAAGGCCGTAGGCGCGCTGAGACATGAAGCGAAGGGCCAGGTCTTCAGCCTCTGTGTGCATGGTGCCCGGCATTATAATCTTCAGATACATGCTGCCATCATAACTCAATACTGTGGCCTCTGTGAAGGCAGAAGTGTGTGTACGGAGGTACAAAAGCACACAGACACACACACACACACACAGACACACACGTATATACACATGTAGGGACAGAGGCAAACACAAATACACAAATACGTACACAAACATGTCCACATATACATGCAACCATGCAGTGCATTGATGCAACACACACACACACACACACACAAATGCACACATCAAATGTAAGGATGCAGGCCAAAAAAAAAATTATAATAAAAAGATGTACATACACATTCATAAACACAATGGGCCATGAATAACAGCAAAAGATAAAGCAACCAAAGGATAATGTTGGATATGCATAAATGGGAGAAACAGAGAAAAAAGGGAAGAGAAAGAAGAGAAGAGCTGGGTTAAAAAGAGAGACGAGAACACGCTTTGATTCAAACAAATCTCAGGGAAACCACTGACACTGCTTCTGAAGAGACTGCATACATTATAAGCAGTATTTTGTTAGGTTGCCTTGTGGCAAAATAAGAGTCATTACAACCGCATTCTCAAAGACCTTCTTAGACAAGAGACATGGTTAAAAAAAATGTAAAAGTACAATAACTCTGGCAGGAAGTCATTGGTTAGCATACACATTTCATCTTCAGTTACCACTAGCCATTATAAAATAAATAAATAAATAAAGTAATGCTTTTATATATGGCCCAAACAAATTTAACAAAGTCACACAAATATGAAAGAGCAGAGAAAATATTCCACTGCCCCTTCAGTGATCTCAGGTTTGAGAACCACAGGAATCACAGTGTCTCTCTGTAATAATCTTAAAATTTTAAAGAACAGCAGGTAAGTAGGCTGCTTCCTCTACATGGCAGACTAAAAGAGGTGAACAAGAGATGTAATCTTATGCATGCATTAACAATCATGTATATAAAAGCTTTTTAAAGCAATGACATCTAGTCACACTAGATGGCAGGAAAGGGCCGTTCTATCCATTTTTCCTCATTGGCTGCCTCCATAATGGGAACACACCTATAATTATGCTTAAGCAAAAACACAGAACTTAGTTTTCTCATCTATAGACTAATGTAACACTAAATAATATTATATATGTAATAATAATTACTGTTGTCTAGCTAATAAACATGTTTATCAACAAAACAACAAAACAAAACTTGAAAGAAAATTAAATGACAAAGGTTTATGCATATTAATTATGTAAATTGCACAGCTGTATTGATTGTCACTCAATTACATCACCAAAAGTTGCTGTATGGGTTTTTAATGTGTAACTGCAAAATTATTAGGGAAACTTGAAAAATGGCACCGTCAAAATATTTTTAAGAGGCAAAATGAATGATTTAGGGACAATGCTTGATTTTTCTTTATATATTATTTTTTAAATTACACAAAGTAGTCTTGAGGCTAGACCAATTCAAGCAGCAAGAATTTATAGTATATTAATATTGATGTTTCTACTAATGCAGATATTATAACAAGCCCTGGGGGTTGTGTATAAAATATCTTAAATCCTACGTGATCCTTCATACCAGATCCTTTTTCCACAGCCAGAAGCACGATACACAATCTATGAGGCTTTGATGTAAAAGCTTCATTCTTATCTGGTGGCAATGAAGAGCATAAGGCCTATCTGAAGGTTATTTGTCCTTTCAAAACTAGCCAGAGTGCATTAAGAGTTGTATCTCTAAATCTCTAACACAAGAAATCTAGGCTACTGAGAGCCTTTATTTGTCCTTCAGAAAGCCAAGCAGTAATGAGATTAAAAAACACCCCAGTGGTTGCAATAGTGCCTGGAGCATGCATTTTAAGCTGAGAGCACACTGACCCAACAGTCTTCAAAACACACCAATGAGACACTGGGGTGGGTCCCACCTGTAGGCATCATGCTAATAGGACAGTGAGTTTTTCCTCGTTCCCATTATTTCATTTTGCTTGCCAGTTAAATTTGTGAAACATTATAAAGTCAACTACCAGCTTTAAAGTTCTTGATGAGTGAGAGGGGAAACTAACAAGAAATGTTGCAGAATGCTAGTGGTTGATCTGAAGGGGTAAAATAGTAGTCTTTGAATGAGAAGATTTATGCTGGAGAATGATGGCATCTGATGGACTACTGGCTTTGATGTAGACTGAAGAAAAAGCATTTGATGGAGAATCATTGTGTGGGTGGCAGTGGTCTAATGGTAGAATACTTGCCTATGGCCCTAAGAGATCCCAGGTTTGAATCCCACCTCTAGCACTACCACCACTGGGTCCCTGGGCAAGACCCTTAACCCTGAATTGCTCCAGGGGGACTGTCCCTGTAATTAGGACATGGAAGTTACTCTGGATAAGAGCATCTGCTAAATGCCGCAAATGTAAATGTAAAGGAAAAGTAAGGTGTTTAATGGTAATTGTTTGTGCTTGTTATACAATAATGTTTAAATGCATTTGTTAGAGAGTTATAATGTTTAAGAACAAATGTTTGAAATGTAAAGCTGTTTGGAGGTGGTGGTATAATGGTAGGATACTTGCCTAAGGAGCTATGGAGTTGCAGGTTTGAATCCCACCTCTAGCATCACCACCATTGGGTTCCTGAGTAAAACCCTTAACCCTTAAGTCCCCCTGAGATGCATCAGGGGGACTGTCCCAGCAGTTAGAAAATGGAAGTTGCTCTGGATATGAACGTCTGCTAAATGCCGTAAATACAAATGTAAATGTGGAGAATGGCAGTATCCAGTGAAAAAAGTAGGTGTTTGCTGAAACATGTCCTTAATTCTGGCTAATACCAAGAATAAAAAAAATGAGGCCCTGGGGAAAGCAACAGCCAGCCATAAGAGCCAGACTTTCACACGCTTCAGCAGCACTGTGGCACCAACCTGATTGCCGTCACCCTCTGTAGACAGTCCATCTTGTGCCTGCTGGTCCCTCTAAAGTTATGCAGATGGTCCTGGAATGCTCTGCTGCACTTGGAGCTACTCTACGAGGGTACAATATTGTACGAGGGTACAATATGGTACGTAACCGATACGAGTGTACCATATTGTTCCAAACCAAATATTTTCTGTATTTTTGTTAACACTTCTGCATCTGTTAAAGGGAGGATGCTTCACACTGCCCACACTTATGGCTGATTCTGCCTTTAGACCCACTTTTTTTTCTAAAAGATTCTGCAATAAGACTTGGGTGTCTGAAAGAATCTGTGCCCCAAACTACTTGAATAAAAATTAACTCTCTAAATTTCATGCAAAAAACAAAGCTAAACAGTATTATAACACTTTCAAATAAACAATGTGTCCAAATTCTGTGCTGGAAGGAGGTAGAAGGAAACTAATTATGGTCATATACTTTTCTAGAGCAGCCGCCTTTCTACAAACAGCAGGACTACGTGTCTGAATGGATTTCAGGAAATGAGAGCATGTCCTACACATACTCTGACCTTCATTACTTTTGAAAGTTCTTGAGGATTCTGATCTACATTGTTTGCACAATATTTTTACATTTTTTCCTCTCAAATTGACTGCCTAGAGTCAAACCTAGGAATATACCATGGAAAACAGAACATGTTTTGGAAAGACTTTTTTTTTTATGAAACAAACTCACCAAATGGGGAGCTTGTGTGACTGAAGAGATGCATCTATCCTTGTTTTTAAAATCCCAAATAGTATCCAAGATGTTTTTTTTCAAGAGTGCTGCATCCCTCTGAAATACTTGTCATAATTTTTGACTTTTCAGAGTCAGTTTTATCACTTTTTGGCCCATTTTGCCTGAGGAAAAGAAGCTGCCTAATATTCTGCACACCTTGATATAGAGTGCCACGCCCTCCCTCATTACACAAATACACATCACCTGATCTGCTTAAATCTAATTAGCATTCAAGTTTATACAGCTTGGAGTTAGAATATATGAGCTTAAAAATAATGATATGATTAAAATACTTACTTGCCTAATAATTGTGCACACAGTGTATATTTCATAAAATAAACATTAAAGCTCCTTTCAAGTATCTTTGCAATTTTCCCATTTAGGCCTATAAAATATAACAACATAAACCATTGAATAAACAATCACTTCCCTTTGCATGAAAACTACACCGAGTCAGCCAACTATAACATTTGAGTTTTAACTTCCCAGAGCAAATCTTAAATCAGGATCACCAATTAAAGGCATCTAACTGTGTCCTCGATGTCCTCAAGTGATTCATCAAAGTTTCAGTGTAGTAAATAAAAGATGTCCTGCACTCACAGTGAAACTGATACTATAGAGTTTATAACAGTGGTGAAACCCTTTTTGGAAGTCTGTGTGGAATCACTTTCTTTAAATCCAAAAGTACAATTTGAAAGTATTAATAGCTTCAATGGTGGAGAGTTATCCTTCTAGATTTTCTGTGGTTCAGAAGACTGTTACTCTGCCTGATAATGCAGTTTTATTACTTGTATACAGTCACAAAGTAAGAGACCACTAATAACCTTTACCCTTGTTTTCCTTTGTCAAATTTCTAATTGTATTTGTAATTGCATTTGTAATTGTCTTATGTGCAATTGAGTGTTAAATATATGTTTCCTGCGTTTTCTGACATTGTAAATTGAGTAACTTACTAAATGACTAATTTGACTGTAAATCATAAAAAAAAATTTTAAAAAATGAAAGGGTGGTCTCTCAAGGGTTCCCACAGTTGTTGCCTTAATCTAATTACTCCTCTCACCTATTTCACAGTTGCTGCCCAGGAAGCCTGTCCCTGTGCAGTCACAGATGTAGCGGTTCCAGCCTTCCTTGCAGGCTCCTCCGTTACCACAGGGAGCACTGCTACATCTCTTCTGGAGCTCACGAGTACAGAAACTGCTTACTCCAGGGGCACTCTGGATCTCAGCTAGCCGTCGGACATCGCGGCTCTTCCCATCAATAAAGAGGTCGCGCACGCAGCCCACATAACCATAGTTCAGCAGGGCCGTCCAAACCTCCGGAGGCAGCACTAGACCCTGCCGAGACTCAGGAAGCCCACCTAGGTACATATCACTGTCCAGATCTAATATCTCACTGCCCTCATTGGAGTTGAAGGGCATGGTGCGGCTGTTTACCGAGATGGAGCCTGGAAAGAGAGTGAGGGAGAAAGAAGAAGACCTTATTATAAAGCCTGATTTTAAACAATTTCAACACCAAACCCTTTTAAAAGAAAGCAACTGCAGCCCAGTTTGCCATTATATAAGGTGGACTCTTTAAACACCTTGGTATCAGCGTCATTTAATAGTGTTTCAGTGCAATTATAAAACTTTTTTTTGTTAAGCCAAGTCGACCAGAGCTGAGTCAAGAGAGAAATTGAAAGGGCAGGAAAGAGTATAGAGCAAGAAGCAGAGACTGAAAGGGTGAACAACTGTGTGCATGAGTGCATACATCTCAGTTCTCCAGAATATAACAAGAGTGTGTGTGTGTGTGTGTGTGTGTGTGTGTGTGTGAGTCTCAGCTTCTCTTCTGATGTATCAATGAGATTTATGATGCTCTCTTAATTGTCTATTAAAATGCAATTACAGCAGGGCAGGACAAACTCCCTCTAGGACACACACACACACACACACAGCTGAACACCCCATTAGCCAATTATGCCAAATGGAGGTAGCCATTGGCAGGATAAGTCAATGAGTGACAGATTTGTGTGCTCTGAAAGCCTCCCCCGCCTTAGGAGTGCGCACAGGGTGTATGAGTGCATATGAGAGTAAGTGTATGTACTCAAGCAGCACTCCAAATGTAGGATAAATGGCTGAGAAATGCACCTTTCTCACTTACCACTTCTACAGCATGTGTGTGTGTGTGTGTGTGTGTGTGTGTGTGTGTGTGTGTGTGTGTGTGTGCTCATCTCACATTTCCTCCCTTTGAGCCCCCCCTCCACCCCCTTCCCTCCTCCCTGAGCAACTGCAGTGCAAATGTTCTTTATATACACATCTATTTGTGAGTTTATGTATTATTCACTATGGGAGAGGAAGGCACAATTTAACCCGGGGAGCAAAATGTAACATGGATATTTTATTTGGATAACAATGGGACAAATATTTCTTGAGATTTAGCCATAAGGATGTTTTTTGCAACATAAAAGTATATATACATTTTTCACAGAATAGAATTCACACCAATATTATTTTTTATCACCCTCGTGGTGGCTGTACTGAAGCATTATTTTAAAGTATGCAAACAACCCACAGGGAGAGCTCATACAGACTAAAGGACAGTCTAACTTAGCTGGGAGTTAGCTGTTATGCAGTGTTGATAATAATGAGAGAATTCCATAGCCCCATAAATATCATAAATATCTTTTTTTTTTGTTTTTTTTTCATAAAAAATATTTTATAGATTTCATATAAATAACATATAGTTCAGTTTCATTATGCAGATGACTACTAGGATTCAAGCAACATACAACCATGTTAAATTATCTGCAGTAGTTACTTGCTCAATAGTTTTAAATTAAATGAAAAAATCCCAATATGTTTGGTTAGGTTCCCAAATCTAATCGCATTCTACAGTCCGTAATCAATTTGATTGCTGCAAAAAAGGATTAAACATAAGTCTAATATGCTTCTCTCATACAGCCCTTAAGGCTTCAAATGAATAATGTTATAATAACTAGTAGTTATTTGCAGATGTTAGATATTAAACCTATCACCGATTCTCGAGGAAACTTGAGAGAGGGGTAGTGGCACACTGGATAGGCCAACATTGGGAGGTCATGGGTTCAAGTCAAGGTACCCTTGAACAAAGTACCGTTCCCAGCACTGCTTCCAGGCTACTGGATGTATGGCTGCCTACTGCTACACAGTGTGGGTGGGTTCAATTCAGTGATGCATTTTGTTGTTGTATACACAATGACAGTCACTTTCTCGTGACAAAATATGACTATAAATTAATTACATACATTAATAAATTGCTATTTTTAATCATATAAAAAATAATCATCATAAAAATACTATGTGGGGTGTGGTTTATTGCAGCTGAAGTTCTCATAACATAAAATAACAGTGCTTATTTAAATGTCATTGCAAAGTTAAAAGGCACATTGCTTCTTTAAGGCAATGTAACTTCTTGTCTCTTTCTTACCTTTCCTCCCTTCTCTCTGAAAGTCCACATGGCACCACTCTCCATCATTGACCTTCTTATTGCTGGCTTTGATCTTGATGCTCCCAGAGCCCATGTCCATCAGCAGGA
Organism: Hepsetus odoe; assembly: GCA_017165825.1. Lineage (NCBI taxonomy): Eukaryota > Metazoa > Chordata > Actinopteri > Characiformes > Hepsetidae > Hepsetus > Hepsetus odoe. The sequence goes on along the minus strand of CM029379.1, from coordinate 21,891,496 downwards.
AGAGGAATCCATCTAGCAGCTCCATGGCAAAGTAATCTGTCTTCAGCTCACGGCCATGCCGCTGTTCCTTGGTGCCTTGAGGCTTCCCATGGCTGAAGAGCAGCAGGCCACTTGGCTCGGTGGTGCGGAAGTCAAAGGAGATGGAGCTGGTCTTTTTGGTGTCCCAGCGTGGGAGGGCAATGTACGATTCGGGCGTCTCAAAGGTGACAGGGTCAAGGGCAGCGACATCCTCGCACCGGAACACCAGGTCACCATGGAGACTGATCTTAGGGTCATGCTCGATGGCCAGTCGAGAAAGCTCCAGTTTGAAGTCATTGTTCTTGTACACGACCTGTAGAGGGGGGTACATGGGATGTCAAGACTGGAAAAAAAAAAAACAATGCTGGTGTGCCATTAGAATGAATTTAGTAATGAATCTCTGAAAGTTGTAAATAAATTCTATTAACTATTTTGATCCCAGAGTTTCTGATTTTTTTAAACTTTTATCTTACCTCACAGCAGTGAAAACGACAGTTTCAGTAGTTGACGATATGAAATGATGTATTTTTCTGCAGTACTGAACAATTAAATAGAGGTGTCTCATCAAGAGTCTTCTCCTGATTGTGCTACATTGCAGGGTTACATTCTTAGATTAGGCCAAATAGATTAGTCCTTATGTCAACCCAGGTTGCATTATGCACACTTTCCCATGAAGGAACATAATAGGACTGTTCTAAAATAGAGCTAATTAGCCAAAATGTAACAACTTGGTAATAAAGATATTAATCTGGTTCCTAATCCTAGTCCTGTGGTTCCTAATCCAAGTCCTGATTCACCTTACAAAAAGTATTGAAGCTGAGCCACAGGCATTTGTAGATCATTATAGAATAGGAGAGTATAACATGTGCACAACCTGAGGTCTAGGACAGGCAGTAACTTCTCATTTTAACAGGAGAAATGTTCTGCTCCACATGGATCAGTTATTCACTTTTGATTTTCATTTAAAAAGAAAAGTGTGAAAATACTGGCCTCATACATAATGAGATATAAAAAAAAAATCTGAATAATTTGAAAAAGTTATTCATAGCATAAAAACTCTTAATAATCCCCACAGGTCGTAACTGTAAATAACACCTAATTATGATTGGAAGCTTGAAGGAGACAATTTATATTTGAGGGACAGAGACTTGCTTCAGTGGGATTTCTTGTTTGCCTAGGCAAGTGTTTAAAATGACGATAAGGAACAAAGAGAGAATGCCAGAGAGTAGAAATAAGCATATTATTTGTTGCTTTGGAAACTTCTGAAAGTTTAAAGAATGCTGAGTTGGGTTAGTTGACAGAAGGTAGTGAGATTTACCCCAAGAGAGCAGTGAAATTACAGCTTCACACAGTCTTAGATGGGTCAAGCACTTGTACTTATACTTTCCCTGCTCTAAATTTGACTTGTTCATCAGGCGAAGGACTTCATCAGTTTCTGTTGAACTGAATCAGAGTTGGGTAAACAAACTTGTAGAGAGCAGTGTTCTTCCAGTCAGCATCTTAGTCTATAGCAACACCATATACAATAATCAGATAAAAAATCCTGACTTATTGTTGAATTACAGTATGTGTGTACACTAGTTTAGCATAATGCATAAACTATAACACACACACAAAAAACAAAATGACTTGAAAACATGTGGTTGCAATAGTGCAAAAACACATCTCCAGCAAGATTCCAAGATGAAAAATAATGTTGAGTAATTTACTCAGTGATCATGGGGCAGCGGTGGCCTAGTGGTTAGGGAGTTGAAGGTAATGGGTTTGAATCCCAGACTAGTAGGTTGCCCTGAGGTACACTTGAGCAAGGTGTCAATAACTGCCCCCTGCTGTATGTGTGTGTGTGTGTGCATGGGTAAAATGCAGAGGTTAAATTTGGTTGTGGCTCAATGTGCTGTGCTCTATTTCATAATGATGACAAGAATAGTCACATTCACTTTCATGTAGGCCAGACTTTGCTGCTTGTCTCACAACATTCAGGAAAAACTGAACACAATCCTGTTGTCTTAAGTATTAGCAGAGCAATGGAAAGTAAGCTTTACACACCAGTGCTCCAAACCTTAAAAACTGAGGTTCTTTGTGCTAAAAAAAATGTTGTGTAGTGCAGGACTAGGCTTAGGATTATTTTTTTTATATGGGATTACTTTTTGTTGGTTAGTTTTTTGCATTGGGCAAAAGTACTTTCACCCTTTACTTATCTCAAAGTGACTGTACATTCATAAATACACAACAAAATATACCATTCCCCTCTTTTAAAGAGAGAAGGGTGATTCCATATTGCTGAGAAAGTGCTTATGTCCCCTCTTTTCCCTGGCTGTGTGTGTGAGAGTGTGTGTGTGTGTGTGTGTGTGTGTGTGTGTGAGTGTGCATAAGCACAAAGAGACACACAAGCAGGCAGTGCCAAAGCCAATCGAAGAAATCAATTTTTAATTTGCCTGTCAGGATGCTAAAGCTGGCTTACCAACTACTCTAAAATTGAGTTAATTAAAGAAAACAAGTGGGCACACACACCCACATCCACTAACACACACGCGTGCACACACACAATCCCCGCACAGAAAGGTGCCAGGTCACTTGGAACTGTCCTCAGGTCCTTCTAGTTGTAAAATGTCAGCACTCACTGTGCCTCAAAATTAAACTGGTATTGAACTTTAGTAATACAAACTTTCTTAGAAGGAAAAGGATTTAAAATGTATTAAAAATAAAAATATGATAAATAAATAAATAATAGTCAGTATTAAAAGTGGAGTAACCACTTTCCCGTTGTTGAAACGTATTGTCCACAGTGTTGCAAAGGGTGCTCCTTGCTTAGTTGTTGAAGGTAAACTAATGAACTCAATGAAGTATCTAATAAACTAGTGGAAACTTTGAGTGCTGCACTGGGGTAGCAGTGGTCTAGTGGTTAGGGTGTTGCCCCGGATCGGAAGATTGTGGGTTTGATTCCCTCACCAGTAGGTTGCATTAAGGTATCTTTGAGCAAGGTACTGTCCCTGTCACTGCTCCCCGGGTGCTTTCAATAGCTGCCCCCTACTGCACATGTGTGTATGGGTGAAACGCAGACGTTGAATTTTGTTGTGTTGCGCTGTGCTTCGTTTCACAATGACGAGGGTTGTCACTTTCATTTTCACTTTTCTCTCTGTGAGGCGAGAATGATCTTAATGTTACTGAGATCTGCTTTAGAGTCAATTTCTTTTCAAAAAAAATTCTTCTTCTATTATAGTCAAAACGAAGTAAAAAAAAAAAACTGATCCATTTTCCTTGTTAATTAATATGATAAACATCTCATCATCAAAAAAAAAGTATCCTGCCTTACTATATGTAAGAAAAAATTCTGTTTGCAATTATGTCATGCAATATAGCTGGGATACATTTGACTTAAATGACATTTTTAGTGCTTCAAACCACTAGACAAATACAAAGGTTCACACACACACACACACACACACACACACACACACACACACACACACACACACACACAGGCATTTGTAGGTGTTATGTAATTGCATATGATCATATAGTGACTGAATGGAAATCATCTTATACAACATTTTTGTTTATCTCTTCTTTTTTGTGTCCACTTACATCTTTGAGGCATCCCATGAAGTTGTTGCTGACCGGTGATCCGGGAAGGTCAGCAGTGTTGGGGCTTCCACCGATGTAGAAAAAATCGTCTGAGCCTAACATAGTGTAATCCTCCTGCGTGTAACCAGTGGTGGTTAAAATACCATCCACTGATATGGTCACCTGTTCATTGGGCACAGCCCACCAGAGAGAGAGACACAGAGAGAAAGAGAGTGGGAAAGAGAGAGAGATCCCCAGAGAAAGAGAGGAAAGAAGAAATAGAGGAAAGGAAAGGAAGAGGTTGGATTAAACACTGGTTGAAACTGGAGCAGTCGCCAACTCTGTTGTTTTCCAAAAGGTTCAGGTTTTTACAGCTCTTGATGGAAGTTTCTATAGAGTACAGCTGCAGGGCCCCACCATGCTGACCTTCATATTCAATACACTGTACGTCACAGCCACCAGCAATAAACCTTCCTCCCTGTGCACATTTATCCACAGAGCTATAGCACGGTAATAAGCAATAAAAATCCCCTATATGATCACTTCTCCATACTTCTACTGTTATAGAGAGTCAGAAAAAAGAAAGAGAGAGTGAGGACCACCAAACAGTCTATCTCGGTGTGATGTTTCTTTGAAGTCTTAGAGCATCTGCAATGTGCGTACAAGTGGCATTTCCCGGCTTTGTGTCCAAACAGGAATTTTTAATTGAATCTGTGACCTTGACTTGGCTCAATAATGAGGAGAGAAAGCTGGCCAATCAAAGCGTTTTTTTAACCATGTTTTTGGTAATTGGGTTGAGCCGAGAACGCGCCTCCCACTCCAGCCGGATAGAGGAGGTGCCAAAAGGCCGGGTTTGTGCAGAAATTTGCAGTCAGATAGCATTTTGTGCTTTAATTACCCTAATAGTGCAGGCTGGAGGAAGCGGCAAGCGCTCCAGGGTTTAATATGGCATCTGCCATGAAGAAACACGCACAGCCGGATCAAAAAGAGCCTGCTTGGCTACAAGCGGGCAAAATGTGCCACTGTATTTGCATTTTCCATCTATTTCTTTAAAAATGTTTTGGGAGGGCTTTTTTTTTTTTTTTAGCACGCTGCTAAGCCTAACCTTTGGCAGTCCCATTCTTGTGCTGCATGATAATTACACTTTTGTCCTTTTTGACTAAACGTGCCTCAGACGCGTTCCAATTAAAAACTCTGAGTGATAAAGGTTAGCGCCCTGTGCAGTTGTCACTTGCACAGCAGAACTTCATCTGCCAAAATATTTTTCTCCTACAACACATACTGCAGGATAAGGGCTAAATGTTTCAAGTGAACTTCTTCACAGCAACAAAAACTACATCAATATTCATTCCTAAAACCACTTTATCAACACCACTGCCTTTGTGAAACTGTTCCCTTCTCAAAAAAACTTCTCACTTTTCTACACTCTCACAAACACAGGCTCCTAAAATAGTGTCATTTCGTGAACATTTTTTTTTAATCAGGAAAGTCCATTTGAATGCCAAGATTAATGAGGACTGATTTTAATAAAAGAGTCTTTAAAATATCACCTTAAACCACTCAGCTGCAAGGTTATTCAGTGTAGCAACAGTAATTTTTCCTATATAATTCCAAAAAAACTACCGCACTTTTTATTTTTAAAACCTCCTTTGTTCACAGAGAAACTCGGAAACAACAAACTGCTCTAAGGTGGACAGAGAGGAAAAACATACTGATAGTCAACCAACGTGATCCTAATCCTGAAAGCCCACTGTTAACAGTGTGAAAAACGGCAATCCCTAAGCATCTAAGAGAGAGGTTAAGGCGTTCAGCAACTGCACTTTAAAGAAACTCCTGCTGAGCGTTCTGTTTTTGTTTTTTCCACAGTGTTTCTTTCCTTTTCGTTTGTTTGGTTTTTGTTTGTCTTTTTGTTTTTTCTTTCTGCTTTGACAAATTTTGGTTTCATCATCCGTACTTCCCTCTGGATAGGGCAACGCATTTTTATGTCTGCTGTTTTCGTACAGAAGGAGAAAATGCTTCTACAAGAGGGCCTGTGAGAAACCCAATGGGCTGTGCATTTAGACGGGGTCAGATCTCACAGAAACGGCGCTGTAAGGACTTCCTTTGGTCTGGGTTCTATAAAATATGCTTAACACACATAACACAGCTTCCTTTTGTCAAATCATTTTTTTAAAGTTGTTATTTAAGAAATTCAGGGCCTTAATCTAATCTAATCTCTTAAATGTATCCAAATAAGTTAAAAAAGCTTCCAGTAGGGTTTTAAAAATGAAATCTGGCAATTCCGGTCTTGACAACATAAAGCATGCCATTTTATGGCAGTGGTAGAGAGGAGAGTCAGCTTGGTAAACAGTGTTGGGTAATTAGGCTCTGTGTGTTTGGACAGGGCCACCGTAATGCTGGTGGCATTTTGATGGTGTTGGCACGGCCGGGCCTGACCATCATTAGGAGAACGGGCGATTCATTAATGAGGAGAGAGTCGGCCAGCTGCCAGCCACCTGTACGAGATCCAGCTGAAAAAAGGAGGGACAGGAAGATTAGCACTCAATTTGTTTAAAAAAAACTACATTATGCGTTATTCCCACAACTTCAATACAGTTTCATGGTTGTTGTGCGCAAAAGACATGCAAGAAATCAGCTTCACCCTCATCGAAATCAGTTTTAAAATAGGGATGGGCACAAGTTTTCCATTGCAGTAGCAAAAACTTGCAAAACCTTTGACTTAATGCTGAGAGACAATATTAACTGACAGCTCTGCAGCTCCTTTGTCATTTTTGTTAAGAAGAACCTCAAACAGAAGCAGCTTCGGTACTGACCAGGTATATAGTCTTATGGATACTGAGTGATGCCTGAGGAGACACATTACTGAGCTGCTGGTAGACAGCAGATCCACAAAAAATCAATCAATCAATCAGTCAATCAATCAATCAATCAGTCAGCCATAGATCTGTCCAGCGCAGTTATATAATCAGTGGAAATCTGCATTCTGCGGAGCCCAAAAATGCAACCAATACCAAATGAGGCAAACACTCGTAAAATAATCAACATCAACTGTTATACCAGTTGTATCAGACAAACACCTCAGTGTGAGGTACCCCTTGACCTTGTTTCCCCGACTTTTTTTTTCTCTGCCTCACGCAATAATAATACATAGAAAATTGGGACCGCAATCAGTTATCATTGTTGTACTCCATGATGGAATCTGCATGGTTCTTGGCCAAAGTGGTTCTTAAACAACACAATGGACTAAAACCTTAAATAATACTAAACAAAAAAAATTATATTCTGTTCTGATATAGGCCATACTTAAAAAGATGGTACTTAAAAGGTATTAGAGGATTCTCTATATTTTTGCATAATTATGTTTTCTAAAAAAAAAAGCTTCTTGTTTGAAACAAATTTTCTATTTTGGTTTCATCATCTATGCTTTTTTATTTCAATAGCTTTCTGGCTAATCCATGTGATCTTTAGCAAGACACTGATGTTTTTTGGAGAACAATGCGCTCCAAGCTTCCTCACTGAAACCCTGCTGTGAACGCTATTGTTGTTTATGTCTTCCTGATAGAGAACTCATTAACATTAGCCTATGTGAGAGAGGTTTTTGCTTAGAAGTTACCTTGGGTCTCTTTGTTCGTGCCACAATACACTTCCACAACATTTGTTGTGTTGATTAGTCTTTAATAGATTCTGTTTTATTTTTAAATAAAACAGAGTGGCCAGTCACTCCTAACTGGCATCCAGCTGATTAAAAACACAACTCTATTTTCAACTGTTCTCAAATCTGGTGTCATTTAAGGTCATACTTATGCAGACATGTAATACATTCTTATAGGCTTCACAAACTTTCAAGTATCTTTGTGGATGCAGAACAATAGTCTCTCAGCCAGTCAGTATGAAAACACCTACAAATGCACACACACACACACACACACACACACACACACACACACACACACACACACACACACACACACACACACACACAGTTATACACCCACGTACAAGTGGAGAACTATAGTGCATTCCACAACAATAGTAACAACAGCCTGTAAAAAAAAAATTATGTTCATGCTCATGATCCTGTAATTCCTATGGCTTTGTCTACTATGTGCATGTGATGCTTATTATTTTTAGGGGAAATGGTGGTTTTCTCTCTTGGGGATTTTGCAGTGGCTATGAGAGCTAGGCCTTCAGGTAGGGCCATAAACCTCAGCATGTATTTCAGGCACTTGCATCATAATGGCACCTCTAGGCCAAAGGAAAGCAGGAGTTGTCATGGCAGTATTTCACACACGTGTCCCAATACAATGCTAAAGGCTTGTTGCTAAAGTATGCAAGACTGAGACCTGGTAAAATGGTTAGAGAATTGCTCGTTTGACTGCAAAGCTCAATGTCCCAAGTGGCCAGGGGCCCTCAGGCTGGTCGCAAGGCTAAAATCATTTCCAAGACACACAAATACAAATATCGCTGGGGTGTAAATGCATTAAATACCTACTTTTCCCTGGACTGCCAGACACATGATGAAAGTTAAAGTCACTGAAATATAATTATGAGCCATAAAAACATGACAGGTGGTTCTTCTTAGTCAAGGTCTCCTGCTTGCTTGCATTGCACAACGTGATTAATTTGAGATATTCAAGGTATTTTCTTTTCCAAGAGCTTTCTAAAAGATATTTTGCAAAGTCATATTTGCTTTTTTCAATGGCCTATCAAAATTTGCACCCTACCTGCCAGTCAGCAGAAAAGAACACCTACATTGACCATTAGTACTGCATGTATGTCACAATCTGCTTTGACCACACACACACACACACACACACACACACACACACACATACACACACAGACACACAGATACACACACACACACACGCACAGCTATACATGCATAGAGGTGGGAGGTGAGAGGTGGGTTATACACATACTCTAGGCATAAATGAGGAATGTCACACATGCATTCACACAAACAAACAACTATACACATGTATAGTCACAAGGGTTGACTACAGCAATATTCCCAGTTTAATGTTGCTGCTCTCTGAAAATCTGCACACATGCACTAGTTAGCACTTGTGAGCTCATTATCAGATCAATAACACTCCTCTGCATTACCGTGTGCTCAGAGAGTGTGTGTCTGCTTTGACGTGTTGGGTGTAATCGGCTCTTTTGTTGTGCTCATTCTTCCAGGTTTGTTATTGTGTTGCTTTGTGATATCATGCTGGGGATTGTACAGCACCAGTCAACAATAGACAAGCAGAGAGAGGAAAGAGAGAGTGAGAGAGAATTTGAGAGAGAAAGAGAAATATGAGAGAGAGCATCAAAGCCTGACAAACGTCAAAAGAGCAACAGCAGAAAGCTCCGGCATGAGCAAAGCTCCTGAACCTTCAGCCCCCTGGATTAAAGAGAAGCAGCTCAAGACTAAATGCTACAATCAAGCACATTTATTCTTCTGAATACGACCAATAAACCCACTGTATGTATACAACTGACTTGCTGATACTCCTCCCAATAATGCATTCTTTCTAAGCCATTTTTGGGAAAGCTGGGCAAGCTATATCTTACAATGGAAATAATATTGTTTAATCCAGTTAAAAAAAACACCTTAGTGTGTGACATTATTTATAAAATACCTTCATTTATAATGTGTTCTTAATTTCAAATGTGATTTATTTTGCATTTTGCACTTGAAGGTGCGAAGCTAATAATTCTTCCTTGAACTACCAGCCATGGCAGGGGGAACCAGATGGATGGAAACTAGAGTTGAGTAGAGGCTAGTGTTTTGATAATAAGCGACACTCAGGAGCATTTGTATGCAGGTCATCTTAGTGTGTGTTGTACAGTACTGTGCAAAAGTTTTAGGCAGGTGTGGAAAAAATGCTGTAAACAAAGAATGCTTTCAAAAATATAATGATTGTTTATTTTTATCAATTCACAAAATGCAAAATGAGTGAACAAAAGAAAAATCTAAATCAAATCAATATTTGGTGTTACTACCTTTTGCCTTCAAACCAGCATCAGGTCTTCTGGCCCCCACAGAGCCCTGATCTCAACATCATCCAGTGTGTCTGGATTACATGAAGAGACAGAAGGATGTGAGGAAGCCTACATCCACAGAAGATCTGTGGTTAGTTCTCCAAGATGTTTGGAACAACCTACCAGTCGAGTTCCTTCAAAAACTGTGTGCAAGTGTACCTAGAAGAATTGATGCTGTTTTGAAGGCAAAGGGTGGTCACACCAAATATTGATTTGATTTAGATTTCTCTTTTGTTCATTCACTGCATTTTGCTGATTGATGAAAATAAATGATAAACACTTCCATTTCTGAAAGCATTCTTTGTTTACAGCATTTTTTCCACACCTAAAACTTTTGCACAGTACTGTATCTCTATTTTTCCAAAACATAAGTTGCACTTTCAGTAGGTAATTTCATGCTGATTGGGACAATTACTTTAACTTTCTAGAAACGGTTTATTTTCCTTCTTTTGAAGTTCTCATTATAGAGTATCTGAAGATTAGGCGACATGTTGCTTTATACACCGAATACCTTTTAAAACTTGCTCTGTATGACTAAGGCCACAATAATTCCAGCAGGATGAGTTTATAGGAATATATGTAATCACTCAGGCTAGTAAATCCAACATTATATACAACAATATATAAGTGAGGATTTCATGCTCATGTACTAAATAGAAAAAAGGAACAACGTCTGCGCGGAGAGAAAGAAACAAGGGAGAGATGGAAGGAGAGAAAGAGGAAACAAGAACAGATGTGCATGTTTACTGAAGCATTTTTCAGGGTCTGTGCTAGCTTTCCATCACCTACTCCCACCTTCTTTCTCTCACTTCTTTTCTCACTAACTCATTCAGAAGTTTTTCACTCTCTATCCTTTTCTCCTTCATTGAAAATAACTTTCACTGCAAAAATGACACCTTGAATCTGTAGCAGCACTAAAGCCCACAGCATAGCTATACTCTTACACAATGTAGGAAACCTGTGTATTCATCCCTTTGAGTCTAACTTAGAGTGGACAAAAAAATAAATAAATACATAAATAAGCCAATAAGCCTTATTTTCAATAAGAAATTAAGGGATCACATGTGTGTTTTTGGAGGCTAAAAAAATCCAGGTGGATTGCCCCATAAGCTGCTTGACAACTCAATTGTCAAAAAAAAAACAAGTTTTTTGTTTCCTTTCCAACTTAGCCCACTGTGCAGGAAGACTACCACCCAGGTTGCACCTTAAAACAATAAACAAAACTCAGCCCTCACACTGAAAGAGATCTTAATATATTTCTGCTGAAGACGTCATTTTTCATCTCCCTTGTTATTGCCTACCATCCTACGGCTGCTTGCTTTGCTTTCAGTTTATGCTTCTTCAGAGCTGTCCACCACTTTCTTAACACATTCTGTTCATTTTACTTTCTATAAAATTAGACTTACGGGTCCATTTCACCAACTTTACCATTACAACTATTCAGAATGTCACCAGATAATAATCCAGTTTAACCTACATTTCACTTCCTAAAGAGGAGACCGAGGAGGGAAACCCCAGAAATGAAAGATGCTGTGGTAGAAAAGCATAACCAATGAAAAAAACAAATTGGTGGAGTCACTGGGGCACAGGCTTGGTGTATTTTTTACAAGCAAGAATCATGCAAACAAATATTAAGTACCGTTCGTTTACATTAATTCACTCCATTTTCATTTCTTTTCCATTTCCATTTTTTATTTCTTCGTCACTAGGCAAGACAACCACTGATTTGCCGTACTGGAATAAAGACATAAAAACAGACTCAAAAGATATCTACTACCTCCACATACACAATTATGGTCTGGTTTTATGACATCAAGAGTTGACAGGGCAGCCTTTTTCAGATAAAATTCTCCATCTTACTGTCACAAGGCTGATCTAATAAATATGGGAAAATTGATCACCTGTCAGCATGGAGATAATTGTTCTCTATTGATGTATTGGTCTCTGGGAGTTTGCAGAGCCTAGTTTATATATATTAAAAGTGAGCTGACAGGCCATTTTTTCACACTCACAAATCATCTATGATAGATCAACTCCCTTTACAGCAACTATAACACTGTCAAAACTGTCAAGAATGACCTGCAAACATTTCATTTCTTAAGACAAACAGACACATAGCAGTTTCAAGTACATAACGGCAGTTTTGGTCAAAAGAAACAGGAAACATATGGCTCTGGTGTGCTGGCAGAGTGCCGACGAATCAAAGGGAAAATCTACTCCACAAAATAAACAGCATTTTAATAAGACTCTTAGAACGCTTTAGCTTTTGATCATGCTGAGAAGGTAGGAGGAGATTAGCATTTTAAAATGGCTGTCTGCCAAGCCTGTACTCGGGGGCAAAAATATGATATTTGTCTTTTATGACACACTTCTTGTTGTGATTTCTAATGGATCATTGGAGCAGCATTTAAACTAGATTTCTTATCTTGGAAAGGGGCTAAAAAGGGGCTAAAACATAAGGTGATGTGTTAAGATTCACTCAGTCTAGTTGTAAGGTCAAATTGAGATTTATCAGTTTGTAAACGCTGAAAAAAACACACACACACACACACACACACACACACACACACACACACACACACACACACACTCACACACACACACACACGCAAATACTCCTTTATATCATGTATCCTTGGTGAACCTTAAACAAATCTTCCTATGGCAGGAGATTAAAGCGTTCTTACACATATCGGAGGTAAGCTTATCTCTCTAGCCAGGTTCAAAACCTCAAACTGCAGGCTAGGGATACACCTGATGTCATGAACCTTTTTCATTTGCATGGAAGTCTGTTCACACACCTGGCCAAGAAAACGATATTTACTACTGAGAATAAACCAAACGTTCTACATTATACTGTATATTATTCCAATCTTAGTGTGCATGAAGAATATATAGCTGGACGATAGAGCAATATAACAAAACATTGGCAAAGCCTTTTAATTAACTCAAGAGGGCAGGAAACAGTATTAAAAATAATAACAATAAATAAATACAATACTTATTTACAATACTTATTTATTTGCTTTTCTAGAATACTAGATTATGTGCTTTATCTTGAGCTTGTAACAGATATGTTATCATATGTCTAAAAATAATACTTTCTAATCCAATTGCAGCATTGCCTCTCGTGCCATTAGTCTAGTTAAAGTAGATTAATTGTTCCCAACAACTTTCAATAAAATGTGTTTAGTGAGCTCAGTCACTTATTATATTACCTAAGTGAACGTAATCCTTATTTAAAAAAAAAAAAAAAAAATATTGAGTGACATGTTTAACTTTTATTGAGCTAGACTGGTAAAACATCTGACAAATGCAGAAACGATTCAATGAGGAGTTAAATTTGCAGTTTCCTTTACCCCAAACGTAGTTGATTGAACAAGAAATGTTTGGTTTCCTGAGGCTTAAATGTGCTAGACGTTTGATCACCCATGAAGACCAGCATAATTATTTGACGGCAAAATTAAATAACACAGTCCAGACATTAATTTTGCTTAATGAATATGTTTGGGACGATTGTGTATATTTATATTTTTCATTCAACTTTTCTATTGACATATAAGAAAGTGGCCTTCTCCCTGGAGCCTTAGTGTCATGGTCCGCAATAATTTGGTCAAAAATTTTAATTATATTTCTGATTTGATGCCATATAATTCAGTTTTGATACTGCCAAACAATTTATCTGCAAAACCTAAAAGAAACCCTGCAGTTCTGAATGTCTGACCACAGGCTGAACAAAATACAATTTTCCACCTCAAAATGAAATCCTTAAGGTCCATTTCTATCACAGCAGGATATCCACGGTTTGTTTGATTCAAATAATTCCAATAGTTTTTGATTGTAATGTGGATGTTCTCACCATAACTTGACATAAAAAAGGACAGCAGAACTATTAGCCTTACAGCTGATAGACAAAACACACGCACACACACTCACAAAACAAACAAAACACCCTGCCTCCATTACAAGCACACTGATTTTAATCCACTCAAGGGAGGGCCATTCAAAACATTCATCTAAAAACAGCTTTGATTATGCACACTTGAGGGGGGGTGTTCTGGCTCATGCTTACTCTACGTGTTTCTCACCACCTTACAGCAACTGAACATAGCACAGTGTTACCCACAGACACCATATTGCTAACTGAAGACAAAGCAACATACCCAAATGCCTTTTTAAATAATTCTTAAATCCAAAAGGTCTCAGAGACAGTCATGATGGCATTGCTCATAAAAATTAAGTCCTACTTGCACAATACAAGTTTGTTCATATAGAAGGTGATGTCTTACCTGAACTTTTTTGTATCCCAGTGTTTGACTTCCTTCAAACACATTATTACATCCCCAAACTTACCTTTTACCTACACGGAATGAGAAAGAATAGAAACCCAAGTTGTGAGTGACATTGCATACAGGAAAACAAACAATATCCTAAAGGAGCAACAGAACTGCAGTGGATTTGTCAGTAGGTCCGATTTTCAGCGGTGAATCTTTGCACAGGTGGCTGGCAGCTTGACGACAATCCAAAATCTCTCCTTGAAAAACAGATGGCAATTCATAGCCATCTAAGTTGTGATTCGAACTTCATTAAAGGCAAGAACTAGGCTGATTAGACTAGACAAAGTGAACCTATAAGAGTGTTCAGAGAAGGTCAGAGTGGACTTTAGAGGGCAGAAAAAGGTGAGCTAGATATGGGCTAAGGGATCAGAATCTTACAAAAGTTTCGGTCCATTAGTGAAAGTGTTAAAGTATTGGGTTGGAGGATGAGGGAAATCGGTTAGTACTTTAGTAAGTAAGGGAAAGTCAGACACAAAAATGGTTGTTAGTACAGTTACAACAAAGGTTTGGTTCAAACAGTAGTATTAGTAACAGATTTTAGTTTTAGTAAATTTAGTATAAGAAACACAACTGGAATAGTCAATTAGAGAAATCATTTGCAATTTGGTTTGAAAATCTAAACGGATTGCTCAGAATTCTCAATTTTGTTGGTGATCAGGGTTTTGCTGAGGTTAGGACAAAATTAAATCCATCCAAAAATGCTAGTATGGTGGGAAACAAGCCATGCAGCTCAATGGAGGAATGAGGATGGTTGAAATAAGCCTTTTAGCAGACAAAAAACAACAAGGGCCTCAGACCAACTAAAGGTCAATCAAAACCACTCAATAGCAATGGGAGAGGGTTGTCCAAATAAAGAAAAGCAGAAGGAACCACTCCACCAGACAAATGAGGGGGGGGGGGTCTGCAAACATTTAGTATAATTTCAGGGTTAATTTGAAGGTGAGGTGAAAGAAACAAACAAAATTAAACCAACAATTAAGTCCAAAGACCCGTGCAAGCCAAAATGTCCTCGGCTTGGGAAACACGGACACCCTCCCAAAATGAAGATGGGTGAAATGCAAGTTGGTGAAGTTCATGCAACACAAAATGCAAGAATGACTTTGAAATCCAAATAAAAAAAAAGGACAAAAAAAAATAGAGAGGTCTGAATGATTTATGACAGGGTCAAAGTCCACCAGAAACCCACTACAAAAAAATTTAATTCAACAGAAAGGAAAAGATGTCAAAGGTTAAAGAACAGGAAAAATAAAAGAGAGAGAGAGAAAAAAAGACTTTGACTCTTACAGTGAATAGAGACTCTCAGTATTGTTCAAGATCATTGTGGGTTACACGAAATTCAGGCAGATTAAGGGCATAAAAAAATTATATATATATATATATATATATATATATATATATATATATATATATATATATATATATGTAAATACTTTCTCTGGTCCTTTTCTGGCCTATAGTCAATAAAAATATTTCAAGATCTCTCTTTAAATTCAGGCAGTTGCATAATAATCTATATATAATCTATAACTGCACACTCAATCTATATATTATATATATATATATATATATATATATATATATATATATATATATATATGTATATATAATAGAGTTTCTCATGTTAGTCAGTATCTACTGTAAAAATAATTATCTGAACTTTTTAAACCTCTAACTGAATGAACCTCAAAGGGTGCACTGTTACGTGTAGGTCTAACCATCCTCTCCACTCAATGATAAAAGACAAGTCCTTTTTCTCTCACTTCTTTTTTTTTTCCATTCTTTTTGTTTTTTTCCTTTTTAGCAGGGTAGGGAGTGAGGTCATTATTTGTTTTAGTCATTCTTCAGAAAAAAACAAAAAAAAAAACAAAACCGTTCTAGCAAGAACAAAGTGACGAAAGGGTAGTTCTCGGGAGACTATTCAAATATTTCATATATGTATGTATGTATATGGTTAGAGGGTTATATACATATACATATATCACAAAATTGGCAAAAATAACAGAATGTCAGGTTGATTTGGTCATGCAGGGTGAAGGAGGCCAGATAAAGGGTTTCAAGTTAGTGTTAGTATTAATGAACACAGTTGATCGGACACAGTCTTTACATTCCAGAAATTTCCCTACATGCGTTTGTGCGGATCTGGGGCAGGATAACAAGACCCATGTTTTGAAGAGTCCACTGTCAGGCAGTAAGATACTACTGATTTATGGAACAAATCATACTTCTAACATGTGGTACGATTTTTATACATCTTAAAGAACAACATAAAAAAAAGTTTACATACATCATTGTCTTGGTTAAAATCAACATTTAAGGTAAATGTAAAGCCAAGAGTTGTATGTCTGAAATGATTCAAAACCAGATTAGTTTACTAGTGACTTGCCTATCAGTTTATAACAAGAAACTGTTGATAGTTGTTAATTAACACAAGGGTTTTCCATTGTGAAAACAAAGGCTAATTAAGCAATTATTCATATTGAGGCACTTAACTACTGTGCTGTTAATTTAATAAAGATCACCTCATTAAGAAACAGCGTCTTCTTTGTTGCATTATTGCATTACCACCATAGGTCCCGGAAGCTTTGCAGTAAAAAAGGCAGCTGTGCTCAAAATGTAGAACAATTCTTAAGTAACACCAGTCGAATAAATGAGACTTATTAGGATGTTTACATTCTTACTGCCTGGTACTGGAGTCATCACTGTAGAGGTCACTTGATGCTAATCACACTAAGTAATTTTTTCTATTATTTGTTATTCTTAAAAAAATAAAAATAAAATCTATATATATATATATATATATATATATCTTAAACCTACATGTTTGATTAGTTTCATCCCTTTTTATCTTCTTTCTTTAATTCAGCTAACTACTTTGGACCTCAGTTTAGGGAATAGATGAGCAGTGGATGGGTAAAGAACAGAAGAGATTTTAAAAAGTGAAAGAAAAAAAGGAAAAAAGATGTAAATATTTTACTTTCTCTTGCTACCTTGAGACCGATGGGAGTTTGTCAGTAATAGCAAACAGAATAGAAAGAGGAAACGGAAATCCAGGGCAAACCAAAGTATAAGACAATTAGAATGATATCTACCATATAATGCAGTTTGTTTACCATAGCGTGTCCAATGCCTGAGTGCTTTAGGAAAAAACAGGGGAGGGGGGGAGAAAAAAAAAATAACAGTGACAAACCGTGAACTCAATAAAGGTCATTTAAACTTTCCGCCTCTTTAGTGAAGACAGATTTCTCGAATAGTAGATTGGTTTGGTAGTAGGTGGTTCTAAGCCAACCTGATATTTTATTGAGTAGCGAAGCTGAATAAACAGGTTATTTTTGATAGAAAGAGAAATTCATCCAAATAAGGAAATAACAGGGTTATTTTGATGTATAGTCTCTTCATTGAATGGTTTGTCAGTTGAAAAAAAATGACAGTATCATAAAAAGGTTAGTACGTAAGTACGCAAGTTAAGTAGAGAAAACAACAGATGATCCAACATTCCATGGATGAGACAATGTTAGTCATTTCAGACGAACACAAAAGGAAAGGAACAACACAAAATAACAAATCAAACTGGAAGAAATTGAAGCTGTTTGGTTAGTAAGAAGACACAAGAGTTAGCATAAAACAATTTCTAGAGAGAGAGAGAGAGAGAGAGAGAGAGAGAGAGAGAGAGAGAGAGAGAGAGAGGGAACAAAGAGCGAGGGGGGGGGATTAGGAGAAGATTAGGTGGCGGGGCTTGTTTAAGTGACAAGGACTGAAGGAAAAGCATTAATATTCATTTTGATTGGCTAGTGCTGGACGTGGTTGCGGCCTGCTCTGAACGGGGCAGGCAGAAATACCGCAGAAGGATCTTTGCAGAGAATTTTGGCCAAATTGGCTTGCCATATTACTTGTTTCACTGGGAGTGCACTGGAAGATCTCATATTGGAGCCATTTTTGAGGACTATGAAGAAGCCAGAAACACAATGATCAGCAGTGTTATAAGTTCAGGAATCATTTTAAACACATGTAGCAAAAAAGTGAACGAAACAGACAGAAAAGACAGGCCACATGAAAGAGTGGAAGACAAACAGAAGAGGTGCCGCAAATCTTTCTGCACCTGGAAAAGAACATCATCACACATAGGGTCTCTTCATATGGAAGTAATTTCCAAAGCATCACAGAGATCCATGCCTTTGTACCAGCCCTGCTGAACAACCCAAACATCTTGATTCAAGTCATTTTCTTTGGCTACTTTTTCCACAGTTTATGATACTTTAGGTCTGCTAGGCCAGGATATTACTTCTGCATAGGATGGACTGATATTGGAAATTTAGTCAATCATTTATTAGCACTTTAATTTTTTACCCCACCCATAAGTACTGATAGAGCTCTGATAATTCATAATACAATTGCCCTGTGTGAGCTGGGATGGACTCCAGCACTCCCCCGCGACCCCGCTTGGGACAAGCGACAGAAAATGACTGACTGACTATTCTGAGACACGTATGTTTTTGTTTTTGTGTTTTTGTTCAATTTTACATTTGATGTTATTTGCAATGCATAGAGAGAGAAAGCAAACAATTGTTCTGATAGGGTTTTAATTTAAAATTCAAACCTACATTTTTTTCAGTTAATTAGTTAATCACTTTTCACTTTCCAAACATTCCAAAAAGTCTAAATGTAAAATACCATGTGAATGCATTTAATAAATGGTCATTGACCAAAGAAACTACTGCTACTAATGAACTGTAATTGTATATCTTTTTAGAAATAATTAGAGCAACTTATTACACGACACAGAATGTTTGAATGTGTTCGTTCCTTAAAATCAGTGAAAACTAAGAACGTTTATATAATTCAGGGCCACTTAGAAGCCATAGTGAATATATTTTTTGAAAAGGATTTAGATATTCAAAAGCAATTTTCTTTGGTAATGCCAAAAAAATGAATCCATATATCCCCTGATATGGGCAGCTACATATTTTGTCCCACAGACTAAAGGCTGCACTACAAAAACACTTATTTGCACTGAATGTGGCTGGAAAGAATAAGCTCTAGTCTGCAAATAGAGATCTACAAACTGCACCTATATCAGTGTTGCATTATCTCCAAGAACAACAATAACAAAACTGATGTGAGTTCAGGAGTCTGTATATATCAAAATACAACATCCAGCCCCCTGAAACACTGTTTCATTTCCAACTTCTGAGCCTTGCTGCATTTTCTTTACTGTTCTCCCTCTATTCACTGCACTAAGAGCTGATGTCGCAAGGGACAAGATAACAAATTAGGCCCCCCTTTGAGGGACACCTGACAGAAATGAGTGGAATTTCAAGACACATTTTCTATATTAGGGGTGCAAACAAACACGCACACACACACACACACACACACACACACACACACACACACACACACACACACACACACACACACACTTTGTTAAGATGAGAGGAAGCAAGCATTAAATCACTGACATTTGAAGTGGATAGCATTGATTATCTCATTACAGTGGCAGCAGTCGAGGGGTGGGATTTATTATGTAGCAAGTGTGAACAGTGGGTCCTCAATAATTCTAGCTACACTGCGAAAAAATGTTCTAGAATGGTTTAAGGAACATGACAAAGTGTTCAGGGTGTTGCCTCCAAATACCCCAGATCTCAGTAAGGTCAAGCGTCTGTGGGATGTGCTGGAAAACGAGTACAGGCCATGGAGGCCCCATCACACATATCAGGAAGGTGTGAGTGTGTGTGTGTGTGTGTGTGTGTGTGTGTGTGTGTGTGTGTGTGTATGTGTATGTGTGTATGTATGAAGGGGTGTGTTTTATTATGCAATAATAAAAATTGTCTAAAATCATCAAGAAAGTCAAGTTGCAGAAAACCCCTGAAGTTTTCAAATTAAGTTGTAAAAAATAATACATAAAAATGTATTATTATGTATTAAATGTAAATATAAGGTTTGAAAAAAGATCGTTTGTCAAAGAAAGGAATACGTTTAAAAAAAATCTTTTCATTTCACACTTTACAATACAAATCCTCAAGCACACGTCCACACACACACATACACATACACTACCTAAGGTAGTGTTTGAATAGATTTTTTTGATTGCTTTAGAAATGTCAGGATATAATCTTAGCAAGAGAACAAACCTGGTGAAGTAGCTCATTAAAACAGATGATACCATCATTGATCTTTATACACGAGAGTCGTTTCAATCACCCGCAAACAGCCTGTTTGTAAAGGATTAATGAAATGGAGTAAGTGCATTAGGAGGGATAATGATCATATTGAAGCATTGTGAGAAAGATAATCACCATTTGACTGCAGGGAATAGAACTGTTAGCAGTCAAATCAAACACAACCCAAGGCCACAGACTAACCTTCACCCAAGACTTCAATTATACAGTGTTAACAACAATGCTCCAACAAAATACTTACGCGGATTAGAACTAAACCCTCAAAGGTCTACAGTCCTTGCTGTCATTTTGCTGCACATCTAATCAACATCACTTAGAGCTATTGTTGTTATTTTGCTGTTTACTTTATTTGTAACTGCAAGATCATACAGTTATAAACAGCATTATGTTCTACACGGAAAGATTTGACCCAAAGCTTATCATCATTCTGAGGTCTGACTGTAACATGTTTGATACAGTTTTTGCCAGTAAAATCGTTTGTCAATTGTTTGGCGTCTGAAAGTACTGGAGAAATTCTCTACCAACCAAGTTTAGGTTCTAAATGAAAACATCCACTCTCCCTAAACTGCATGGCCCATTGAACCACATACATAAACAGAAAGACATTTTCCAAACAGTAAAACCTCAATGATTGTTTTCAGCTGACTGAATCCAGTGAACATTGCTACTGCAGTTCACAAACCGATGCACTTGGGAAACCAAGTGATTGCTTGTTCTGTTGAGTGTCCTGAGGTCTCCCATTTGTTTTCCAACTACTGTACTTCTCAGCAAGGAAGCTAGCAATTCAGTGGCCTGGCTTTCTTCCCTGAGATGAAGTTCAACTAAGATGTGCTGCTTAAAAAAAAAAAAAAAAAAAAAATGCTCCATCATTTTCAAGGGTCTTGTATTATGGCAGAGGTTTTAAGACTGTGGGTCGCAGTCTGAGGACAAGTGGGTCACAAGGAAGCCGCATGCCCTCTGTGCACATGAATATTCTTTTTTAATGTTGTTTACATGAAATATTAAAGTGTTGATGATTTGCTATATTTCTTCTGTGACCACACACACACACACAAACACACACAGCATACCAACAACATGGAAAGAGTGGGGGCTGCCTAATTTTCACCATTTCACTCTCCTTTCTGCTATCCTTCCAAACAGGTCCGAAGTGTTTCCAGTGTCAGGATAATGTGCCATTTTTGCAATGACTGCAAGCAGACAGTAGTTTAATAAGTTGGACATGATGCTGCTGTTGAAATAAATTTTACTAGCTTATCACTACGTTGCAGAGTGAATATTAAACAAGTAGTATTGAGGAGAGTACAAACTCAAGCAAGTGCAAGTTCACACACTGAAAAATAACCAGCGAGCTAAAGATAACGCACACATTTGCTGTCATCGCATCAAAACCTTCGCATGCTTTTGTTACGTCATTTGAAAACATTTAAATTGTGAAATTTCATTATAAAACAGGCACAAAAATACTCCAATTATCAGTCAACTATAAAACAAAAATTTCTAATTACACGTACATTCAACTGGGATCCCTGCAAGGGCTAGGATTGGCTTCAGAATCCCCCACAGCCATAATTATGACAAGCGGCTATGATAATAATTTTAATGTATATAGATGATTATGATTACTTTTTAAGAGGATAATAAAATAATGACTTCAGCTGTACTTCGTGTCTAAAAGTGGGAGAGCTGAGCTTGTCCATAGTTAAACTCCAGTCTATATGGAAGGCTCCCAAATGCTGGCTCAGGTCAACCTGTTTATACTTTCACACATAAACAGCTCATCCACACTCATTTAATTCAAGACAAGTCCATTTTATTTATATAGCACTTTTTACAACTGAAGTTTTAAAAGTCCAAGCCCCATGTGAACAAGCCAAGGGCATAAAAATCACTAAAGCTTTAGCGTTCAGACTATGGGAGGAACTTAACCTAACTAAAGTTCAACACTAACTGATACTATTACAGTTTGTAAGTATGAAGTATGAACGTATTCTGTAACCACTAAATGGAATTAAACCAGAGTTTCCAGAGGAGAAGACAGAAGATGGATGATGAAATAGCATACATGAGTTAGCATGCGGGGGAAAGCACTAAATTTTTATCATGTTGATAAAGCTGTGCCCCCACTAAGCTGAAGTAGTACAGATGAATTCAAAGAGATAGATGAAACGTTATAGCTTCTGGACTAAAACTGTTCAGTATCTCTAAAGCTACACTGCAAGATCTGAAGACTCTGCCCTAAATGTTCATTTAGAGCATTTCTGGCAGTATGACTGGTCCCCTTTAAGTAACTTTGGAGCTGGGGCTGCCAAGTGGAGTAACAATAAAAAGGGGCACAACCAGAACTAATAATACAACGAATACATTTAACACTGTCAATACTGGAAGGTTCCCAAACATATAACATATTTAACAAAGAAAGGGATTTAACTATTCATGTTGCAGTGAAATTGCAAATCTGCAAAGATTATCAATATATTATGCGCACCAAACACATCCACTTGTGGCATTTCAGACGAGAAACATCTGCTGGTTGGCCATTCTTCTCTCTCTCTCTCTCTCTCTCTCTCTCTCTCTCTCTCTCTCTCTCTCTCTCTCTCTGTCTCTCTGTCTCTCTCTCTCTCTCTCTCTCTCTCTCTCTCTCTCTTTCTCTCTCTCTCTCTTCCTCCCTCCCACCCTCCCTCCCTGTATAACCCTCTTATTTCCTCTCCTCTTTGGCGGATGTGCACTGCCTGCCACACACTTGTTTTCTATAATGACTCTCTCTTCATCCCTTCCTTCAGAACGCAGAAATTAGAGCCCTGAGCCTCAGCCTTCGACAGCGGCCATCTGGAGGCACACAAAGCGCACACGCAGTGAAATGGACGGCACAAAATGGACGGCAAAATCTTCTCAGAGACCACCAACATGCACACATTCATTTAGCCTCTCAGGGGTTGCAGCTTAGCTCCAATAAAGACTAGAGTTTCCATACTAATGTATGGAATTATGGCTCCATTAACTTTCCTCATTCAGTTTTAAGCAGGAATGCAGTAATTCATAGAATCAGAGCAAAAAGTACATTATGAACTAAATTGGGTGAGTTTGGAAGTTTCTTCAAAAGGCAATCGCTGTTATGGCTTTGGTTATAGATTATGCTTTGACATGCTGTTCCCATTATGTTCTTCAGTGTGGAATGACTAAATCATTTGAGAATGCAAAACTAATTCTACTGTGATAAAATGATTAAAGAACAATACTGATAAAAAGAAGGCTCAGAAGAGAATAAAGGACATATAGAGTATTAAAGCTTTAGTTAAAGGATTAAAACTAATGTGAACATTTATTACATGCTTCAGTAAAAATGATAATATTTGATTCTAAGCTAAGCTTTATCCAGTTACAGTCAGGTGTTGTTATATACAGTCAGGTGTTATATACAGTCAGTATGTTGTTATAGATGTAGAGAGGTATTGTTGCATTTCTGTTTGAGTATAACGCAAATCTCAGCAATTTAATAAGATCAGCTAGACCTAACAGTCCCACATCCCTCAATAAAACATTAATATTCATTCATTTTCATTATTTAATACTAAGATTAACATGTACACTGATATTCTTGTTTATGGAACAGTTCTGTTTAATCAATCCTTTTTCTTCTAGAAAAGAAAGAAAGATAGAGATCTGAAAGTTAAGTTTCACCTAAAGCTTGTAACAAACTTTAACATATATTTGAACAATTATTAAATATTTCTAGAGTGACTGATTTAGTAAGTCCCTGTATTCCATGACAGAGAAATACTTCATATTTTACTTTATATAGGAAGCCTAAACCAAGGCCCATTCATAGAGTCACATTATCCCTAATAATTCAGTGCCACTCCCATTCTCAGCCATTCCACCTGCAGGTTTTTCTCTGAAGAGTTTTGTACAAATTTTACTACTCTATTGATCCACTTACAAATTCCAGTTTTGCCGCCTCTCCAGTCTTGGGGAAGTATAGTTTCATAATTAGTGCATTACCACTGGTTTCAGGAAGGGTTTAGTACTTATCTATTCTATTACTTATGCCACTTATTTTAATGCCACTTATTTTAAACATACATTGTTTCAAAGACCAGATTCTTCAGTATTTTTATCTGAATATCATTACATTTTATCATTATCATTAAGTAAAATTCTTTACATTTTCTTCAGTCATCTTAATGTGATGACAGAGCGAGAGGTTTCTCGCTACAGATGCAATGTTAATTCCATTAAAAGTTTTCTTCTGTGAATGTGATGTGTGTGTGTCTGTGTGTGTGAGAGAGGAAGCAGCAACTGATAACATAATGGGATAAAAGCAAAGCAAAGGCAAGAATAGAAAAAAGAGAACAGAAGACAAGGAGAACAGTGGTAGGGAGAGAGACTGACAAAAAGAAAAGACAGATAACACTCTTCTATCTGAGAACAAGCCCAGATTGAAACAACAGCGCTCTGTTGCTAGGTGACAAATTGCAAGGAACGGTGCAAGCGGAGGATGGAAAGTGATTGTATGACTGTTCAGAATTCTAGAGGCTTCTTCCCTGTCATCAGAAATGAACAGATGAACAGGGGAAGGGAGAAAAAAAGAGCAAGAGAGAGAGAGAGAGAGAGAGAGAGAGAGAGAGAGAGAGAGAGAGAGAACAAAGGAAAGACAATGAGATATATAGAGAAGCAATGAAGGACAGAGAAAAAGAGGTAGATGAAAAAAAGAATAAAAGGGAGTGAGCGAGAGAGTTTAGATCAGAGCAAGAGAGAGATAGAGAGTGCGAGAGGGAGCTCAGGTTGAAGACAGTGTAATTGCAGTTATTAAGCAGGTGATGCTGGTGGGAAAGGAGAAAGAGACGACAGGGAGAACGTGGAGGTGTGTGTTCCATCCAGCACTGCAGTCAGGAGCGATGAATAGAGGAGACTCTATTTGATCCGATTACATACAGCCATAGAATGAGGAACGAATGGAAAGGTCAGGAACATAGGGGAACACCCACCATTCTGCTGATTAGCTGCTGGTATAAATATGGATCAGTGCATCAGTCTGAAAGAGGTGAATAAACTGCATCAACTGTGGAATGTTATAATCATTTATAATTGATTATAATACAATTTAATAAAGTATGCAGGGGAAAGCAAAATGGTGAAAAAGCTGATTTACACTGATGTAAAATATGGCTTTGCCAACAATTATTCTGCTTTGGCCTAGTGATTGGCCCCAAGATTGCAAGGTCACGGGTTCAAATCCCAGACCAGTAGGCTGCCCTGAGTTACCTTTGAGCAAGGTACCAACCCCAACACTGCTCCCCAGGCACTTTAAATAGAGGAGTGCAGCAGCACTGCATGGAAAAAGGTTTCTGTGTAATTTTCTTGTGTATGTACGACACCTAAATAAAGCTGGTATGAACCTTACACTATCCAAACGTCACCAACTCCAAAAAGCCACTCGTTAGAAACAGACGTTTTGAGTTGCATAGCAACTGTGTATGAAAAATGGCTCTGAATAACTTGCAGAAAGCTGAAAACAAACAGCATTTCTCAGAATGCAATGTCCTCTGATTATATAAATAAATCGGCCAAGACTAACATCATGTAATTTGGAATGAGTGTGTTTTTTTCACTACTGGAAAAAATAAAAAGGTACTAAAGTCGAAAATATGATGATACTGCCTACTATTATACTAAAACAACAACAACAACAAAAACAATAATAATATGTTGTAGGGTTACTCATTGGTATTGTGGCACAGTGGTTAGATTTGTTTCTTTTTTTTCCCCTGGGAGGGTGGCCTGGCTTCTTTGAGTTTATATGCTCTGCCATGTCTGTGTGGATTTCCTTCGACTTTTTCCGTTTTCCTCCTTAATTGCCCCCCTAGCTGTGACTGTGTGTTTTTTTGTCTGTGTGTCTGTCCTGCAATGGATAGGTGACCTGTCCAGGGTGCTTTTCTTTCTAATACTGTGGCATAAATAAATCCAAAGAGTAGGAGATAAAGAGTAGGAAAAGAAAGAGCAAAAGAAAACCAGACAGAGAAAGAACAGAGAAAAATGAAAAGAATGAAAGAGAGTGTGAGAGAGAAATATAGTGACCAAAAAAGGAAATAGAGAGAGAGAGAGAGAGAGAGAGAGAAAGAGAGAGAGAGAGAGAGAGACATGCTGACATGTAACTGTGACTTTGAGGACAATCTCTACAGTTACTTGTGTGTGTGTGTGTGTGTGCGTGTGTGTGTGTGTTTTGCTGTGACACGTCTAGCAGGTCAAACACATCGTGCCTGCATCATTGCCTTCAGCAATGTAGGAAGCAAACTCTTCACACTCCCTTTGAGACTTGCTGTGCATGTACATAAATATGTGTGTGTGTGTGTGTGTGTGTGTGTGTGTGTGTGTGTGTGTGTGTGTGTCTTTGTCTGTCTGTGTGTGTGCAGAAGACAGAAGGAGTAAGACCAGCTGCTTGCTGATTAGAGGTCAATGTGGAATGTGTTATGGCTTCCACACACACACCCACACACATACACACACACACACACACACACACACACACACACACACACACACACACAAGAAACCACCCAGCACACACACCCTCACCAACACCCACCTACACGCACACTTAAGGAAAGCATGACGTCATATCTGGCTTTGACTGGTGGTGACCCAGTAAACCACATGGGGGAGCTCTTGTACTATTACACATCAACATGAACTTTTATTCTTATTGTTTATTATATATTTTTTTTCTCATTTTAAGTGTTCCCTGTTCTTTCACCTAATTCTGTCGGCTTCGTGTTCATCATCAGAAGACAAGTATGTTCACAGAGATGCAAGCACACACGCACACACTAAACCTGATCAGCCATAACCATCAACTGGCATCAAGACAATAGCAGATCGTTTCAGTCCTACACACTGTGTAGTGGGTCCTCCTTGGATAATACAAGACAATGTCCAGCACATCCCACAGTTTTTCAGTTAGAGCAAGATTTGATCTGCTGAATCTCAAGGACAATCCTAAAGAATGTTTGAAGCATGGAATATGCTGCTGAAAGAGGCCACTGCCAATAGGGAATACTGTTTCCTTGAACGTGCCCCCTGTAGGTACTTTCAACGATGGACAGGAGTCCTCAAGGGCACTCGTGAGACAGTTCTGCAGCTACACAGACTCATATGCTTCAAACTGTGATGCTCTATGTTCTGACGTCTTTCTATCAGTGCTAGCTGTTTTTTGGAATATGTGCTACAGAAGATCTGTGTGATTGGAACAGGTGGGCTAACCAGGGCACCCATAACTCTTTCACTGGTTCCCCAGCTGTGCTTCCTAAGACCAGTCTAGTAGATACTAACCGATCTATACCAGGAACACCCCACAAGGCATGTTTTGGGGCTGCACTGACCAAGCCATCATAACCTGGCCCTTGTCAAAGTTGCTCATGAAGTCCATCAGGTCCCCACATTGCAACTAATGTCCATGTTTTAATAGGTCAAACCTCATTGGCCACAAGGGGGCATTACACAATATAAAGTGGTTTAATGTTATGGTTGATAACACAAACAAAAATTTTACCACAACAAAAATGATATCTATAGCATTTTGTGAGTGATTTAGAGAAATGTGTTGAAATGTGTTGGAAAATCCTCTGCAAAAGACTGCTTTTTGTTTCTCTATCTGCATAATAAATTGGGAAATATGCCTTCTCTTTCCCCTCTCGATTTCTCTCTTTTCTCTCACTTTCCTCGTTCTCCTCTCTCTTTCTATTTCTCAGCAGTCAGGCCTCTTCTCATCTAAGATCCTTCCAGGATGTTCTACCCTCAGAATGTAACACTGGACCTGCTGTTCCATTCTCACATTGCATTGTGTGTGTGTGTGTGTGTGTGTGTGTGTGTGTGTGTGTGTTTGTGTGTGTGTGTGTCTGTGTGTATGTGAGAGAGAGAGAGAGAAGTCACTCACAGCATTGATTATCTTGAAGCCAGAGCTGTAAGTAAACATGAGGTCAGTGGTGTGACGAAACCAGGTCAATGGCATCAATAATGCAGCCACCGCTCTCACACCACCCACCCAACACACACACACACACACACACACACACACACACACACAGTCTTCACACCACAGCAGTGTAGAAAGCCTCTTAAAGCAGTGTGAGTCAGCTGTGCCTGTAGTGAAGGAGGAGTGCTCTCTGATGTCACTCAGCGAAGCCAGTAGAGTGAAGGTTCCAGTTGTCCTGCTGTTCCTTCTTAATGGAGCTCAGTCCACTAGGACAGCGCATCCGCATGCAGCATATTATAAATATATTATTATGCTATTGCTGCAATGAGTACGGCCATTTAATGGGGCCCCTAAATATAACTTGTATGTTGTAGCCCCAAGTTCTGCAAAACATCTTCCCAAATTTAACCAACTACTGAAATACTAAATGCTGGGAATTTTAAAATATCCATGTTTAATGAGAACTCAAAAAGATTAGAATAATTACAGTTAAAGCTTGAAAGGAACATTGTTTTAAAAAAATAAATGTAACTGATAAATGATAAATGCTAAAAGATAAATGCTTAATCCATTTTCGTTTCATTTCACACTTCAGTGTACCATCGGTGCTACTGGTATTTATGTGTTTCAAAAGATCTTTTTTTTTTGCAGTTCCTCATAAACGTACATTTGCATGTGCATTCATGTTG
This sequence comes from Hepsetus odoe, assembly GCA_017165825.1. Taxonomy (NCBI): domain Eukaryota; kingdom Metazoa; phylum Chordata; class Actinopteri; order Characiformes; family Hepsetidae; genus Hepsetus; species Hepsetus odoe. The sequence goes on along the minus strand of CM029379.1, from coordinate 21,862,710 downwards.
GTGCACCTGTAGACTTGCAAATGCAGGAAGGCGTGTGTGTATATGAGTGTATGTGGGTTCTCTCTTTATCTGTGTGTTGGGTATGTAGAATAACTCTTGGCCGCAAGTTTAAAACATGTTGGAATCCAAAACTCATTAAGCTAGTCTCACTCCACTGAACAAACAAGGACTGGTGGCAAACGCCTCTGACCCCTGCTGTGTGTATTTGTGTGTGTCCGTGAGTGTGTGTGTGTGCTCTTGTTTGTAAGAGTAAAAAAAGATAACAGAACTCCAGCCTTAATCTCCAGGCTGTATTGCCATCATGCTGCCATGGCCATGCTGTGATGTTTCTGCTGCAATGGGAAGCAATGGGAGAACCTTATGAAGCACAAGGTCATTAGCTTACAACAGTCGCTCTAACTTTACCACTCCAAACCACACACTCTGGGGCTTATCCATCTGTCTGCTTTTTGCCTTAGAATTTAAATTCATTACTAGAACCAGTTCCTACAAGAAAAAATATGGTCATTTCCAGCTTACAGGACAGACTCTTACAAAATGTGGCCTGATGTGTCCACGATCTGAAATGAACATTTAATTTACTAAGGCTGCACAGAGGGCTGACAACTGATTTTCAAGGTTTAAAGGGCGAGGATGAGACTAAATCATTTGATAAACTCATTCTCATCAAAGCAATCTACATATGAGATTCTACTCTTGCAATGAAATGTGTGTCATATTAATATTAAGATGCTCTTATAGTTGAACATGCCTTTAACACAGCAGATACAGCAAATCAGCTACTAGCAACTTCTTAGACAGGTTACGTCTTGGAACGTCACAGCATCAGTCACAAAATAGCAATCTGTCAATGATGGTGTTGTGATAGTGAATGTCACTTTGTGACATCCATCACCACTGCTTAGGGCATTTGCTACGCTGAGCATAAACAAAGCATTTTATCTTGTGCAAAAGGCATCATTGTCAAGGTAAAATTAATGGTTTGTGCAGTAATTTTGCAAATTCTAATTGCGTTTTCACATACAATGAAGTTCATATATTTAGAACTTCATCAGCTTAATCTAATTATCGACAATTTGAACTACTAATTCTCTACAAAACAATTAAGCAAGACCATATACTTAAACTTTTTTCCTTGCCAGCTGCTGCTTCTCTGTTTTTTCTGTGTTGTTTTGTTTCTCTCAGAAAGTGAGCTTTGGCAATTCAGTGCTGTGATAATGTGAGAGAGAGAGAGTAAATGAAATCAGGTCTGGACAAAAGATTTGCACCCCCCCTCCCGCCTCTTTACCCCACCTCTCTCTAGTGTGTTCTCTGTGCTTTTTTGCAATAGCAAACGATTACAATAGCTATTATTAAAGCTGACAAGCCATTCATTCCAATTACAATTACCAAAACAGGCTGAGGAGTAAGCAAGGCAATCGTAAGTGAAATTGATTGCATCTCTGTGCTGTTATCTGCAACCACCAATTGATGGACTGGTATTGAGCCTTCGCCACCTTCTATTCACAGTGTGTTTGTGTGAAGGCATTGTGTTTGAACACTTTCTGAGCATTTGTGCTTGCTAAAGCCATTTATTAAAGTTGAGTTAAAACCTCACAAGATTTTCTGTGCACTTCTGTGCATGAAAATGGCAAGCGTTAGATACTGACACTTTAGGAGCGCTAGGCTGTTAGGCAGGCCAGTTAACAGTAACACGTAGAACACATATGTGAAACGGTTTTGAGATAAAGAATCAATCTATCTATCTATCTATCTATCTATCTATCTATGCCTATAAATGACACAAGCACCACTGGTTGAGACACCACAGTGAATTTTTAAAGATAATGACAAATAAGATCACCCTCACAGAATTAATATCAGCAGGCTAAAAGCTTTGAATATTACTCAGGAAATCTTAAAATGCTTTTATACAAAACCAATGCTTTGTATCTAAAACGGCTGCTTATACATCGATGTGTTGTTTTTCATTAGTATAATTAAGCCGAAGTGGACTGTTTTATTGATACAGCCTCTTCTTTAACCACATCAGGGGTGGCAGTTCAGTGTTCATGAGCTGAAAGCAGGTATAAATTTACTTTTTGAGCAAATTGAAGTAGCTGTAAAATCTGGGACAACACTGAGCAAAAGTAGGGGAAGAGAGGCAGGAAAAAAAGGGTTTGCTGCAGATGTCACTGCAGGAACTCTTTCGCTAAAGGCAAGGAGCAGCTGAGCGGAGACATGAACCAGAGAAGAAATGCTGAGAAAAGTTAAGGAGGCTACCTGGTATAGCACCACTTATCTTCAGCTGGGGCTTCCAGATGGTGCCCTTTGCTAGTTACAAACTAAAGTGTCCTAAATATAGTCCCTCTTAATTATAATAGACACTTATTATTTTCCTTCTTCTTAGTTTAAAGGGTTTAAACCATTAAGAGTTTAATACACAGGCGGATCGCACAAAAAGTACAAAAAACGAATGAAAACAATAAAGGTGTGCAAGAATAATTACACAGCAAGGACACTGATAAACCACTGACTTGTTTCTACTTGTATTGGTTATTCTGTCATACCTTTACCTCATTACCCCATTCCTCATTGGTCAACCCCCCCCAGGACCACCAGTGAACAGGTATTATTTGGGAGGTGCACCAGTCTCAGAGCAGATGAAATACCACAGTTATGCTCTATAATGCTACTAAATTATACTTGCGCACTGGTGTTCCTGTGGGTGCCCTTGCCGTTTATTAAAAAACATATTAAAGTATTCAGTTAAGTAAATGAAAAATAAAAATGTGAAATTACAAGGCATATCTGTAGCAACTTGTTGCAAACAATGGCTTGTCGAAGGATTTTCCACTTTGTAGAAGTATGACTGTCTCAGTCATCGTATCTGAACTTTAGGAGAGAGATGGTATCAGAACAGTGAACAGTAACTATAATTAACCGCACACCGAGCTTAAGTGCGCTTAAACAAAGCTGTTAATCAGAAGGCATGGATCTCAGTGTGCTTTAGAACAGGCCGTCACAGTGAGGGTCCTTAGATGGTCTCTGAGCTGAAAGGTTGCTGAATAAACACATGGGCAGCAGTGAGGAACCAATAAAGGCTGAATCAGGAGCTTCATAAACAACGGGTTTCAATAAGTACACATCCAAGTCTGAAATATCAATTTATTTCCTTTACCTTTCCTTCTGACCAACCATCCATCCTTCGAATAATTAATGTCAGAATGGCAAATCTGTATGTACTTTTTTGTATAACCTTAATTATTCCACAGTGCTGCCCAACTCTGAACAACAAATTAAAATTAGCCTATTAACACATTTAATGATCTTTGTTTTTAAGGTGGCCTCAGAGTTGCTCCCTTACCTGCCGCAGGTTTCGCGTGACCTTCACATCGTGCCAGGCGTTGTCGTTAAACTTGCCATTGACGGGTTCGACAAGCGCCTCGAAAGCACCGGAACCGAGGTTAATGACCAACCACACGGCGCCGCTCTTCAGGGACAGGTTCACGTAATCCGCAGATTTCCCTGTATGGAGCATGAGGCCGTTTCTCTGCAGAGTGCGGAACGACAGCGTGATCTCATCAGTGCTGCTCTGGATGGGCGTCATCGACAGATCGTAGCAGAAAAACTCGTTGCCTTTAAATGTGGCCACCGATTCTTCTTTACCTGCTAACAGAGAAAAACAAAGAATTCCTTCAGTTCATTTAGGAACAATGTTTGAAGAAGGAATGTTTTTCATGGGATATAAATGATGATGAGCACAGGCTTACTAATAAGGCTTACTGCCACTGTTATACAAAAGGCTGGAAAAGACTGTTTGCACTGTGAAAGTTGATTGAAAATAAGCTCTCAATAAGCTTTGGTTCAATCTTTAGACACCAGACATGTCTTGGTTCATCACAATTACAAACATATCTTGGTTTATTACAATTACAAGGGTAACAGTACCGAACACGAGCTCTCAAAATAGAAATCTGCATCACAGTGAAACCACTGAGCAACAAATTACTGTAAGCCAACTGGAAGCTTCCGCTGCTCCTTGTTTCCCACATGGACACAAACCAAATACACAAGATAACACACACGTTCCAATGCTTAAGATGCAAGATAATAATATCACAAGTTTATGGTTTGAATTTCATACTGAGAGGGAAAACTGCTTCAGACTAGCTGAGTTTACTACTGAGTAAGACCTCATCTTCACACACACACCAAACACACACTGCACAAACATACAGAGTATAATAAGAGGTTAGAACAAGAAAAAAGATTTTTCATGAGTGATAAGAAATGACAGGATATGAAGTTGTGAGGAAATTCCATACACCATCCATTTCTCTCTCTCTCTTTCTCTCTTTCTCTCTCTCCTTTCAGATGGTTACATTTCATAATCACATTTCTTCAGAAAAAAGAGAAAGAGCAGGATACAGTGTATCGCTGAGTGAAGCCTGAAAAAAATACAGAGAGGGGGAAACCAGATTTGGTGGAGAGGCGTAAAAAAATGGTGCAAATTCTACTGATGCAAAAAGAAGCCACTGCAGGAAAAAAAAACAAAAAAAAAACAGGCAAGATATAACAAACAGTGTATATTTGAGATTACAGAATGTTTAGAAATATAGAAATACAAAGTATGTAGTCTTTTATATAACACTATGTACCAAAAAAGTATAAAAATAACTTTTTCATATACACTCTATTACTGGTATGGACCTTTTAAACTATTATTGCACCCCTAACCAACCCCTCCACACACACACACACACACACACACCGGAAGAAATTACTCCAAATCAATCCACTAGACTCCATCTCCATAGCAACCAACACCTTTAACACAGGAAATTGTATTCCTTATGGAGTGGAATGCTCACAAAAGATTGGCTGGATCAGATTACTACCGTACTTTAGTGCTACGGGATTGGCAGAACATGCTGTAAGACTGAAACAAGGTTAAATGAAACTATTCATATTAATGTTTTCTTTTCTTTGGTTTCCAGTGACAAGCTGGAAGTTTTCGTCATTGTTGGTGCTGCAAAAATCCTCCCCTAAACTTCCAGTAGGATCTGTTATAACAGCTGCAAGTCTAATTAAAACGCCATGAGAGGATGTGCATTTCTTTGGTTCAATCAGGGTTAAACCCTAAATTCCCTATTCATTGGTACATAAATCACCACTACACATGCTGTTGCTAATGGATTTAAAAAAGAAGGAAAACATGAAATCTGATAATTTACACAAATAAATAAATAACGAATAATAAATAATTATTACAATAAAAGTACGTAATAACCAACATAAATCCTTCTTCCAACATGTAGCAGGTATAAATTACAATAAATTTTAGCAAGCATCCAGGGTAGCTGATGTAGGACTTTCAGTCATCCATCTTTTACTTATTCCTCTATTTCTTACATTTTTGCACTTCTGGGCATAACAGCAATGAAAATATCATGATGCTGCAGTGTTTGACGCAGAAACCTTTCCTTTTTTAATGCAGCTTTCACTTTCACAACATATTACAGAATAGCCCATATACTGTTATAATTGTGCTGAGTGTAAAAGTGTTTACTGCAATTAGATTTATTAACATTATTATTGAACATTAGTGTAATTTATTTTTTGTATTGTATTTTGTATATTCATATTATATATCACTTTAAGTACCAGCAAATAACTATTTAATGGTGGTTGAATTCATGTAGCACAATGTTTTGCAGCTTACAGATTTATTGAACTTATTAAAGAAAGCCCTGAAACATGATTGAGTGACCTCTGTTAATCTAAGTTAGTTGAGGGAGTGATGTAATGTTATACTGGCTGGGATTTTAATCACAGAGGTTGGTCTGACAGGCTGTCTGAAGATGAAATACTGTATAAAAGGCAGAGAGTGATAGTGACAGCTGAAATAGCAAACCAGTCAACTCTGTCATGTGACCAGCAATTGTATGTTCACATGGCAGTTTACTGTGCAACACAACTCAACCAATAGAATATAGAAACTGAAAGCTATTCTTTTGATAGCAGGGTATTTCATCATACACTCGATGGATAAGGGCTCTTCTGTCTTCTTCTGTCTCTTAAACAAACCCATACAAAAGCAGAAAAAAGTGTATGTAGCAAAAACTGCACAGTCGAAGAAAGAGTGAGAGAGAGAGAGAGAGAGAGAGAGAGAGAGAGAGAGAGAGAGAGAGAATTGTAAGGGTTAGTGCTCAAGGAGAAGTGCTAAAAAATACATCCTTCTTTCATGTTATACAAACACAAAGAGAAGCAATACCATAATAGTGAGATGCACGTCAACTATAAAGTGCAATGAATTTGTGCATAAAGTGCAATGAAAAAAAGAGGCCTTCCGCAAAAAGAACTTCACCCTAGAATCTGGGAGGGCTTTACAAGTGTTCACCCACTCCACTCAGACCAGCAACACTACAGGTGCAAGCCCTCTTCTGTAACCAACAGTTAAAGAAAACTGTAGGCCTGTTCCACTCATCCTGTTGTGACAGTTTCAGATGAACTCTGCCTGCATGTTGTATGAAACAGACCTAAATGTACAATTAATAATCTTTTTTTCCCCCATGATAAAACACAAAATCTGCTACTCTTTCTCATGCATAAGCATTTGATTTAGCAAAGTTTGAGCAGTCCATGCCTGCATGATTTGCATTTTTAAAACCAGGCACGAATTTGTGTTAGGGTCTCAAAAGACACGTTGTAGAGAGACTTCCTTTAATAATACCAGCAGACACAGCAGAACAATGGCATGAACATGAGCTGAAAGCATTTTCCTTCAGAATTACACAGTTTAAACTCTAGAAGGTGTACACAATGTGGGTTATTTTTTCATAAACTCTGCTTTCTTTGTTGGAGCAAACTAAAAAAAGTTAATGTGAGATTATCACACTTTCTAAATACAGACACGACGTGAGCACATACTGTGGTCGCAACGAGGCATATTTTAAGCTGTATGTGCACTCTTCTCTTGGTTTAGAGAGAACTCTTTGCTTTGATTTACCTCACTGAACCCATTTTTTAATTCACTCTGTCTGAATACTTTGTTGTTTTCTCTGCAGTTTGTCATCATATCTAAAAGAACATCTTGCCAGTTCACAAACAGTTCAAACATAAGAAGTTTAAACTTTCATCTTTAACATCTTACATCAGTTTAGTTTTCCCTCTTCTATACCACTCATCCTTGGCTGCAAGCACATGAAAGTTTTTTTGCTCCACTGATGCTTTGCTTGCAAAAATCTATTCTGGCATTAAAGACAAGGAAAAATAAAATGTTATTTCATGTCACTGGTTATTTTTCACCATAATTCCAAAATGATTTTTATTGTATTGTTATTACGGTTCACGCTCCACTGCATGAAGTCAGTATATGGAGACGATGATAACCGTTTAAAAAAAAAAAAGAAGAAATCTACATATTCTCTATTTAGCTTACAACCATTCAAAAAAGAGGTTGCTTACATATGTCAGTCTTAAAGGTACAATAGAAAAATGTTGAATTCTAAAGGTTAAAGAGAGTTAAAGTTAAACAACACACTGTTAACTACCAAACTACTCATAAAATGAAATATTTAAGCAAAGAACGTGGTGATTATGATTATGGTGATTTGGATGAATTCACAGAACCACAACTATGCTTAATGGTGGTATCATAAATCTTAAGAACCTAGTGGCAGCAGTTTTATTTAGGATTGCTGAATTATAAAAGCTCAATATGTTTGACATTCATGTTAAGTCTTATTAGAAGAAACATCCTTCTGTTGAATAACACAGTAAGTAAAGATTTGTTACCATCCAGTGCCTGTCCTTGAGCTCATATCTCAGAGTGAAAAAAAAAAAAGTTACAATATTCACACTTCACAAATCTAAAGCAATTAAAGTTACTCACATGTGAAATTTACCAATTAAAGCAAAGTAATATTGTCAAATAAAACAAGAAACAGGGCATGGGAGAAACTGGCAGTCCTCTACGTGCCAGAAACTCAGTCATAGGTCATATTATCCTGTCAACCTGAAAAGACCCACAAAACGTTTATCGTGCCCCAGGGCTGATGATGGCACCACTGAATACATTTTTAAGAGCAAATGTGTAAAAAAAAAAAAAAAAAAAAATCTAATTGGTACACTTGCCCTAGCGGTCTGCTCTTTAGCTGTGGAAGTGCTTTTTGTTAGTCAGGGATGTGAGAGACATACAATCATTAGAGAGGTCAGGTAAGGTCATAGACAGAGGAGAAGAGGAGGACAGTGCAATGATCTGAACGAATAGAGAGGTAATGAGGGAATGCACAAATAGGCAGGGAAAGAAAGAAGCAGACAATAGATAGCGTTTCATTTTAAACACAATAAAGTTGCAAATTTTCCTGCCGGCAGGTCGTCTTCATTAATTTGACTAAAAGCAGTAAAACAAACTGTTACTGTTAAAAACTAAAAGTAAAACTATTTTCTGCCTTAGAAAATACAAAGCATTTGACAGTTTCTCATCTATAGCTGTCTGTGGTAAACATGAATTATGTAATTAAATAAATGGCGCATTGATCTTGATCAAAATATTATAATTCTGTTCTACAAAGAGGAAATTATTGCATAATTGATTGAAATACATTATTTTAATTGTTCATCAACTTTTTATCTTTAACTATTGTTTTTTTTTTTTTTCTTTTGTAAATTGCCATCTTATTAAAACCACTGCATTAAACCTGGCCATCCAACTGAAAATGTCTTGCCTGTGTACCTGGTTTAGCTTCCCAGAAGTAGAATATGAAATCAGATGGCCCATCATCTCCACTAACCACCACTTAAAAAGAGGCTCTAAAGTCAAAGGTGCTAAAATAATGCAAACGCTGAAACTGGCCTCTGAATACATTTAGAGTAAAACTGAGAATGAACACAAATCTCAATTTTCCTTTTGAAAGAGAGGCACATGATTAAAATCATGACAATAAATGTATCTGCAGGCACTTTTCATTGGATCATAATCTAATGTTCAATGGAAACAAAGTTTTATTGAAATTTTTGAAACATTTCCAGTCACTGCTGTTTGCATTGCTTAAATCTTAGGCAGAAATGCAGAGAGATCAAGAAAGAGCACGAGAAAGTGAGTGCGTGAAAAACGAAGATGTAAAGAAACAAGAGCAAGATGTCAAGCAGAAAGTGAAAAACTGAGAAAGAGAGAGCTAGATAGATGGATAGGGGGAGTGTGTGAGAGAGGAATAGAGAGAGTGTCTGAGTTGTGTTTAATGCCTCCTCATTTCCAGAAGTGATGCTTGTAAAGCTCTACACTTCTAATAGTGCCGAGTGGGATTACAGCTTACAGCCATGCCCTTTCATTCTCGTCTCTCGCCTTCGGCTCCATCTGCACCGCATATCCACACACTCATATACACTCAGCACACCTCTTGGAAATTACAAAAAAGTATTTGTCTGTGTAGTTGTGTGACTGTCAGAGAGGTTATAAAAAATAGCTTCAGCCTCTCATGTCCTCTCCTCTCCTTTTCTCCATTTTCAATCAACAAATGATCTCTTCTTATGTTACTGCAGCTATTACGTTAATCTAAATTCAGAAAATGAAAAACCATTCTCCTTCATCATGCATGACTGCATGTTATGTTTTTTACTCTATGTGTATGAGCCATTATATAACACGCCAAGTACTTGAAATGAGCACACCCATGACTCGTCTAAGATATGATAAACTAAGATATAGTGTAATTGAGGGGAAAAAAATCTAATTGTTTAATGCCTGAAGCACAGACACCACCCAGACTCTACAAACCTGCATATTTTGCTGCTAAACAGCCCAATCATTGCCTAATTAAAATGCTTCCAAATACACTTTTTGCTCATTCAGCTTTGGAACCGAAGGACAGTTTAGCAGAGAGAAAACATGTTAACCGTGCTGCCAGCCCAACCTTATATGCAAGTCTGCAGAATCTAGAGAGGGGTTTTAACTCATATGCTGAAACTCAGACTATTCTAAATTATTTATTCTAATGCACCACCGCTAGTGAAAATGTGTCAATTTTAAAGTCTCTCCACAAACACCATTATAGCAGCAGATCCACCTTTTGATCTTAGATACCCAGGAAAGCTGCTCTAATATTCCCTTTTCCAGTATTTTCTGACATCAACATTGTTGTCTCTCTGAGAATATTGAGCACAGACTAGCCACGACCTTCTAAAAGCAAAGAAAGGCCAAACTGAATAGTCTATTAAATCAGGTTAATCTGTCATAGTCACATGAAAGGTATATAAACAGATGCCCCGACTGGACACAAACCTAATAAATCTGTGGGAAGTAGGAAAGTAGAATCTTCCACCTGTTTCTGAATCAATAGATTCTAAAGAGTAGAACCTTCTAGAACCAATACAATCTACAAAGTAGAATCTTCCACAACTCACCTCATTTATTTTCATAACCTCTTATCCTGATTAGGTTCACAGCCTATCGCTACTCTCACACGGTGAAAGGTGGGGGAAACACTCTGGAAAGGTCGCCAGTCCATCACATCACATGCTATAAAATCTACAAAGAAGGATCCCACCATTTATCAGAATCTTCGCTATCTAGAGAAAATATGTAGGATAAGTAGGACTTTCCAGCTTTCTTCAAAATCTACAGAATCTATGAAGAAGAACCTTCTCTTTATCTTTAGCATCTATAATGCAGTATCACAAAACAATTATGAGAATCTACAATGTAGAACATGTAATTATTTTATTATTTCAAACGGTCTACAAAATTTTCAGAATGTACCATCAACAACCTTTTAGAGGTTCAAATAGCTTTGATTGCCTTAGCTTTGATTCCTCAAAGGTAGAATAACAAACAAAAATGACTGGAAAAATGAATGAAAGTGAACTTACAAGAATTGCTCACTTTTCGTCTATGATTTATGAGTTATTGAACTGATACTGTGCTCTTAGACATTATTTTTTCTGTTTGGCTTTAGGGTGAGGGTGATTTTCAGTGCTCAGGGATTAACAAGATACACTCACTTATACAAAGAACTATTAACTATTACCCAGGTAACAGTTGACTTCAAACTTGCCCCTTACTTGCTCTTACTCCACTTTTTAAAAGATAGTAAAAAATGTAACGATAAAAAGAATAATCACGCATACTTCAATGAGAAAAAAACAGAATCTACAGGCAACAAAGTTGTTGTCAGAACAATAAGACATTTTAATAGGTCTCCTCTGGATTTTATTCACTGTTAGTAATAGTATTTTTGTTAAAAGTATTTCATTAAAGACTACTTTTGGTCAGACTAAAATACCAGTGAGAATTCAGTTATTGTAAAAAGTTAAGTCTGTAATAGATAATTTATTTTTATAAAGAAATCCTGTACCTGCAAATCCCTTAAAAAGGGCATCAGTGGCCTAAGCTACAAATGGAATCATAATAAGTAGAGGAGTCGAGCTTCAGCAATTACAATGGCCAATTAACTGCTACCCTGGATGTCTATGGCACTTGTGGAGATTGCTGTATTAAAGGTCAGCTGAGGTCAGTCTGAAACCTACAGGAACAGTCGGAGATGACCCTGACTATTCAACAGCTTTGATCCTGCTTTACAGAGCAAGGCTGATGATGGGAGTGAGATTAACTCAAACAAAGCTGGCCTCCTGAGGATGCACTGTTTGCATTGAGCTGGCTTTAAAAGGGAAATTGTTTAAGAGAAAAAGTTACTTTATATTTAATTTCTGAATTGAAAAACACCATGCTGAATTAAGCTTTAAGCTCATTTATAATTATTTTCTTATAAAGCAGCATGTACAACATATTGTCTGAGAAACTCAAATGAGAAACGAGAACTGAGCAAACAGTGAACATTATCAATACAGGGCAGTGATGGTCTAGTGTTTAAGGACTCGGCCCCAGGGTCAGACCCTGGTCCCTGGTCCTGGGTTTTGAATCTCGGACCATTAGGCTGCCCTGAAGTACCCTTGAGCAAGGTACTGTCCCCATCAATGTTCCCTGGGCGGTTAGCTGCCCCCTGCTACACATGTATATTGGTACATTGCAGATGATTGTGCTAAGCAGATGTGATGTGCTAAGTTTCACAATGACAAGAATAGTCACTTTCACATTACATTATGATGATGTGTCTTTTACATTCTTTTTCAGCAGGTAATATATCCATCTAATTATCTATCTATCTATCTATCTATCTATGAAAGTGACTATTCTTGCCATTGCAAGGTCACAGCACAGCACAGAGTCAACCACAACAAAACTGGACCTCTGCATTTAACCCATGCAAACACTGTGCAGCAGGGAGCAGCTATGAAAGAGCCCGGGGAGCAGTGATGGGGACGGTACCACTGCTACCTATATATATATATATATATATATATATATATTATATTGGCTGTTGATGAACTGTCCAATCACAGTCTGAAGAGCCTGAGAGCTGAAAGCTTTGGTTGCAGAGTATAAACAGGCTGTGATCTGGGGACTTTGCAGTGAACTGGGGGAGCTTAACTAGCTGGGATTTGGAAACTTTTCACTTTAGTGGGGATGTTTGAGTAGGCTTTAATTTGTAGACCTTCTAAGCTAAAAATTTTGTACTGTGATTGAGGAGTTTGACTAGGCTACGATCTGGGGCTTTGCACTGTAGAGGGAGATTTTGAAAAGGCTGTGATCTGGGGACTTTGCACCATGGTGGCAACTTTGTACCTTAATAGGGGAGTTTGGTTGGACTTTGGGCCAGCTCTGTGATACTAGTGCAACTTCTTACCACAGAAGTGGAGTTTAACTAGATTATAAGATGGGGGTAACAAATCACAGTCAAGAGATATTTTTTTTTCCCTTCCAGATCGGTGTGTATGTGTATGTGTGTTTTTTCATTTTAAGCATCCTTAAGGCATTATGTACATTAAATAATTTAAATAACATATTACTTCTTATTGGGACAAATAAGAACATAAACAGACACACAAAGAGTGTGTGTGTGTGTGTGCAAGTGTTTATGTGCGTGTGATGTGCCTCAACTATAGGAGAAGCCACCAGCTAACAAGACAACTAGAGGAGACAAGAAGTACTTTAATGAATCCCACCTGTTACCAGGGTGATGAACTTTGACAAAGGTTGACCTTCTGTCCGCTGCCAAGTTGTCACCATCCCCTGCTGTGTTGGTTGGGAGGACTTGAGCTGCTTTTAACTCGGCCACATGCTGGCATTTTCCAAGATGACTAAGTTTTAGAGCCAGGGCTTGAATATTAATGAGAAAGATGTTTGTCTCAGGGCAGAAAGATTTAGAGTGTGAGACTTTGAGAGAATAAAACAGAGCGCAGTACATGAAACAGAAGTACACATCATACAATATGTACTGCTTAATAAAACAATACATTATGTATTATGTGGAATAGCTGTCATTACAAGACCTGCTATCACTGAAATGGTCATTTTACTGTATGTACACAAAGAGATCCACCCACATTAATCCTTTCACATAAAGACAGAACCTACACAATGTTTTCAGGGATTAATATGCAGTGCATTTTTTCATGAGATGCTCTTTTTATGCAATGTTAAAAGTTCTCCAAGGTTTCATTGTTGGTCCAAACTAAGATACAGACATGTTATGCATGCTGGAGAATACAAGAAGCAAATCTATTTTCACATGCTCTTCTAAATATACAAAATCAGGAAAGGTAATGGCTTGGTTGAAGCTCAGAGACCTGGACATTGTCTACCATGACTAAAAGTCTGCTCTATCTTTCAATGACATCAGAAGTTCCAAATTTAGGGTTTTCTTTTCTTTTTCTTTAACTGTAACTCATCCACTAAAACTCTTAATAAGCTGATGAGCTGAATAAAGCTCTTAGAGCAGGGAGAACACAAAAATACTTCAGGGGCTGGAAACCACTGGCCTGAACTCAAAACTGAACATTGTCAAGATGGTCCTATTTTGATAAATTAAGTCACAAAAAAGTACCCCCATCTTTCCAAAGTTGCTGCATTTCTCACCCTACCAGTATCAGTACCAGCTCAGCACAAATGTTGAGAAGACGAATTTGAAGCTGTTGACTTCCAGCCCTGCCTCTGTGAGAAAGCAAACATGCATGCGTGACAAGGTAGAAGTGCAAAACCATTCTCATTGTTTATCGACAGATGCGCTCAGAATCCCAGAGCAAGATTATGCTACGGTTTATGTCTAATCCACCAGGTAAGGGGAGTCAAATAAATGAAAATAAAAAGCCATTCACTGAGGAGGTGATGCCATCAGTGAGTGAGTCACTTGATTACATCAGCATGTCTGTTTTTCTAATCTCCTTGTGGATCTGCCATGTCTTTCATTTATTCACTAAATCACTGATGAGTTTTTGCTTGATATGCATGATATATATATATATATATATATATATATATATATATATATATATATATATTCTGTAGCCAAAGTAACAGCTTCTGATTGTGATAAACAGACTCCCAGGACAGACGGATTTCTTTAAGTAATGTATGAGTTTCAAAGAAACTCCAAATAACATGCTTTATTGAGGTCCTAGATTTAACCCCATGGTAACATTTAATCTTCAGACTACCTTCTGCACTACCTATCAATAAGTAAAGCTGATTCTTCCACAAATAGTTTGATTATGTTACTATACTTAGTGCAGTCAAATGCAACAGCACCAAGCATTTTCCAAAGCCACTACTGAGACAAGACACATACTGGGAAATACTATACAGCTCCTGTAATACATCTCCGGGCTACAACCCATCTCTGCAGCCATAATTGGCCTGGCTTGTTCCATAAGTTCTATAACTCCTGCTTACGTAGCTTGCGGTGTAATATATTTGCTAATGGTCTCAAATGGAACATGTAATTGAACCTCATGCTTGCACCAGTGTAAGTACACCAACAATGGAATATTAATTGAATATAACGCATGCATCAGCAGGCTGGTGTGAAACGCCATATCTTGTGGCTGGGTGAATTAGTGCCCCTTTGGCGGAGGGAAGCCATTTTGAAATATAAACAGGGAGTTTGTATGGTGTGTAATGGTGTAATGGTGTTGTGCTATTTGTTTAATAACTAAGAACGCTTTTCAATTTCACTCTTGAGTGAACACAATGGTCATATGCCAAAGATAGATGCGACATCATATTTGTGTGCATGCGTGTGTGCTTTCGGGGTTAAAGTTTCACATAATGCCATTTGTTCAGAGTGATCAGTAAGAACATTAATTCAAAAGGGATGCATGAAATAGCAAAATAAAAAGATTTCATAAAATGTTGCACAGATAAAAGTTCAGTCAAAACCATAAATAAATGAATGACTCCTGCACACAACCAATGTTAGATGTCGCAAATGCTGAAAGTTAGTGAAACTTCTATCAGTGTACAAATTTTCATCCAGCTTAGTTACCCATATATTTACTGACATGTCACGTTGCGTCATTATTTAAACTAAAGGGAAAGGGCTGTTTTGAATTGGTGCTTCCTGCTTGATTGATGAGTCGTCATTATGTGACAATGCTCTGAAAGTGCTTTGCCACCGTCATCCAGATCCTGCAACGCTATGTCCATACCATAAATGACTTTTTGCAAAATAATCCACATAATGGTAATAATATCCATTTGTAAGTGCTTCATCTAAAGTGAAGAAAATCTCACTAAATTCTTATGTTAAATATTTCATTTAAAATGTTTCTCTGATTTGATTCCATTTCCCTCTAAATTATTCTACATTATTTAGCTGTGAGAATCTTCACTGTACATTTTTTTACATTTTTTTAATTTTTGTTATTAAAATATAAAATCCTTCCAAAGCATCCTTCTCTGTGCATTTTGCTGATGAAGGTCTTGCTAACATAGCCATGATATATTTGCTCATAGCAACACCATGCTTGGACCAATGAAAGTAATCAACAAGAGAACGCTGCCCCAGCATGCCTGATAAACTGTGCATGACAGCAGTCTGTAGTTGTAAACTGGTATGGAGGATCTACAAAATGCATAATCATAAAAGAGTCCGTGAGTGCAAATGGAAGATGTTACTAATAAAAATGGCTGGTGAGCGCCATCAAGTAGAAAGACACTCAAGCTGACCCAGCAAGGTCATCGTCATCGTCCTGAACAACATGCAGCCAATCGCAGTCGGGAAATGTTCACAATACAGCCATAGCCCACAGCACATTGACAGAACTGCAGTTCCTCTTGAAGGAAAGCTGAAAGCTAGCTGATACGTGTTTTCCAGCAGAACCATTGTTTGGATAAATTGTGATAATTTTGAATTAAAGAAATCCAACGGTTTAGTCTAATTGACTCTCCTCCATGTGTGGGAGTTCCCAATTAAAACATTTTGAAACTGTTTTACTCATCACACTCCCTACCTTAAAAGATCACAAACTCCTTGGTAAACACAAAAAACAGTAAAGGGTCACCATGGAGATTTTCAGATTTATGCAGAGATGTGATGGTCCCTGGGGAGACCAAGAGAAAGACCATCTGTCACGGGTATGAGCGGATGAAAAGAAAAAAAAAAACATCATACAAATGAGTCATCACAATGCATTTTATTTCCTTTATCTTTGTTGGCCAGTAACCTCTGGGAGATTCTGGGATTCAGTCTGAGTCAAACAGACACTTTATCTGATTTACTTGAGGATCATAATGATGGTGATGATAATAATGATGATAATAGTAGCAACTACTACTAGTGAATAATAGCCTTAGAGAAGGTGAAAGAGAGAGCAAGAGAGAGAGAGAGAGAGGGGGCGCATGGGAAGAACAGAAAGAACAAGTGAACAAGGAAGAATGTGTTAGGCCAGACAAAATAAAGGCCATAAGGGGGAAAAAAGGTTAACTATCAATATTTCAATAGCGAATTCCCCCTCTCTGTCTCTCTTTCTCTCTCTCTCTCTCTCTCTCTCTCTTCTCTCTCTCTCTCTTTCGCTCCCTCTATTAAACACCCACAAATATCTCATAGCCGAGCCACACTGCTGACAAATAACATAGCCATCTAGAACAATTTGTTCTTTCTTAACCCTTGAAAGACTTTTTTTTTTTTTTCAGAAAGGATTGCCACTGTGTTTTAAAGGACCATACAAGTTAAACACATTAATTCTCCTAATTGCCCTGACCTAACCAATGCCCCTCATGATAAGAGAAGAGCAACTACACTGTTACCACAGGAAGACAATGCACAGTATGCTTTGTGTTTGTGTTGAACATGACTTCAACTCCTGTGTGGGTGTGAGTGGAAATCAATGCCTGTGCCATTCGACCCGACACATGCAGAACACTTTTCACTAAACACAACACTGTTTAACACACAGATGGCTGGAGTATTTTTGTCACCATGCATACATCTCATAGAAAAAAAGAAAGCTGGAGAAAAGCACCAGATGTTATATACGCTGTGTGCAATTATCAAAATACCTCCATCTATTTTAACTCACTGAGACAAGAGGCAGGTTTATGCAGTGGCCTGTACTTCCTCCTTTATTTAATTTGGCACTGTGGTTAAACATATAAAGTATTTATATTCTATGATATAACGTACACTGTGTGCACAATTATTAGCCAACTATTCGATCCCTATTATTAGGTAACTAAATGAAAAATTAATATCTTCCCGATCTTCAAATATTTTCATTTGTTAAAGTGAGAATAATACACAAACAACTAAATATACAAATAAACATTTCAGACATTAAAAAAAAAAAAAAAAAATGGACCAATATAGCCACCCTTCTTTCCAATAGTTTGGAAAGAAGGGTGGCTATCAGTTTCTTGATCTGTTGGCGATCAGGTGAGGAAGGGGGCCATGTCATTATTTTTTCATCTTTAAGGCCTTTACTGGCCACTCAATAGAGAACTTCCATGTGATGGAGCATCATCCTGCAGAAAAATCATGAAAGTGAAAGTGACAACCCTTGTCATTGGGAGGTCACAGCACAGCAGACAGTGAACCACAACAAAATTGGACCTCTGCATTTAACCCATGCACATTCAAACACCGTACAGCAGTGGGCAGCTATTGAAAGCGCCCGGGAAGCAGTGATGGGGAAAGCACCTTGCTCAAGTGTACCTAAGGGCAACCTATTGGGAAGGCGTTTGAACCCCCGATCCTCCGATCATGCAGCTAACGCCCTAACCACTAGGCCACTGCTGCCCCATCATGATCTTTTTGAAAGATTCAGCCTTTTTCCTGAAGCACTGCTTGAAGAGTGTCATCTAAAAACTGGCAGCAGGTTTGGGAGTTGATTTTGAGTCCATCTTCAACCCAAAAAGGTCCAGCTAGCTCATGTTTAATAATACCAGCCCATACCAATACCCCACCTCCACCTTGCGGGCGTCTGAGTAGAAGTGGAGCTCCGTGTCCATTACTGATCCAGCCACAGGCCCATCCATCTGGTCTATCAAGAGTCACTCTCATCTCATCCGTCCATAAAACCTTTGAGATGTCTTGAGATGTTTCTTGGCCCAGTCTTGACATTTAAACTTATGTCTCCGAGCACTGAACACCTTGTAAGTCTGACCACTCCAGGTAGGTTCAGATCTGGAATATGACAGCAGTGGAGGATCATGGGTTTCTGGCAGCTTCACGTTCAATTCTTCTCAAATCTTTTGCAGTTCATTTGCATGCTGCATCCCTCTGAAAGAGTATTTTCTACATAATATTTTAAAGTATTTCTTTTTTGGCCAAACTATTTTTTTTTCCTACTTCTTTTTTACAGCTACTATCTATTGGTCCATGTGATGTGAGCAGTACATAAAATGGGAATGCCAGATCAAAAATAAACCTGTTTTTAAAAACGTTTCCAAATGTAATTCTCCACGGATACTTTTTCAGATTTTTAGAAAAAAAAATCAAACAGCAAAAATCAAGTGCACTAGTTTGGTATGTTAGAACATTTTCATACCCAGAGGCAGAAATGAATGAACATATAAAAACAATTTCAGGTTAAACGTTAAACAACCTGCACAAGAGAAACAAAGGAGAAAACTAGAGGCAAAAAAGGAGACAATGGAATAAGCTTTCATTCAACAATAAACATTAATAGACATTTTTGAGAAACATTGCCTGAATGTAAAAACATTTTTAAATCTAAATGTTTAGGTTTATTTAAGAAAATGTATTTTAAAGAGCACAGCTGATGATTAAACATACCAAAGTCCCTTATCAGTAACACTCTCTTTCTTCAGCAACTGAAAAAGAGGTTATGGCTAACACTGGGCTGACAATGTGTTTAGCATGAGGTTAATCTCATCTATTGCTTTATGCAGCCTTCAACTTAAGTCTGCCAGCAAGGGATTTTAGGAGATAAGTTCTGATGAGTTGAGGTTTATTAGCAGTATAATATTCTCACTCAGTGAAAGTGCTCGCCACCTTTTGACATTCTGTAGCAACATTTGCCTCTTCTACAACCTCAGAAAAAAAAAAAAAAAAAAAAAAATCTCATTTGACCACAAAAGACTAAAGGCATCAGTGTGTGCTATAACCTTTCCAGCTAATCCAAACCTTACAAGATTAGCATATGTTGAAAATTTAATTAGAGAAGGATTTGAGCTACTGCCATCACAATTCTGTTCTCGAGTTCCCTGGTTGGAAAGGGGAAGGCGGAGTAGAATCTTTTGTGCACCTGTTAGATCACAGTCTTTGGAGTAACAAATGAGAAAAGAGAAATATAAGTCTCCTGAAGAAATACACTCAATGAATATGTTTAGTTTAATGTGTCACATGGAGAGCATATCATGTAGAACACCATAATGTTGCTCTGCAAAGTGTGTGTTTGCAGGATTTTGGTCCCACAACCCACTTAGTCCCTCACTGTACTCTAAATCTGAGCTGCAGGGCTCCAGTTAGGCCTGCATTACTGTCAGTCAGCCTCTGTAAGCCACCTGTTCTCCACTTAATGACTACAGGCTCCAGAAATCATCTGAGCACTGAGAGCGGCCACTCATTTGTCATTGTTCTCAATGCAGCTGGATGCGGTGAGGCAGCAGGAATGAGTCATCTCAATGAGACATGTGTCACAAAAAAAAAAAAAAAACACCAAAAAAAAAAAAAAACCTGTGCTCTAACAGGCACCCCTGAAAACTTGGGAATTAAAGTTTCAGGTGCAATAAGCTGATGTGGAATGTATATCGTCATGGTTATTGGCTAAGCAAAAGGTAAAAATGCTTGCGTATATTAAGGTTATATTAATATATATGATATATTATATTATATTAATGGGGTGGTGATGGTCTAGTGGTAAGCGATGGTCTAGTAGTAGGGTAGTGGATCCCTGAGCAAGACCCTTAATCCCAAATTGCTTCAGGGGGCGTGTCCCTGTAATTAGGACATGGAAGTTGCTCTGGATAAGAGCAACTGCTAAATGCCGCAAGTGTAAATGTTGAACTGGGGATGTGTGCAGAATCTCAGGAATAATTTTTGGGAAAAAATGATAAACAGCATCCTTTCCCCTATGCATGAAACACAGGGCTAATGTAGATAACAAGTAGGGTTAACTTAAACCCAACCAACTACCATAGTGTTACCTTAAAGACTAATTCATCAGAGATTTGGTTATGGGGCAGCGGTGGACTAGTGGTTAGGGACTAGGCCCCTGGCTTGGAAGATTGTGGGTTCCCTTACCAGTAGGATGCCCTGAGTTACCCTTGAGCAAGTTACCATCCCCATCACTGCTCCCTGGGTGCTTTCAATAGCTGCCCTCTGCTGCAGGTGTGTTAGTGTATGGGTTAAATGCAGATGTGTAATTTCTTGTTTTACTTTGTGCTGTGCCGTCTTTCACAATGACAAGAATGGTCACTTTCACTTTACTTTCTGGCAGTTTAGCACATACTACAGTTGATATTGACAGAAAGAGACGATTGCAGCAGTATCTGCCTGAATAGACAAGGTTTCTTGTTTAAAGAATTAAAAACCTTTGGTCAAATGCATCATGCCACATCCTGACGTTGAATAAAAACAATTGACTTCTCTATAATCATGGATAAAAGCACATTAGCAGAGCTAAATGCAGCAGCATCAGCCATCTTAGTGAGTTATATTCAGATCTTGTTCCAACCTTAAAGACAAAAGTATGGTGTACAGCGTCAGACAGCACATAATGAAATCTATTTTAGATTACAACTCTTTTAGGCAATTGTGTGATGATTCAGACATGCATGGCTAATGAGAGACAAAGACTTCCATTATTTGTTCACTACATTAGTCTTTTATTTTGCAGTTGATTCCTAGCTAATGTATTCCTTTAAGATTGATGTGAACAGTGTGTATAAGGATTAGGAGCAGAGACGGAGAGAGGGAGCGGTTGCACTCCAGGCCTTTTGCTTATGCGGTTGAGATGATCTGATAATTAAGAGACGGATGGACATGTGAACACAGCACACAGCAATGCTCCTCTCACTGGGGGCCATGCGATATGTAACAGACTTGGCATCCTTCTCTGAAAAGAACAAGAGAGTGGGGAATGAGGGCATACTGAGAATGGAGCCATGAGACATGAGCCATGTCTCTTGGAGCCATGAGTTTTCCTTTTCTTTCATTTTTTATCCTCTGACCAAGCGTTCCTGTCCTGCAGTCTTCTAATCAAACTGACACTGACATGCACAATTACAACCGTGCAAAGATATCGCTACATTTATCACAAATCACAGCATCGATTAAACAATAAACTCGAATACAAAAAAATGTGTTTCCTATGAACGTCCTATGATTCCATGATTGTTCACTCTTACAGTGGACACACTGATTCACGCATTTCTAACTACATTATATATATAAAAGTGTGCAATAATCTTGAGCCACCCATCCATTTTTCATAGTTTGCTTCCAAATAGCTGGACTTCTTTAGGAAGAGTTCTCCAGGCTTTCCAGGAGAACATTTGTTGGCTCTAATTTTCAGTCCTTGAACCTGACCACTTTTAGAGGATAGTTTTTGGTTTGTTAAGCCACACAGTGAGCTTTGTATGAATTATTCTCTTTTTAATATGTTTTACTATATGTATTCAGTTATCATGATCACTGAAGAAAAAAGAAACTCATTTGAAAATATTACTAATATTCATTCAGTAAGACCCAATAAGATTTACATTTACAGCATTTAGCAGACACTCTTATCTAGCGCGACTTCCATGTCCTAGTTACAGGGACCTTCCCCCTGGAGCAATTCAGGGTTAAGGGTCTTGCTCAGGGACCCAGTGGTGGTAGTGCCAGAGGTGGGATGTGATATATTATGAGAAGCACTGTGTTGCTGGGGTTATAGTCACCCGTAGATCAGCACACTCAGTTTACCACTTCATGGATTGATGAAATGTGCTATTTAAAAAGGAACATCAGGTTGGAAGATCAGCCTGATGCAACACATTATATCAAGCCCTTCAATTGTTACACCAGAAGTTGAGCTTTACGGGGTAAAAAAGCTGCCCAATAAGGCTCTAATATGAGTAATAAAATATCAGTGAAAAGGAATGCAAATGTCAGCGCTGCTTTTGTGGTTAGTGATTTTGACATTTTGTGCAGTAACTTAAACTGCAAGCAGAATGCATGTTGCGTGTGTCCAGTTCTAGACTCAGCAGAATCATCTTTGGCCATTTCTCCTTTTACATAACCTAATGCAATAGGCGCAGTAGCATTATCAGCAACAACATGAGAAGATGCCACTAAAAGGCATTTTTAGCCTCTTGGGTCGCCACAATTTGCCCCCTGAGTGTAATTTCAGAAAGTTAAAGCCTTGGCCCAACATTGCCTCAGCCTAATGGACAGGCGTGGTGGGTTGCCAGTTTGGTGGCATTAACCCCTCACTGTGACATCCCCTACTGCTTTACAGATACATCAGCAGCAAGCTGAAAAATCAAAACCTGGCATGCATCATCAGGTCCCACCAGGAGGCATGCATTGGAAGATTTATCACACCTGTTTCAAAAGAAACCCTTGCAGCTCCAGAGCTTGAGGTGACTGAGAAATATGGGAGATCCACTCATTTCCACATACCGAGACTAACGTAAGAAAGTTTTTAATAAACTGATAAAGTCATTCTTAAAGATTTTAGTCATTTTTAACACTTTGTTGGCCTAAGTCCTTCCCATATAAACACATTGTAATATGTAGCACTTCTACCACTGTCAGGATATTTTTCAACAAAGAATATGATAAAATACATCTGAGAAAAGGTATTCACTGAAGCCTCTTTGTTTCCTATTCTTGTTTTTTTCCTATTCATTTCCTATCCCATTCCTTAGTCCTATCACTATTTATAAAAATGGAGGGTCATCTGACCAATATCCAACCCAACTTCTCCTTCAGTGGCACAATATGGACTTTAAACATCAGCAGAAGGTGATGAACAGGCTGCGTCAACTGAAAAGACGTGCTGCAACCATCACTGGCCCAAAACTGCACAAGTATACAATTTTCTTTGACAAATTTGTTCTGAAATCACTGATGGTATTCTTGTGGGGTTATGTAGTTTTTAACTGTAATGAAAAAAAAAACCCAAAACAAAACACTTTTACGTGATTTAACACATAAGTGTAAGACAGACTTGCATAACATCTTCACACACACACGCACACACACACACACACACACACACACACACACACACACACACACACACACACACACNCACACACACACACACACACACACACACACACACACACACACACACACGT